>NW_001799639.1:30701-42905 GCF_000165425.1 Paramecium tetraurelia | reverse complement strand
ATTGGTTGGTAAATAAATTTAAATAAATAGAAATAGAGTAATGGAAAAAAGAGGATAAAGGTTGATAAAAGTTGGTTTAAAATAATGAAATATAAGAGGAAAATGAATAATTAGAAATTTTTAATGTACTAGTAGGAAATGAGGTGGAATGTTTTAAATTATTTATATATGTTTAAATTTTAATAGATGGAAAATTTCATTTTTGATTACTTTTTCATTTTTTATTATTATGATTTAAAATCTATTGTTATAGGGATATATTATGAATTGAAAATAGTACCACTAATTTTCATATTCAAAAACATTTATATCGAATTCATAACTGTATTGTTAATTATCGCTGCCTATAAATTTGATAAATTTTGTGATTGACTTTTATTCAAGATCTATACAATCGTAATGTAAAAAGTTTAAACTTTTTGATTCTTTCCCTACCGAACTAAATAAATGATAGCAATTGCTAATTAAAATCCCTGCAGATGTAGAATAAATTGTAGTCGTTAAGGGAAGGTATTAAAACCAAGAGCTTTGCTTATATACTACTCCTTCACTTTTAATTGCTTCTTAAATTGAAAATTCTGTTAGAAGGTATGGTTTATCAGGACTTAAAATATACACATAATCAGTTAATACAGTTTTAAGAAAAAAGGACAGAATAAGGACTATTTTCATATTTAATTATTTCTAAAATAAATTATGAATTTTGTGGACATAATTCTAAACTTAAGAAAATTCTAAAAAATGTCATCAAATTTAAACAAACCAAAAAAAAATTAATTAGATGAGAAAACATATGCTTAAATTCTTCCATTACTCCTTCTTTATTTTTTTTATAACTTCCTATTAAATTAAATCATAGGTTTATATAAATCAAAATTTTTAATTCAATAAATATTAATTCTATAGAGTTTTTAAATGAGTTGAAATTTGGCACAATCTTATTTAAAGTATTGAAGGATAAAGTGATGAGGATGAAGTTAAAAAATTTATAATATAACTTAATAAATTACCCAATTACATTATTATGTATATATTAAAATTTGAAATAGAAACCTATTTTTAATTATAACTTTAAAATGATAGAAAAATGTGGGGGTTAGAAACTCATGACATAATGTAAAGATTATACTTTCTTCAAATAGTTACAATCCACGTTCTTATCTTCATTGGACCAACTTCGTCATCCTTATATTAATAATTTTGTTTTTTTGGATAACTATCGCTCCATTCTAAATTAAAAAAATCATCTACTTAATCGATTAAGCTCCCACATCTTTAAATCTTAATTGCCAGTCAAAGTTGTTTCTAAGAATGATAATCCTTTAAGGAAATTTAGTTTTTAAATGCCCTCTTCCTTCATGTTGTGAACTCTTACTAAATACTAATTATTTTATAACCAAGGCTCTATGTATAATTTGCTCAAATTTTTATCGGACTGTTTGATTAAAAATCCTTAAAATAAATCCAATAGAGAAGAATATTGTATAAAAGGTTATGTTGAAAAATAGAGTAAGGGTTATAAATCTTATTTATATTGATGTTCTCTTAATAGATTTGGTTGTTATTGATGATTATAGAAAATGATTGTATGTGATATCATTTATCTAATACCTACTTTTTAACCCTTATCTATTTCTTATTCATCCAAAACTTCAAACAGTCCTTTGTTATCATCACGTACTAATCTTCTCTACAGCATTAATTCAATAACTCCTTAGTCTAAACTTGATCCTCCTTAAGCTCTGTCATTTAGTACTGCACAAGCAGAATTTCCATCACTATTCATGATCATAATAGCACCGTTGACAGGAAAATAATTACCAGCTATTTACTCTTTCATTTTTATGTTCCATGAATCCCTGTGATTTATCCTTCGTTTTTAAAATTTGAATCCATTGCTATCAGTATAAAATATACCATCATTTGAAATATCAGTTTGAATTTACAATATGATTTCTTTACCAAATTAATCAGAAATATCTATGGAATCTAAAAATGTGTCAATAGAAAATAGATCTTGATTTTCAAATCTTGTAATCCAGACTTTTAGTGTTGTTTTTTCCAAATATATTTATTAGATTATTTGACCAGAAAATTCAATTGCTTAGAGAAAATCACCATAATCAGAGGCATTCAAATTAGGTCTAAATATATATGCTCCACTACTTAAACTTGACTATTTTGATAAATAAACTTTATAATATAGGTGAAATTTATCAAATATTTTTGTATTCTTTTAAATTTCAATAACTTTTGGTTCTAATTTCATAATTTTTGTATCATTGTCAAAATCAACCATTATTCGAATATAATGTAACAATTTTTCATTATTTACTTTTCTAGGTAAGTATAGAGTGCATCTCTTATTTATACAAATAATTTCTCCATAAATGGAATTTTCATATTCATCCACAATTTTTATGTTTAAATTTGTGGGAATCAGCATTTTCAAATAATCATTTTAGCCATCATTATTTATTTTTATATCAATAATTGTTACAATAATAGTTTCGTTTTGACTAAGAGGATCAAATAAGGAATCACATGAATTTGATTCATTAAAATAACATTAAACATGTGTTATGCCTGAAGTATTTTGATAAAATGATTCAAGAAAATGAACTTACTTTGATTTTCCCATTTTTTCAATTGTGCTTAAATGAATTCAATTTCAAAGTAATGCATTCATTACACATATATATTTTCGCAGTTCCCTGTGATACGCATCATAGATGTATAGGGCTGTACCCAATATGCTTTCAGATATAATCTTTAAATAGCTTGGTTTCATCAAAAATACTTTGACTAATATTATTCATTTTAACTAATGAATAAAAGCGTTTCACTTACTAAAAATAACGACCCATTCTTTTTACATACCCCTTAAAAGCGGGTCTGCTAGAGAAGAATCCAGACCAATATTCAAAAGGATGATCAGAATAAGGAAGAAAGTCTTCCTCTTGAAAAGGATATGAAATATTTTACTAATTCAAAGCTTAGATATATTGTTTTGGAGTTCCATATTCGATGATCATATTATATTTTTCTGTATTATTATTAATCCAATTAATAACCAGATCCATTTATTAAAAGTAACTAGAAGCATTCGACCATTCAAAGTCCATACCAAGAGTATGTGCTAATATTTTACCTCTGTAGGATTTATATTATTATTTAAAATATTAATCAAGTCCTTCAGATTTTTATTCCACATTTTAAATAGAAACATAATTTCTATTGGGATTGGAAATATCAAAATCGAATCCTTTCGGGGATGAATAATACCCATAATAATTAACATGCGTAAAAATAGAGTGTGCATAATCAGGATGAATAACGAACTCTAATTCTTTATTTTTTTCTCTTTTTATTCGATCTTCATGGTCAATTCTTCCGAAAAACCAAGCATTAAAACCCATCATATTTGAAAAGAGTGCTTGAGTATTAGAATGTCCAAAAGTATCAATTTACCATCCAATAGTGGGTATATAGTTAAAATTTTCTAAAAGAAACTTATGTCCTAATGTCATTTAGTCAATAATATCTTCATAATAAGTTGTTGCTTCGTCATTCATGCACCATCCTCCACTCAAAAATTCTAGTTATTCATTTAATATTAATTATTTCACATTATCTTTCATTGTATCATTCTATTCATTCCACCACCTATTTCTATATTTTAGATTTACATTTTAAAAAATGCTACTTCAACTTATGAAAAATACTTGGATTTATCTTTGATTAGTTCTTCCATGTATGAATTAATTATTTATTTGACACCATGGTAATCATAGTAATATTCATTCATTGTTTTAATCCATCCAACATCATCATGCGAATGAGGAAACAAATAAACCCTAAGCAAATCAGATCTTATTTAGCTTACTTATCCTAGATAATTGCAATATGTATTTAATATAAGAATTAAAATTAATAACATAATAAATTTAATTCTCTATATCCTTATATTTTTTACATTATCAACATAGATATCAATGAGTAAAGTATATTTTATTTTATTGTAAAGCTACAAATTAATCTTGGTTTTTAGAATACTTAGAAAATATCCTCATTTTCAGTATGATTAAAGTTCATTTTTGCTTTGAGTTTTTTGAGGTTTTCTGAAAGTAATATATGTCATCAAGAATAATAAAAAAACAATAACTTAATACTTAATTTTAATTTTTGTAAGACATTATCAATCATTTAATGTATTAACCAATATTACAAAATTAAGAATTAATTATTGGACCCCCTGAAATTCCTATTTCAAGTAAAACATTAAGCCATTTTAGTTGAATATATGGCATAATAGCCTTAGTGTCAATCTTTGATTTCAAACTAAGATAAAAGGAAATTTTTGGTTCTTTTGATGTTGATTTGCTTTTGCTAAACTGGCTTAGAACTTGCAATTGCTTTAGTTTGTGCTTATTCTTAAAATATCAAAGATTTGAAGCTATCCTTTGCCATACCAATGTTTATTTTTCTAATAATAGCTTAGTTACTATTATTGCAGATAATAAAATCAAAACCATAAATTAGGAATGTAATAAACAATAGATAATTAGACTTTATTCAAAGAAGTTTTATTTATTCTTCTATATACAACAATAGTTACCTCATCTATCTGTGTTTTCGGAGTAAGATTATTTTACAATTCAATTCTAATATTTGGAATCATTTTACTCTATATTTGTCTATTATCCTCTTATTTTATAATGGGAGTTTACTTTACGTTTTACGAAGATCCGACTATTAAATGTAATAAAATTCACTAATTTAGAAACTTTAGTATCATCAATGATATTTCCTTTGATAATATCAATTATTTTCATATCTCTATCGTTTAATTTCTAAAATTGTCTAAATGATTTTTGTGTTAAAAATGAGTTTTCAGTAATGATTTTTTATATTTTTGTATTTTTTTTGTATCTTGGATTTGCAACATCACAGGTAATTAGCTTATTTTAAATTCTAAATGGAAAATTTCGATTATAAAAGGATCAATTCATAGTAGCCAATTTATTGCTATTTTACAATACGTTGTTGCCCTTTTTGGAGTGATAATATGTGTGTGTTAATATTTGAGATTGATTTTAAAGATTATAATTATAATATTATCTTGATTATAAAAACATGTAATATTAAATCAAGAAAATATAGATTTGTTCTAATTTTTACATGTGCTTCCTCTAACTTATTAATTCAATTATTCATCAAAATACGATATTAATAGCCTGATAACAATAAAATTTTCGATGCAAAAATTAAAAAATATTATTACTTAATTAAATAAGAAATAGAATTACAAATTTTATCCATATAATAAAGTTGTAATTTAATTATAAGAGAGTTGTAAGTTAAAGTGGTTATATTAAAAATGCCACCAAAATTAAGAATAATTTATATCCATTATTGATAATTTAAAGGCATGTATTTAGTAGAGATTTATTTGTAATTATTAGTAAAGCTATAGAGGAATTTGATTATCATCCAATAAATGTGAATTCTAAATAGCTTTATTCTGTAATTTCAAATAAGGGTAACAGCTAAAAGAAATATGAAGTAAACTTAAAGGGGAAATCATTAGAAAAAAATATTATCAATAGTTAAAATTTCATCAATTTTTTTTTCAACTCCCCTTGTTTTAAACCATATTCATAATTTTGTATATATTAAACAAAAGATGAGCCAAAATTTCTATCAAAAAATTTTCATCTAAATCAGTCCATATGCCATTCTTATACCTTTCTCATCATAATTTCCACCTACACTAAATTATTTTTAAATTAATCTCTTACAAATGCTGCTCAAATTAGACAACTGTTTTCTAGTATCCAACTTTGATACCTGACTAATATTACATTCATAAGATATTCCGCAAAAGCGAAATTATTAAACAATCATACCAGCTGAAATTGTCGTGCAAATATCTCCATATACCATACTTTTATTCTAACTCATTACAAATTCCTCCAGTACTTATAAATATTTTAAAATATATATTAAGATAATTTTATTGCTATAAATAGTATTCCAGAGTCCTAGTCTTTTTCCATTTTTATATTATTCTTCTTTAGTAATTGAACACGAACTAGGATAAATTTTGAAATAAAAACTACCAAAAGTTCTAAATTAACTCTATCCATTTTGCCTATTTAACTCAATTCTCATCAAACATGCCTTGTCCCCTTTGGATTACATATATTCATACATAAGTATTTTCAATTAGTAAAATATTGCCTATACCTATTCCTTTTCCCATTTTTATTAAATCAATGAAAAGTAATTTCAAAGTGAATTAGAAATTAATTAAAAATGTACCAATTAAAATTTTCATGAACTTCAACCCAATTGCCAATATTTTATCCTTATTCATCATAATATCCTCCTCCACTTAAATAACATATTAAAATACATGATTTCATCCGTATACTCTATTATCCATTTTTCCAATTTTGGTCCCATTTGAATATTGCCCAAACTTGACTGCAAATATGCTACTAATTAAAACTCAAATTTGAAGTACAATATTTTCTCAGAATATTATTAATTGGTAAATTAAAGCATCAATATTTAACACATCAGTACCGCTGGTTTGTGTCCCAATATCCAGTTTTTCACTCCATCATTTTCGTAATTTCCACCTCCACTTAACTTTAAAATCATTTTTACAGAGGCATAAAGTCAATATGCCATTAATTTCTTTACAAACTGCATCTCAATCTCCAATTTTTTTACCATTATTATAATTTCCAATCCAAAAAGCAATATTCAAGCTTTATATTAAATTTATATACTTGAATAACGTATTATTTTCTAATTCTGACCACTTTCCAATCTTAATTCAAATTCATTATAAAATCCACCCACGTTAAATTTTGACCTTTCCATTTTGCCTTCCAACCCCCTATACATTATTCCTAGTCTCCTATTTCTCCTTCCCTTTATAAATGTTTGACCTACTCAAGATCAAATATAATTTTAGGGAATTTTAATATCATTGATTAGACATTTATATTATATTGAAGTTGATATACAAAATATTGATTAAACTATTTTAAAGAGTGTACCTAAGATAACCATTTTAAATAGTGAATAAAGAAATCTCCTTCATGTTGCATTCCATAAAAACAATATTTTCCTTTTTATTTATATAATCCTTCATTTATGAGTGTAAGATCAATATTTCCAAAAAATAATTTTATGCATAGTATATCTGACTAAATTAATTCATTGAATAAATATTAAATATCTATTGAATCTATCGAAATTATTTTTGACTGAATTATTCTTTAATAAATAAATAAGTATTCAAACATTTATAAACAGAAATAAATAACTGTTAATAAAACAACAATAAAATTTTAAATATTATTTAAAAGTAATTCTTGAATACCCCAATATTAATCGAAATTTCTAAGTATTATTAACTATTTTACAAGTATATTATAATGCCCTTGTCTTGAGGATGAGGAGAATTATATATTAGAAAAATAATTGAATATTTAATTCACAAAAATGAAACGATAATTGGATCAATTATTTATAGACATAAATAATATTAGGGATGAAGAAAGGTTTAAGTAAAATCAAATTTTTTCTTAAATTAAAGCCACTGCTTTAGAATAAGAAACTCTTCTTGTTCATCCAATTATCATATTTTATATAGAAGTCCTCATGTAATTTAGAAGTTAGAAAGTGCATTAAATAGAGTTAAGAATCGAATCATTAGTTGGGTAAAATAAATTTATAATGAATAAACAAAACATTTAAAACGAGATACAAAATGGTTTCTATAATATTTATAAACAGAATAAAATACATTTAAAATTATTATAGGTTACAGTGCGAGATTAGAATGACTTTTAAGCATTCAAGGCAGCTTTTACTTAAATATCAAAATATTATAAAATTACTAAATATATAATTGATTTTCCCATCTCGAAAAAGTCAGAAGATAAATTTTGATTTTTGCAAGAAATGAATTAAATCAAAAAAATTTATTATCTAATTCTAAAATAATAATAATTATCGTCTAACATGTAATATAAATGATCTAATTAAAATGTTAATAAAAGATATATTTAATTATGAATCAATTTTAATTCTAATTAATGCAAACTTCTTTCGTTATTAATTTTAAAAATACCTCACATGCTTTGTTTATCATAGTTCACATACTACGCAAAAAATGTGCCACAATCCATACTAAGTCTTATTATTTTTATAAATCTCTTTTTACAAAACCAAATATGTCCTCATACTTTGGCACAGACTGAAATTAGCAGATCCTTTTTCACTCCCTTTAATTCAGATGACAGTAATTTTCTCAATATTAAATTAGATTGGAAGTCATACTAGACCATGTCGTCTAATCATATTACTGATTGTGGAACTTCATTGATTTTTGGAGGTCCATCAGTTTTTAATCATCAAACAGCAATTACAAAGACTTTTATTTTACCTCCTCATTATAAGCTGTAGTTTGATTTTAAGTTCTGGAGGTACATCATCATACTGATTTTAGACTTGATCCCTGGAGTGGATCATTTTACATTTTTTTTATAGATGGATACTAAGCATACAAAGACGGACCAAACACATCAACAGGAACTCAAATTTGTGGTAGTGGTACTGTTGGATAAGTTTATTCAATTAGTGACACCATAAGTCATAATGGTAACAGTGCTATAATTACAATTATTTCTCTGCAAGTTACAGCATCTTGGGGAATTTCCGATTTCGTATTATTTGTCTATAAGTGTCCAAAAGGATGTGATTACTGTGATATAAGTGGAAACTGTTAAAATTGGAACAGAATGCTAATATTTTTTAATAAAATCGTTTTAACAGATGGAGAGGGATGGAAAAGTGATTATGCTCTATTTAATGGGATTTAAGAGTGCGGAAGTACATGAAAAATATATTTAGGCTTTCATTATTATGGTAAATTTTAGATGAGCAAAATACTCTAAATTGTTTTATACTTATCTGATCCACACACAAAAGTTAGGATGTAGTTTAAATTTCTATGCGCATTTGTGACTGGATCTATTGTTATGAGATCTGAGGCTAATGGAGTAGAAATTTATAATGCCATACTTTCTGTTCCAAAAATTACTAATAATGATATTATTTGTGGTCCTTAATTTAGATTAGATAAAATTTTTTTAGGAGAAATTGTAAACAGCGACTAAACTTTGACTCTTACAATATAAATTGTTGAATCTCCTGATCCAGCAGACAGCACTCACTTTTTTGGTATTAGAGATTTTGAAGTTTTTACTGATGCAGAAAAGTAAGTATTTAATGAGGAAATTATTTGCAATGATGATAATATTTATGCATTTGATGGTTGCTTTTCCTAAATTTATGATTGTAATGAAGGTTGCAATTAATGTATCAAGGGTCTTTGTACTTAATGTTTATCTCATTGGACATTGAATACAATTTCAGGATAATGTAAGGCTAAATGTGGAGATTAAATAGTAGTCTCTGGAGAATAATGTGACGATGGAAACTAATAGCCTTATGATGGGTGCTATGAGTGCTAGTTTTCTTGCCCTTTAAATTGTAATATTTGTTAATTTGGAAATTGTTTGAATTGCAACCCATCATATTAATTAATTGGCAATCAATGTAAATTTATTTGTTTTCAAAATGAAAGTGAAAACTTAAGTTATTATTCAACTTAAAAAGAAGAAGGATATTATTGTTAAATTTCTAATTTCATAAGTAATATCTATATGCAACATGTATTAATATAAACAGAATTACAACCCTTGTATGACATTAATTAATGTAGCATAATAAATTATGGAATCTTTGCTTATTAATATTAGTTGTGTCCTTTTGAATAGCCTCAAAATTGTAAAATTTCCTTTTAAAATTAATGTTAAATTTGCGATGATCTTTTTGAATTATCTCAAAATCTCTTATGTATACCCATTTGTGGAAATGGAGTAACTTAAGAATATGAATCATGCGATGATGCTAACTTACAGATGTTTGATGGATGCTATTAATGCTAAAGCAGTTGCCAATTAGAATGCTTAGAATGTAATAGTTCTTAATGTTTTAAATGCATGGAAGGCTGGAATTTAGTTAACTTTAAATGTTTCTCAGAGTGTGGAGATGGTATAATCGCTTTGCTTTAATATGAATAATGTGATGATTAAAATAATGAAAAAAATGACGGATGTTTTGAATGTAAATTTGAGTGCTCTTAAAATTGTCAATTTTGTAACCAAAATTTAGGTTGTTTCTAATGTTAGAAGTATTTTGAACTTTAAAATAAAGTTTGCACTCCTCTATGTGGAGATGGAATAGTTATCGAAGGATTTGAATAATGCGATGACGGCAATGATATTGAATATGATGGTTGTCATTAATGCTAATTTTCATGCAAAGAAAATTGTTAAATATGTGATCAATAAAACTGTATGGATATTCAAATATAATAATGTGAAGAAGATGGATATTACTTAATTGATAGTCAATGCCTTACAATTTGTGGAGATCTAATAATTGCATCTAATGAGTAATGTGATGATGATAATGAAATCCCCTTTGATGGGTGTTATTAATGTTAATTTTCTTGTCCATTGAATTGCTATGATTGCGATAATGGATAATGTTTATAATGTGATGACGGTTATCAAATCAAGAATAATTTATGTATTGGAATATGTGGGGATGGTTCTAAGTAAGAAATTGAGGAATGCGATGATTTTAATCAAATTTCTCATGATGGTTGTTCTGACAATTGCGAAATTGAGATTAATTGGGCATGCACATAGATAAATTTTCAAACAAGCTAGTGCGTTGAGACCAAACCTCCTCATTTCAATCTATTATTCATAAATCAAACTTATGACTCACAATTTATATAACTATAAATTACGAGCAAAGTCAAATTACAAAATTCTTATTAAAACTTGACAAAAAATTTAAAGACCTTTCTTGTTGATGTAAATCCCTTGTATTATATGATCTATTCATAAGTAGTAGTTGAACCAAATGCTACTTTTTTATAAGATATTAATTACTTGTTTTAGATAAAATTGCTAAAGCAAGTAACAACAGAGATTTACTTTTAAGTTTAATTAGATACACTATTAATTGATGATTTTGGATTCTAAGTAGAAAATTAATTTTGCAAATTACGATTAAAGAACCCTATTGTCTTAAGCGAGTAATAAAGGATAGTATCCCATAAAATGAGCTAATTAAACATGTATATACTCATTGGCCTTGGTGTAGCTAGCTTTTTTATTTTACTGTCTGGTAACCCTGTTGAATGTTTTGAGGTCTTAGATACGATGTAGTATTAAGCTAATCTAAAATACATAAATTCGAATTTTCCAGAGAATGTCATGATTTATTTTGAATCTTCAGAAGTAGTAACTATCAGGCCAATTTTGGAAAAATTAAAGCTTCTCAATTTTTTTGATGGTGTAATAGGGTAGGACTATATGCCAGCATTTGGAAAGTTTCTATTTTATGATGTGAATTCAGATTTAATCACTAACATATCAGGATTGATTGTATAAGTTTTTATGGCCTTACTATTTTTTGTTATTTCCAAGATTTATTTAAAGATTCTTTTTAACAATTTTTATAACTAATTCAGAGCATTCATTTACAACAATTAGAAGTCTTTTCTTCCTTAAAAATTGGCCTTTTTGATTCATAAACTTAATCAATTAAGCTTTGGGATTTATTAAATGATATCAATTAAGGGGATTATTTATCTCATCAAAGCTAATAGTTGGGACCTACTTTTTAAGACTCTTTTGTATCTCTTTTCTGAAAAGGAGAGTAATTTAAGAAATAGATTATCAAACATGCTTGCATACTCCTTTTTAATTAGTATTTTAATATTAATTTCCTCCATATTTTCAATAAAAGATTCATAAATGGAATTGAAGAAAAGGAAACATTATTCGCATGAAGGCTTGATAGTTGCTAAAAAGTTTTTATTTGTTTTAGTATTAATTGAAGCTTAAAAAAGCTAATTAACGCAATCAATTTTGCTATCATTGATAAATTCTTCCTATATAACAATTATTGTTTTAGGTAAAATGGTCAACGAAAAGATTTGATTTAATGATAATATTGATTTTTGAAATACCAGTTATTTTTTTTTACTCTACTAAATAATTTGTTATTGAAGAAACTTACGCGCATTTTTTGAAGTTA
>NW_001799639.1:0-22914 GCF_000165425.1 Paramecium tetraurelia | reverse complement strand
GAATTTTTTTATTTGCGGATATAATTATGAATCATTCCCTTTGGTTTCAAATAACTTTTACATTTAAATAACTAAACTTTTAATAAGCAAATCAATATTTTTAAATTCGGTTATATAAATTGATAACAAAAACAGCAGTTCGTCCATATGCATGACTGATATGGAATTATCAAACATTTCTATTTTTGCTATTATTCCATATAAAACAGAATGTATAATCTAATCAGTCAATCAAATACCTTATTAATCTTTCTCTTGTTTGGGTGAATCCTTTTCTAGAGTATCTCCTAAGATTTTACCTTTATTTTATGATGAAGCACTGGATACAACAGCAATTTGTGTTCTTAATAAAATGAAAATGCAAAAAAGTGATGAAAACGTTAGTGTTGTTGAAATCTCTCCATTTAAATCCAATATGACAATTTCATAGCTGTTGTTTAAAGATATTAATTGTGAAACTTGTGATAATGGATTATTATATATTCAACTTAAAGAAAAGCACAGCTATTTAGATATTAAATCGCTCAATGTTGAAAGAAATTAATGTGGAAAATCCAGCTGTATTAATATTATTAATAATATGCAATCACGTCGTAGGCTCTAAAAATTAATTCCTTTTGTTAATAGCAAAAATTACTAGGTAAATTTATTAAATTATATTTGTTAAAAAAACTAAGGTTATGAAGGTACATGTTTAAGAATATAAAATATAACGACGTTGATCATTTCTTCTATCCTATAAAAAAATATAGCTGCTAACAAAGGAGGAGCAATTTTGGTTATTGGAATAGAAGATTTCTACATAGAACAATCAATATTATAGGATAATAGGGCTAATATTGGAGGTGGGATATTTATGACTGATTAAATGAATTAAAACATGACACTTTTAGGCTCACTAGTTTAAGATAACATTGCAAAACTGTATGGAAATAATGAAGCGTAAATACCTTCTTAATTGGCTATTTCTGTAGATGCTGTGAACTATCTACCAAAAATTAAAATACTCTAAACAGAAAACTTAGTAATTGAATAAATACACATAAAGAAATATGAAGTTTTTAGGAATGTATTTTCTGATACTCTCTACTTTCCGAACGGACAAACAGTTTCAGATTATAAATATTTTGATTGGTAGAAGGAGCAATATTACCCTTACAATTTGCATTTAAGAATAGTAGCACTAGATCAATATGATTCTATTATCAACAATTTACAAAAAACATCATGTTCAATCAAAGGTAGACTACTTGATGATGAATTAGAAAGACTATTCACAAACAATTTTACAAACCAAGAGAACATTGAATTTGGGTATAAGGACTATAATTTGGATTAACTGATAATATATTTAGATGATGAATTAAATATGACTTTGCAACTTTAATTTAACTGCAGTTCAATTTTTATACCAATAAGAGGTGATAATAAATAAATAGAGTCATATCATCAAAATTATTATTTGAGAATGAATGTCAAGACATTACCATGTCAACTGGGTGAAATTAAAAAGACTTCAAATAAAATCTGTGTTCCTTGTGATCCAGAATTAGGATAATATTCTTTAGTTATTAATTCTTAAAGATGTTAGGTTAAAGATGATGTTTCAACAAAGGAAATTAAATCAGCTTAACTGAATCTAAGAGAGGGATTTTGGAGACCCTACTTCAATAGTGACTCTATTGATTAATGTATTAATTTACCAAGAAATTGCAACGGAGGTTGGTCTCAAGGAGATAATTCGTGCTCTAATGGACATATTGGTGCTTTATGTGAAGAATGTGATATATATGACATTAGAGGATCTGGACATTTTTCAAAAAGTGTTTAATATTCTTGTAGTTCTTGTCTAAATAATTCTAAAAACATTGTCATAATCATATTAGTCAGCATTTGGTATTTAGTTTATAATATTTAAGGACATTAATATCTATTTTCATATCTGTGAAGAGTACTGTAGCATTGCTTAATTAAATAGCAATTTAAATATAAATGACAAAATTAAGGTTCATTAAAAATTCAATATAGTCTTAATCTGCTATTCTTATAAAGATGCTTACTAATCATCTTCAAATACTGACAGCAATAACTACTTTTAAAATAAATCTCTCAACTGGTTTAACTAACGCCTTAAATGCAATAGGCAACCCAATACAAACTATGGCATATTCATTAGATTGCTTCTTAATTTATATGTTTTCTATGGAAATTCATTACGCTAGAATAATATGGCAATTAATTATGCCTTTCATATACATTTTTCTATTTTTAGGTATATATTACATTACGGTAAAATGTGGTGCAATTAAATACAGTTTGAGTGTTATTACTACTACATTTATATACATTTACATATATATTCAACCAAACTTGGTAGGGGGTTTGATATCTTTATTATCCTTTAGATAAATATCTGGATATTAATGGATTCAAGCTAATGTAGCTTATAGATATGATACATCCCAGCATATTATTTGGCTGCTAGCTTTTTGCTTGCCTGGGTTATTTTTATTTGCTCTTCTCATACCATCTCTATTTTTCATAGCATTATACATTAAAAGAGATGTTTTGAATGAGAAAAAAATTAGACAACAATTTGGATATTTATATAATGAATATAAAACAGGCGCTTTTTTTTGGGAAATTGTTAAAATTGTAGAAAAAGAATTGCTTATTATCTTTCTATCATATTATGACGACAATATCATTCAGAAAGGTACTCTTGTGTTACTTGTTGTTTATTTATATTCAGAATTAAATCATAGATTTAAACCTTATAATATGAGTACTCTTAATAATTTAGATGCCCTTTCAGCTAAAGTTTGCTAAATTTCAATTATATTGGGATTTGGGATATATATCGATGAACTTTATGGCAATTTTGAAATTCAAATACCTTATTTCATAATATTGGCTATGCTCAACTTATTTTATTTTATGTTGCTTTTTAATGAAATATTAAAATCTTATTATTTAGAATTGGAAGGCAAATTTGATAAAGTGAGGGACAAGTTATCTGTAATCGCTCCTTGGGCTGTGAAACATCCATATTTCAGAAAGTACCTAGAAAATAGCACTCAAAGAAGAAAACGAATCTAAAATTAGTACCAAAAGATTAAGAAATATTTATTTAGTTATGCCAAACCCATTAAAGAGTTGAAAGAGAATCTTAATTCCCTTTCAACTCAAATTAGACCTACAAATTCCAATCCATAAATATTACTAAATTAAGAATAAGTAAAGAAGCTACCAAGTAAATTTGAGTTTTTGAATGACAATTATTAAAGTAGAGCAAGCATAGTCATCAGTTCATTTTGATTATATAATAGATTTAAAATTAATTATTTTCTTGATAAAATCTTCAAAATTATAAACGAATCTTACTTGCAGAAATAATACTTATATATATGAATAAACCATAAACAGAATATAGATCTATAAATGAAAAAATTTAATTTATAGAAGTTGTTAAAATACCATTAATATATTTTTTGAGTGTGATATAGAATTAGAAAATTTTGGATGTAACAAAATGAAAGAATTTAAAAGTAGACTAAAAGTTAGAATTAATATTTTAAATGAAGAAAGTTAGATAATGTTAATGTTTTTTCAGCTGAATTTTCAAAAAAACTAAGTAAGAAAACAAGAGTTGAGGGTGAAAATGGATTTTTGTTAATCTAGTAATTCTATTATTTTAAGGGTCACTGAAAGAAATCAACTATTTAAAGTCATTTTAGCAAAAAATATAAATTCATTTTCTTTCTATTTCTATAATATTTTAATACAGCAAAGATATTATCTGAAATTTACAATAAATTAATTGAACTTATCAAAACGAGAGGACAAATTTTTCAGTTTAACAATATTTTTACTTTCATGTAGAGGACTTTAACTAAATGCTCTTTATTATGTTTTTAAAGTCGCCATAACAAACTTTTTTAGATAAAGAATTATGATATATTATAATTATACAAGCTAGATAAATAATACAATGCCTATATTTAATTAAATTAATAATTTATAAATTCATCTGATTTAGAGTTATTCATAAATTTTATTTATTCTACTATGATGCAGAAAGAAATAAATGAAATGGTTTATTGGAATATACTCATTATTCTTAACACTGTTAAAGTAAGTTTTATATAAAACTATTCTTATATAAATTGAGATCGGATCAACTATGAAAAATACTAAAAATAAAGTGCTTAATAGATTTAAAGTTATTTAAACATCCATGTCAGTCTTATTTAATTCACTAATATGAGATGATAATATACATTTAATTTAATACAATAATAGTAAGGAATAAATACAAAACAGGAAGGCAAAAATACAGTAGTACCATTGCTATTGCAATTTTGCCTCCTAACTAATAAATAGCTTAAATTATCTTTGAAATCGCTCTAACGCCTAATAAAATAAGAAGGTTAATTTGGGCATTAATTATTAATAAATTGGAGGCCAGGACTTCCCAAATAGATATTAATATTAAAATGCTTAATTAATTACTAAACAATAAAAATCTAAAGCTTTTTTTCACATTGCTTTCTTCATCTTAAAAAAATTGCAATATTGAATGGATATGCTTTTTTATAATTAAGTAATTTACTTTGAAAGCTGCTTTAAACATAAAGATATGACCTGGATAAAATTTTCTGCCAAATACCTTCTAACCCCGCTCTAGGGTATCTTACCTTTCGCTTTAACTTTGTTCTAAGTCAATATCCTTTTAATTGTTATAATCTTTATATAATAGGAAAAAATAAACAAAAAAGGATGATAAAATAACTCCGCTCTAGACAAATAGAAAAGCTTAGTCAATTAATTTAATTGATGAAAAATCAAATTACAATTAATTTGCTACCGTAGTACTATTTTATGTTACTGTTTTATGAGCACTTTTTATCAAAAATAAATTTCCTATTGATTTACATATACAAACTAGTTGTGCTCTTTGATTATTAACTTCTTACATTTCTAAATGACAATTTTCAAACTTATTTTCCATTATATAATTTATACACTAATAATTATATTCAACAACTGTAGAAAACTGGTTTAAAGGATCACAATATTATAATTCTGTCAAGTCAATTCCATAATAACCACTTAATTCTTGCTGATTCATTTAGGGATTAGTATAAAGAAAATTAGTTAAAATAGTTTTGACGTAATGATTTTAATCTATCTCAAAATCTGATCTATTTAAATAAATTTGTAGCATAGTTCTGTAAGTTTATGATAGATTATAGTAATTGTAATAAACTATGAGTTATTATTTCTAAATGAATGTAATTAAATTATCTAGGTAATCATCATGTATTTAAAAATTTAAATTATGCTTCGACTTTGTAAGCTTTTACAATTAGAATTTCAAAATTTATCCTTGAATCAACAAAACCTAACCATTCACTTATACACTGTCACTAATATGAATTGTAATATTATCAATTAATATAATTAATTTCTCAGATATAATTGCTACTTGCTCTTAGTTCTCCGCAGAAGTTTCATTCAAAGAAATAATTAACAATTAATTATCTATCAAATGTACTGAAATTGATAGCATCTAGACTATATTTTTAATTTACATAATAGACTCAGTATTAACAATTATATTATTTTAGGCATTTTATTTTTCCATATTTACCTTTAACTTTATTAAATTTGTTATTTATTTTTCAATCTTTTAGGAAGATATTGCCAAAGATGAAATATTAGTGCTGTTTTTTTAGAAGTGTTCTTAATTAGTATTAATAAAGAGAGATGACTTATTGTTGTAACATTCATTTTGCTAATTTTATTCTAAATATCTCTTTGAAGTTTTTGAAGCCTATGATTTCAAAATTAATTTTTTGTATAGATTAATTGTTTGATGGGCTAATAATTTTTCATAAATATCTTTAGAGTTTATTCCTAATTCAATATATTTTAATAATTCATCCTTCAATTTGATGCAATTTAATTCATCTTAACGATTAATCATTATTTCAAATATCCATGCAATTTTTTCCCTTAATATTAATTGTTCTATAGTTTAATTTGTACAATCAATTTGATTCTGTGAGATATTTTAGTACTAATGAATATTTGTTATCGAGCCTCTTTAATCTAAGATCTATAATATTACATTTATTTCTGCATTAGGAAAATATCCTACTAAATTATTAGATTTCTAAAAACCGTAGAAAAGTAGGGAATTATCTGAAGATTTATTTTGAAACTCTTCAAAATCATCTTTAAATAAAAACACCTTCATTTAATAAAGATAAGGTTTATCTTCAGATTATTCACAATTAATTGCCATTTTATGATTCTCTAAAGCTTTGATATTCCATTCTAGCATTCGAAGTCTACAAATTGGAGGTTAATTTAAAATTAGGCCTAAGTCTGCTTAGACAGGAATGTTATCATTAGTATATTAGGCTAAAAACTTAAGGTTAAATTTATCTCCTTTGTTAAATTATTAATAATGATCATATAATTAAAAGGAATATTTATAATATTAGGGCCTAAGTATTGTAACTAATTAAAAATCATAAATTATTGCGACTTAATAATCTAAAAGGTATTATCTATTCTAAAGCGGTATATTAAATGTAAATTTTAAATCTTCATAGTTATTAACAGGCCTTACTAAATATCCATTATTATAATCGATATCTAGGGTTTTAAAATCAACTTCTAAATATACAATAGTTATTTTATAAGTGTATGATAATGAATTCTTCGTTGCAATTACAATCCACGCTTAAATTGTGTATGGCTAAAAGGTAGCTTCAGGAAAAACCTAACTTGGTTAAGTAGAATTAATTGATATTTTTTACTATTTAGAATCCTTACATTCGCCTTGTGAATTTAGATCTAAACAACTGATGGCTATCGACAAATTTGGATCTTCATTCCAATTCTATTCAACATCGAGATCTTTGCATTAGACATAAATATATGTAACATCGAAATATTTTTGCAATTTCTTTGTTCCATTAAATTGACAGACAATTCCCGCTGATTTAATCTAAATTGTTACATTTTTTAGGAATAATATTAAATTGAAGGATCTGAAATAATTAGTTAAAATGTATAAGCTGTCCAAGTACTTAAAGAGTAGCTTTGAATATTAAATTCCAATAGGTTAGAATTAACTAATTCAGTATAATTGATATTTGAAGGCCTAGATTTAGAGTTATTTCTCCAGACTTCATAAAATTTAGTTTAATATTGAGAAATATCATTTGATACTGTTGAATTTTCTATGCAACTTTTCTTCTTTAAAGTGAAAGCTAGATTTATAGATTCAAATGTATAATATTACTGTTTAAGATTAGATAAAATACTAGGAAATTATCCTGCATGTGTTTGAATTAATATTTTATAAACTGTTTTCTTTAAAACAAAGTTTTGAACTTCCAAAAATAAAGTTACATTAGATTGGATTGGTAATGTTTTTTCTGGGATTGTTAAATCCAATTATTATAAATTTGTTAATTCAGTAACGAAATTTTCAAGTTCACCATTCCCATTTTACCCCTACACAACAAATGACCATGACAAGGAAATAAAACTTCGTAAACCATCATATAGTTTTTATTCAATCAAAAAAATGTTCTCATCACAAGGATTAAATAAGTAAGTAGGTACATCATATTTGATAACAGGAGCGAATGGGTTCGAAGGTTTTTCAAGTTTATTTATGAAAGAAATACAATAGTTTATTATTACAATTTTTGTGACCAAATGAACCTGGCAAAAAATCAATATTGTCTCCTGGAATAATTGTGGGATTGCGACCGAGATTCAAAATTAATTGTTGTTAATTATCTGGATCTAGTTTACACGTTGGGTTTATTCCTAATTTAGAAAGAGTAGTCTATGTTAGGATATTAAAGCAAGCATTGATATCAAGTTAAATTGAAAAGAAATTTGGATTGAGAGGGAAATCAAATAAGACAATAATTGCTGTCAGATCATCTGATAATTTAATCTTCATTACAGCTACTTCGCAATCTTTGATATTATGAAGATTATACTTGAACACCAAGGAGTTAAAAGCGAGCTAACTGAATCTGGAGGTGGATCGCAAGTCATTTGATTAGATAAAATTCGATTGCCATTGCATGTTAAACATGCATACAAAGAGCATGTTTTACAAGTGTAATCACATTTCAAACAATTTACACTTTAAAAATCATCATAAAATCCATCCTAACATCGACAGAATGGAGTTTCAAATCTATCACCTTTACAAGCTAAACAATTAGCTGAATATTTTAGGCATTTTTTACACTAAAAGTCACATTCTTACAATATTATTTCAATATATACAAATGCATAATACTTGGCCACCTTCAAAATATCCTTCTTCGCAATCACACGATTTGTTTATACGACCTTCCTTACACGTCAAGCAATTCGAGGGTACTGTTTAGCAAGTATCGCATTAAAATTCGCAAGCTTAGTAAATAATAATAATATCTACCTTCACAAACCAGCTATGATGTTTCAAAGTAGCCATCCACACATGAGCAATCAGGTGGATTTATTCTTAAATTACTGAAGCATTTCAGACAATTTTTTGCATCTTTTTCACAAGTTTTGCAAAGATATTCACATTTTTTACAAATAATTTGAACATCATCATCATAATATCCATCTTTACAATTACACTAATTTGATATTGTTAATCTATTGGAACCTTAGATATATTTGCAGCTTTAGCAGTTATTTCTTTCATTAACACATCCAGAACATTTAATATGGCATTCTGAGTAATACGAAAATAATTACTTTAGCAAATTTCATCAGAATCCTGATAAAAATCAGAAAGGCAAGGACATTTGTGAATAATAGATTAATCTAATCTATTTTAATTAATATCACAACTAGTGCAATAATCTTTTTGATTTTTACAAGTTAAACAAGAATTTGAGCATTCTAATTAAATTTTTGATTAATACTTTCGCATATTAATGACCCATTATCAAAATATCCAGGAATGCAAGTACAAACATTTTGATTTGCTGAGCGAAGATGATTTGGGAAACAAGATTAACATTTTGTTGAACTTATTTAGCAAGTTTTACAAAACTCACTGCATTTTTGGCACATTTCAATTCCAACATCATAATACCCATCCAAACAGGGGCAGGAATTCATTTAAAAATATCTAAAATTAGACGTATCACAAGTTAGACATTTATTTGACTAAATCTAACATGTTTTACAACTACTTTGACATTCTATAATTTTAATACTTATTACTTAAACATGAAATTTAATTGACTTCATAAAAGCCATCCTTGCAAACGCATTATGATGTATCACTATCAAAATATCTAGTTATTAATTCACAGGCTAAACATTAAGTTTAAGTTTAGCATTCAGTGCAACTAAAGTGGCAAACTTAGATTAAATATCAATATTACCTTAACATTATTCGGCTATGAGATTAAAAAAGTAGCCTGATTTGCAAACGCATAGATTTTACTAATTCAGTTCTAGGTTCAGATTTGAATCACATTGTAAACAATTTGAAGAATTTCCAAAGCAAGCTAAGCACGTTTTATCGCATTACAAACAAGAGTTGTTTGCTAAATCTTCATAATATCCATCCATACAAATGCAAGTGTGATTTTTATTATTTAGAATTCTATTTTTATCTAAAGAACAGCTCAAGCAAAATGAGTCTTGTCCACCACAAGTTTCACAAGTAGAGTTACAATTATAGCATTTATTATCAACATTCGACAAATATGTTCCGTCTATACAAACGCATTTTGAATTAATTAGCATTTTCGATAGAACGCATGATGTACAATTTGTAATACTATTTGAGCAAGTCTAACAATTGATATTACAGTATTAACATAATCCATCTATTTCAGTTGTGCCAGGTTAACAATAACAAGTATTATTATTTGTGTTCAAAATCCTTAAGCTATTTGAATCACACTCCGTACATAATTTTGAATTGTAATTGCAATTGTAACAATTTGAATCACATTTACTGCAATTACTTAGACCACTATCATAATAACCAGGATCACATAAGCATTGATTTTGATATAATTATCTTGTTTATACACAAGATGTGCATTAAGTTTATGAAGTAATGCAGCTTAAACATTTATAAAAGCATTTTTAACAAATTGAAGAAAACCCATCTTCATAATATCCAAAGAGGCATTCACAGGCTTTTCCATTAAATATTCTAAATGACGTTGTTTATGGTTAGCAGCTTAAACATTAATCAGCGCCAAAAGCATTACATAGCAGACAAGAATAGTGGCATTATTGACAAATAGGAATTCCAGAGTCATAATAATGATCATTACAAAGGCAAGATTATAATAAAGGATTGTAAGTTCGATATGAATTAACTTAACATGAATCACATCTGGTCGAAGTTATAATACAGGTCAAACAAGAGTAGTGGCATTCTAATGCTATGATAAAATACTACTTTAACAAACAATATTAACTCCATCATCATAATATTAACTAGGGCAATCACAAGAAGAGCTTAAAGGATTAAATATCCTTAAGCTTGAAGATGGGCAAGATTTACATAGTGAAGGTAATATTGTACATCCTTAACATCGATAATCACATTCTTAATAAGATGAAAGTATAAATTACTTTTACAATTAGGGACACTGATATCAAAGGTATTTTCTGCACATACACAACTTGTAGCAACTAAAATTCTTGATTCTGAGTTCAAACAAGACGAACATTAATTCACTAATGGACCACTACAAGATAGACAACTATAATGGCAACCTGATTATAAATTACTTATTTACTTTAACAACGGTTTTGTTATTGGCTCTAAATATGTAGTTAGGTAGTTGCCTTAAAGTTTTGTTTTGCATAAACAACTGTTTCCGAAGTTAATATCTATCTGAATTACAAGATGTACAATTTGTAGAAGTAGTAGTGCATTCTAAGCAACTACTGCTACAAACTATTACTATATTGATTAGTATATACTTTAGCATTCTTGTAATCCTATATCAAAGTATGATTTTGGGCATTCGCATTCACCATTGGAGTTTAATTTCATTTTGCTTAGAGGAAGCACAAGATGTACATTAATTACTTTATGACCCTTGACAGGTTTAACAAGTACTATGACACTCTAAAATATAATGTAAAATATACTTATGCAAATGGGATTGCCAGGTTAATCATAATAATAAGCTGGACATTAACATGAATTATCAGTCCCTAAGGTACGTTCCGATAAATCAGGACATGTTGTGCAATTTTCAGGCTTCACAGAACAAGAGGAACAACGATATGAACAATCTAAGTTAAGATGGAAATTTGACTTTAACACATTGAGTCTGCATTTTATTATTACATTGTATTATTCATGCAGATACATTTGTTTGCTTTCATAACTCTATTTTTTTCTGAAGAGCAAGTGATACAACTATCTTCATCCAAAGAAAAACATGTTAAACAGGTATAATGACACTCTAAAAGTAAGTATTAATAATTACACGAACACTAAAGACTGCCTGTGCTGTAAAACCCAGGTTAGCAATCACATTTCGAAATAACCAATTCCCTATTAGTAGTAGTATCGCAAGATAGACAATTTGTTTCATAACTGCCATTACAAGTTTTGCATGTTAGATGGCATGGTTAACATTCTAATAGGGTTTGATCACTATAATAATGTGGATCTTTGCAAAGACATTAGAAGGTAGTTCCAACTTAATCAGCTTACCTTGTAGGAGGACATGAAGTGCATTTATCTTAACCTTAAACATTGCAATTAGAACAAGAATGATGACAAGATACTAATATAGAAAAATACAGATTACAATAACAAAATGGATCCTAGAAACCAGGATCATAATAGGCTTAGGTGCAAGCACATTTATTGTCGTTTGTCAAATATCTATGGGCAACGGAGGAACAGTTTAGACAATCAATTTCAAGAGGTCCTTTACAACTCTTACATGTATAGTGGCACTCTATTTTTAACTTTCAAATTAGGTACTAATGCAAATATCTTAGATTCCATCACTTCCATATCCATCTGAACAAACACATTTGTAATCTATAGATAATACTCTATTTTGGCTCGGGATGCACATAGTACAATATTGATTTGTTGAAGCATCATATGGCTAAGAACATTTTTAGCATCTAGGATGACAAGCTGATTTGATATTAATATCATTACATATGCAAATGCTATTTCCATCAGATAGAATTTTCAACTATTTTCCTTCTTCACAAAAACATGACCCATTATCAAAGAATTTAAAATAGATACTAGGATCTCCACATTCTGTACAATCATTATTATAAGGTCCTTTACAATTATAGCAATTGGCATAGCATTCTAATTTAGATTTAAACATACTTTAACATATGTAATTTCCCAAACCAGTCTCATAATATCCTTGTTTACAAATGCATTGAGCATTCAATAGGATTCTATTTGTTATCGTCTTACAAGATAGGCATTCATAATAATCTTTACCGCAAGTATCGCATTACCCACTTTTACAAAATGCGCATTCACCATCCTTATCGAAGTAGCCTCTTTGTTAATCACAAACACATTTTCCAGGGGTAACTTTTGAAGTCTGAAATTTTTCTTACAAATAGCATGTTGTACAGTAACTAGGATCACTATAAAGGCAGGTTTAACAGTTTGAAGAGCAACTAGACAATAGAGATGTCGTGCATTTCTTATCAGCAGTTAATACGGATATTCCCACACAAATCTTGCATTCTGTAGCATTAAAACAAATAAGACATCTTTCCAAACCAGGCTGTAATTTACAGACTTAAAATCATTAAATTATATATTACGAGTGCATTTTTGTTGACTTGGATTATAAAAATATCCGAAGTCGCATACTTAGCAAGTTATTCCAACAGCTAATCCAGTATTGGGATCATAATTATAATCAAATCTAGTGCAATTTATATCTCCAAAGCATTAACCGTCTTTTAAAAAATACTGAAACTGGCATGCAGTACAAACGCCAGTAACACATTAAGCACATTTAAACGAACATGCTTCAATATTTGAGATTTTTTATACCAACGCATTAATTGTCAACCAGTTCATAACCTTTTCTGCACCCTTAAAATGAGTATACACCATTATCATTTGAACAACTCAAATGTGTTGCTTAGCAGGCTAGTATATCTAAAATACATTTACCTAAACTACAACTTAAATCTGTACTATTAGAGGAAGAAAACCCTTCCTTACATGTTGCACAAAAACTTGATCCGCAACTCGCACAATTCTTTCCACAACCTAAATAATGATTTAAAGTACTAAATGATTACGAACATTCTTCACCTTCACAATATTAGCATTTAATAATGTCTCCAGACTTTTAAGCTATTAAGCACTCGTTAGAGACAAATTAACATGAAAGGACTAAATCGGTATTCTCTTCATATTCATAAATTAAAGTTTTGTCCGTACAGAATATCATAATTGCACCAGCTACATAGGGATGTGTTTGCGTAGATATTCTCTTCCACCATATTCGATCATTTGCACTTCTGTAACGGTTTCACAAACATTAGAATAGTCTAAATCCAAATTTTTAAATTACAAACACAAGGATGAGGATGCATTCCAGGTGCATGACGATGTCCTCCATTACATTAAAACTAGTAACCAATCCTATCATTATAATCAGCAATATTCCTAAATCCATCAGCAAGTTAGAGTATCAATAAAAAAAACAGAATATCCTGACTAATCATAATTAATATTAAAGACTTTTAATTTATTTTTAGGTTAACTACTCAACCTTGTAACATCAATAATCTTAAAACGTGTTAATATTTTAAATTTAGAGGAAGTTGTAAATTGCATGGCTAATTATCAAAGCATCTTGTTTCATCAAAAAGAGATAGAAGAACTTTCTGCAATTACTTTAAAAACGATTTTAAATATTTTTTGTAATAATTAATTATTAAAGGGTGGTGCTAACTATATTTAAAAAATTTTTTGTTTATAAACACATCTACTTAACGTTAAACGATTTTTT
The DNA here is from genome assembly GCF_000165425.1 of Paramecium tetraurelia. NCBI lineage: Eukaryota > Ciliophora > Oligohymenophorea > Peniculida > Parameciidae > Paramecium > Paramecium tetraurelia. The sequence continues at coordinate 8,869 of NW_001799639.1, read as the reverse complement.
TGGGGTTTAATTATGAGGGTTTGGATGACTGTTTCTATAGGATGTAACAGTATGGTCTGGGCCTAAAATTTACAAATTTGAAGAACCCCTATTTTGGAAACCCTATTTGGCGATGAAATAGGAGATGAAATTGGTGATGAAATTGGTGATGAAATTGGTGATGAGATTGATGAACCAAAACAAAGTTTTTTTTAATTATTAATGTTGATGGATTCCATCAAATGGAAACACTAATGTATAATTATATGTATAGCATGCTCAAATGAGATGGATTCTTTATGCAGTAGCTGCATATTTTTTTCTATATGATTTCTTCGATGATACACTAAATTTGATAATTGAGTTTCCAAATCTATGGATCACTCTCCTAATGGTTACCTATTTATAAATATCTGAGCATCTATCCAAGAACTCCTGTCAAAAATACCGACATGTTGACTACTTAGATGCTAAGTTCACAATTAATGTGTTAAATATCATACTTTGTGCAATTCAGCAACCAACCTTGCAGATAGTGGCTATACTTTTTGTTAATCTATTAGTAACACCTTTATATTTATTGAATCTTGAGATAATCTAAAGTATCTTATATTAATTATAAATCACTAATAAAATTCAAACCAGTGTTTAAATACTTCAAGCATTATGGGAAAGCAGACCACGATTTGATGATGTTGCCTCTCCTGCTACTTAAATAAATATACCAGAAATGAAATGACTTGATCACCATGTGATGATAGTTCTTTTGGAGCATATTGTTTATTTTCTTGCTCTATTTGTGTTAAATTTGCTACGATTGAAGAGATATGTTGATTTTTTGCCTTCCCTATTTGTGAGTAAAGCTGGTACAACTCAATTATAGTTTTATGCTAATGTTTATTCATTGAGCCAGGCAGGAAATTTTTGGTGATGAAATTAATACAGTGCTAAATTTCATCTTCATATTTATTATTATGTTGATAAAAAGCCTTTATTGTATAAACTTACAACTTTTATAATAATTGTAATGCACATAAAGTGCATATTAGGAGTTTTTTAGAAATTCATTATTTTATGATACTGAATATCATAATGCTTGTGTGTGTTTCTAACTATTTAAATTATTATTTTGAAAATGCCATTTCAAGCATTTATATTCCAATTCTTATACTACTGCAACTCATTTAAAAGATTATGATACTTGATCATTTTTAAATTATTAGGATATTACCTGCTTTTCTCAAGTATATTTGCAGCTTGTGCAAGTATAATTTTTATTCTAATAAAAGAAGATATTTCTTGGTTAGTTATTTTGATTCTGTTATCTTCTTATGCTATCGTAGCTGATGAATGTAGCAGCATTTCACTATGGAGAATGGTACTCAACTTAAATTGCAAAGCCATTTGTTAAAATATTAGAATAATATAAACCGAATGAACAACTGTCAAATTCTGATTTCTGTACATTAAAGTTATAAAATTTAACACATTTCATGATTAGTATTCAACTGTTGCATATGAACCTGTCGCAAATACTCATTTTGATCGTTGCATAATAGGTTAGCTTCCTCCAAATTAATGCTGCATAATGTTCTTGGTGTTTATAAATAGAAGAGCGGATCCAGTGCTATTTGTGATTGTCATAATGTGGTATGTGAGATGATCAAAACAATTTTTCAGGTTGTGCAGTTTGATACTCCCTCAAGTCTTGAGATGGTTGTATGCTCAACTCCTTGCCTTACATCTTTAACTTTTGAAAATGTCATATGTAATTTAGAAGTGGTACTAAGCAATCTATTCTAATCCTTACCCTGTGTATATTATTATTGGAGCTCACCGTACCTCACCTTGTGATGATGGATTCCACAGTTGGATATACCTATCATATGTATATTGGTATATAAACTTCCTCAACTTTGCAAATTAGATTTATCAAAAATACTTTGTTGCCAGAGTATTAAAGTGATGAATCTTAATGTTAAACGATTTTACTAAGTTTGCATTCTTCAACGATGAAATTAAATTTGATAATAATAATTTGCCATTCCATTGGTGAATATTCTGCTTCTGTTTGTACAAGTATCTCTTAAAAGATTATATAAGCTACTTTAATTTGCTAATATTCTGACCTATGAATTTTAGTTTTTCCTATTTAGATTGAACTAAGAAGTGGTTGTAGTTGAGTATCAAACTTAAAGATGGAAATAAGAGAACTTTTCAGAGGATAGCAAATAATAATCTCTAAATTTAAAATCAGATTTAAAATTAAACTGTCAAATTTAGTTTGAGTGAAATAGATTATGATAGTATCTTTTATTTTATAAAATTAATAAAATTATAACAATAATTAAATAAGCTTAAATTGAAAATGATTTTAATTGAGAAACATATACAACTAACATTTTAAACTAGTTTAAGCTTTCATTTCAATTTAGTTTATTGAAAGCCTTTAATTTAAATTAAATAAGTACATAATATAAATCATATACTCAAAACTGGTATTAAACTACTAGAGTTAAATATAGTATTAATTTGACAACCTCATAATGTATAACATCCATTGAAATGAATCCATCATCATCACTCAGAAGGTAAGCAACTTTTGAGTTATAAAAGCTGTAGAAGTAGCACCAGTAATAGAAGAAATTTAATTTGAGGTTGCGATACCCATCGAACTAATTTGTCTTATTGGATAAAAATTTAAAGTTAGACAAATGTTGAGCAATCAATAATATTCACCCAAACAAGGTGTTCAAGTATTTTTTTTGCTCCACTTTATATTAATAAGGAAATTATTATAAAAGGAATAATAACTTTTTATTAAAATATTACTCTGACTACCCCTTATTCCATAATCATAGTTTCCTAATTGAGTCGTTTTTATATCAGACTCACTCAATCTAGAATATACTTTATTCATACTTTATTCATACTTTTCTTTAGTTGGATTGAGCATTTCCATATTTCTGAGTCAATAGATTCATTTTTAACGAATATTATAAACTAGGCTTGACTTTCATTCGTTAATTATGAGTTCAGTTTATAAATACTGGATTAGAATTTGGTTAATTTGTTAATACAAATATTGAAAAGTGATCTCAAATAATTGCTATCCTAAAAAAACTGAAATCTCAAGATAATAGGCTTGATTTAAGAATTTGAAAAATATATTAAGAGATTTAGTCTATCTATTATCGCAATAACTATAACCTTTCCCTTAAAACTTATAATCAATTTCAATCTAACAATTCTAACCAACAATCTCCAAAGAATAAAACTTATAAATTGTGGTATTAGAATCCTAATATCATTAATGAATGTAGAGGAACATCATTATCTTATGATTGCTATAGTTTGTTCCACTACCGCCTTAATTTGATCCTTAAATAGAAGATAAATACCAAGACTGAGTGCAATAATCATAATGATGTAATAATGCTCCTTAGTTGGCCAATTATCTTTCTTAAGATTTTTAAAATAAATAAAAATAGGAATAGTCTAACCTTTTTCATTCGATATCAATACTTACATTGTAATAAGGTAGCAGCTTACAAGAATTAGATACATTTATTTTGATGTATTTAAAATTTCACTATCGAAAGATTTTAGATATTGAAATGAAAAGACTTGTTAGAATTGTCAGTTAAAGTTAATTCAATATGCAAATAAACATTTTAATGGAATTGGAATCTGGATTTTGTGTAAATGAGATTGAGAGATTGAGAAATTGGATTTAAAATGATGTATAGATATATGAAGAAGCGATTTGAGAATTTGAATAATTAAGTTTGATATTGAGTAGATATAGAGAAGATGAACGAATTAAAATTCATATTTATAATTGGGGGAGCTAAACTTTCAATTCTTTATTTGATTATTTTAAATATACTTATTTATTAATTTTTGGAAGATATATTATAAAGTAACAAAAAAGTATCTTGATAGTTCTATGGATTCATGTTACTCATTTTTATAAAGATGTTGTCAACCCATTAAATTTATGAAATTTCTTATTAGTTAATACCATGGCTATTGTAATGCATGCTTAAGACTTCTATCTATAGAGTATAAAGAATTCACTTTTAGGATGGTTATCTGGATAGTATTCTGATTCAACTAATATTTCTAAATAAATTGCAACGACTAGAAACAACTTGCAACGTTTGAAATTAAGCAGTTGAATTTACTGATTACTGTAAGGCTTGCTTGTTTTACAAATTTATAATTAATGTTAAGCCTGCTATGAAGTTTCCTGAAACAAAATTTCAGACTAATTTATTAATTAGCACTTCGGTTCGGAACATCGATTACTTTGTGCTACCTACTGGGTTAACAATTTTCATACTTTTATCTCTCAATTTTATATGCAAGATAATATTTTAATGCTTATGCTCCGCAATTTAATAATTATTCTATATGGCTACTTGTTAAGTTTATATACATGATTGCTAAGCTGTGAATTAAAATTCCTGATTTCAGAAGTTGGTCAAAAGTAGCCGCTTAGGCAAGATTCTCATTTGATGGAATCAGTTAGATAAGATTTGCAACACAGTTACTAAATTAAGTAGCGCATATGTGAATTTTTACATAATCGCCATATAATAAAATTTTATCATATGCCATTATTTTCCCAGTTATAAAAATTGCACTTACAACTTGAGATGCACAAGCTGCTCATTTATCTGAGCAAAATGTAAATAAGATTGCTACACACTAGCTTTGTAACAAATAAAGTGTATATATTTTTAATGCATTCTAAATTTTCACACGAAATATTTATCTTGATTTGAAATATGTTTTTAACTTCTAATACAGGATTGGCATAAAAATATTTCTTTGTACATTAAGTACAGGTACCGTATAAGAGGATGAGGTTGAGCATCAAAGACATTCAAAAAATAAAGAAAAGCATTTAAGTTCTTCTGTGTCAAATATGCATCAATAACTTGCCAATTAACAGTAGATGATCTATTAAAAGGACTAATACCAAAGTCTCAGAGAACAGATTAAGGATTAACTCTACAAGATACCCTTATGTAATTATTTACAAACTTTATTGCAACTAAAACCTGATTTAAAAACAGATTATTTTATATCTGTGTCATTAAAAAATACTATTGTCTATTTCTTGACAATGATACTAAGTATTTCACAAGAATAACAATGATTAAGAGCTGTGCAATTTAAGCAAGAAGTACAAGAATGTATTAAGCAATCGTTTGATAAAGGATGTAGTTGTCTGAAGCTGTGGTTTAGATTTGCAAAAGTAAGACTTGAAATCTCTTCTTTTAAGAAGTTCACTGGAAATCAACCATTCACTTAATTGGAGGCCAGCAACCTTGCAATTCAATTGTAAGGCATATACTAAGACTACAACCGATAAATGATCTTCATCTTTTCTAGGATTTGATTATAAGGAGCCTTAGTTGTTTATGAGTTCAAATGATTGACGAATACAATTTATCCTATTATTCACGTCAATTATTTATTATTTAGCTCATATACTCTTTGTTGTTTTAAAGGTTTATGAGCATATTTCCAACACTATTTTGCTGGTTCATAAATTAAGACTACTTACATGTCTTGCTCGAATTCAGTGTGGTTTATGTTTATTTTTATAACAAAGGAATCAATATGCATAAAAGGGTGTGCCTAGAAAACAAGTAAATTCAAAAGTTTTATTATCGATAAAATCCTATAGTACTACAAAAATTACCTACTAAATATAAAGTGTTCTATAGTTGTGATTATAAAACCTTCTCAAAATACCAGTTGAAATAGTGCAAGCCTAGAATGTCCATTCTCTTATAATAAATTATAGTCTAAATTACCTGCACAACTTACATAAAGTTTGAAAAATTTAATAGACGTTATTGTGATTAATTTATCTAACTTTATAGTGTTTGTTCAAACAATCTCCCTATTGTAGTAATTATAATATTAGCATTGCCTTATACTATATGTCCAGCTTTCTTTCATTCTGTTATTTGTAGGTAATTAGAGCTAACCTTATATAATAGCTGCAAGTAATTATATTCAGAGACAGCCTAACTTGTTTATATTAAAATAAATCAAAAAAATTATTAATATAAACAAATATTAGTATCAAACACATTTCGTTTCTTGTTATGCATTTTGAGATACAATTTCCTTTTTTTTTAAATAGTACAATTTATTATAGACATTACTAATTCGCTTAATTTAATTTCTGATGTTTAAGTTTTAAAACCCTCAAGGACAGTTCTTGGTCTTTTCAAAAGGATGCTAGACCTACAACTACGCTTATTTAGAGAAGATACCACTATAGTTGTGTTGTTATGAGATATGAAAATTTAAAAACTGTTTTTTCTATTAATACCTATTATTATCAAGTTCTTATTTTTATTATATAGTTTAATAATTTAATATTACTTGGACACCATCACCATCGGCAGAATTTATTCAAAATTCCATTATTAAAAATATATGTTAAGATTTGTTATTATTCCAATTTTAATACTGGCAGAAAATGTGCAAGTCGATTTGATATTGTAAAAGTCTTGATTAAATGCTTTAAATTCGAAATTCTCTGCTTGTGATTGAAGCTATGAATTTAATCGAGTTTTGTAGCTATTGGTATTATCAGTGTTGACTAATGCATACCTAATGTACTAAGTGCTTAATATATTTGTGAATTTATTTTTAAAGCTATTAATATAATTCAGAGACCAATAAGCAATTGAAAAAATTAAATGGATTGAAAATTTGCGATTTTATGTATTATAATTTTTATTGGTGATTATTAAGATTTTGCCAGATAAAGTAGCACAAATGTTTATCTTCTAATAGTACAAGTAGAAGGAGAAAATCTGTTATTTAAACCATAATAATATGAGCAGAAATAGAAGACTTGTGAAGCTTGTTTAATTGAGCAAAATGTACAAGTGGGTTAATCATGTTATGTTTTAATAATATTTGAATTTGATTAATGAGATACTTTGAAAATCATGCTTTTAAAACATTATTTAGGCTTTTGAAATTGATAAAAGCATGTATCATGCGTTATCGCACTGACCCTTATACTAAAAGGCAACCTCTTTTATATACTTCCTGAATAATATTTTTGTTGATTTTCATGCTTAATTTGTGAATATTGTTTTTTAGAACATATGTAAATCTAGAGATTTTATGACGATTCGAAAGTCCTTTTACTTGCATTTTATAATCCACACTATATTTATTTTGTGAAAGGTTGGTTGCCTGAACACACTAAATCAGATTGCTGCTCTCACACTGTTTAATTGGCTGTGTATGAAATTATTAACTTCAAGCGTTATTATTATTAAAAATCATTTATCACATAATTGAAAATCAAACTCGTAATCATTCAAATCTGGTCGGGAAAGTCTAGCTGCTTCAGTAATTACATCCTATATTATCTTCTAAGTCACTATTATTGCTTTGCTTATAATTTAATCCTTCTATTATGGTATCAAAGACATTAATCCTAGAGCCGTATTTAGTATATGCTTATATAGGGCAGGTGAAACAAGGTAGAAAAATGATTATACTTTACAAAAAGGAAGCAGAGGTACATAGGGGGTAGCAAACACCCTATGCCCCAGTAAGTAAAAAGGAAGAATAGAGGAGGAGAAATTTTACAAAAAACTCTAGGTATATATTTACAAATAATGTGATTTGATTATTAATAATTTTTATTGCCATTTTGTAACATTAAAAAAATACTTCATTTTTGAGAAAATACACTCATTAATAATTATTACTTAATTTTTGTACTCAGTTTATACTACTAATTTATTGCCCAATTCATTCATTGTTAGATAATAAAAATTTTCATATTTTTAAGATTATACATTATTGTATTTGAATATAACATTACTAATTATGGGCAATTTCTTAATCTCATAAAGAATGTATTTAATTTTCAAAATTGAATTAATTTGGTGAGCTCATTTAAAAATAATACATTAATGCTGAAAATGGTGAGGCACTATAATTTAGAATCGATAAAGTTTATTAAGACATCTCAATAAATATACCCTACGTACTAAACTGACAATTTAATTTAATAATACTTAAATAAGATGGTAAAATTGAAACTAAAAAATAATATTATTCAAAAAAGCAATAAGAAATTGATTAAATTTATAATTGTAATGTTCTTAATGAATATTTCAATTCACTTTTGCTTTAAGTCTTCTAAAAAGCAACATCCTTTGGATTTAAACAAAGGTTTTAAATCTTACCCTTGATATTTATGAATTGTCCTTATAAGATAAGTGTTCCTGAAGCTTCAAACAAAGAATTCTAACATATTCTAAGTATTATACGATAAGGATTAACAAAATAAAAATTAATAACAAATACCATTTGGCAATAAGGAACTATTCTGAAGTTGTATTTTAAACTGGAGAAGCAGATCTTTGTAGCTATTATCTGATTAGAGTATTTGCTTTGAAGTTTTTAAATTCCAGAGACTATTGGAGTTATCCCAACTTCTCCATTCCTTTAACAATAAAATTTTAACCTCATGTTACAGATTTTTTAGATTCCCTTATCACAAGAAATTTAGAAATAACTTTCTCCCCAAGAAGTTATTAAAATTATTAATTAAAGATTTTTATAATATATAAATGATAACTTTTATTTATGTACTTTTTCATAATAATCAATCTTGTTTAAAATGTTTATAGTTTCTAATAACAAACATCCTTTGGATTTGAATAAGGGTTTTAGATTATAATCTTAATAAATTACAAATATTTCTTTAAAAATTAGAGCTTTTAAAGTTTCCAAAATTGGATTTTGACATATTCATAGTATTATGCGATTAAAATTAGCTAAAAATGTTAAATATAATTTTGAATGAAAATTGACTTATTATTAATAG
>NW_001799638.1:196707-342910 GCF_000165425.1 Paramecium tetraurelia | reverse complement strand
TCATCTCTAATTTCCTATTAAACCTCTGGATGTATTGATAAATAATAAAGACAATGATAGCTTAAAACAGCTGTTGTGTCAGTACCTGTAAATAACAAAGTGATAAATTGTTAGATAACCTCATCGATGGCTTAACTTTCTTACTTTTTATGATCATTTTTAATGTAATCATTAAGAAGAATATCCAAAAACAAATTTGAATCCTTTTGGTCATTTTATTTGTTTCTTTATCGTAATTCTATTAGCCTTTTTCGAATTACTTTTTCAATCATAGTTTTGAGTTGAAAGACCCTTTGTTGAATCATCATTTCTTCTTAAGTTGGAAAAATATTCCAGGCCCATGTACCCAAAAGAAGTCTTTTGATAAAAACATATTTAGATTTAAATCTTGACTCTCCCATATCATTTATCAACTCTGTTACTTCTACTTAAAGATCCTTGTTATTGACTTTCAAACCATCTATCGAATCTCCAAAAAAACTCTATATGACAACTTTTCCTGTCATAAGTTCTAATTATTCAAATAAATTGTTTGCAGAACCAATCTTGGTGATACCATCAAGAATAATTTTATTTATCATAGGCAATCTACTTGTAAGTTATTGATATTGAAATTGATCAGCTAAAATATTTCTTTGGGCCTTCCATTGATCTCTGGTCTCAAAAACTAAGCCTTTTTACAATAAATGCCTTAAATCTAATATATTTATACTTATCTGCGATGTTATTAGCCTTTTCATAATAATGAGGATTATGTAATATCTGTTTGTAATACTCTGGATCAGCAACCTGTATTTGTATTTTCCAAAATGAGTTAGAGACTTTGAATTTATATGGTAGCCTTTTGTATTCTTCTTTATCACTCCAGAAAATATCGTTAAAAATCTTCAAATCTCTCAATCTTTTCCATATATCTCTTCCTAAGAAGTTGTATTACATTTTGCAGTCTTGCCCAAATTACATCTTAAGTTTAATCATTGGGCATAAGGGTTTGAGAACAAAAACATAGAAGAAGAGCACTATTAAGATGGCAAAAATTTGGATAATCATTTTTCAAATTTTATTGAAGATATTCATAAAATTATCACACGATTTATACAATTATTATACAGAATACCAAAGTTGCTTAAGAAGTATCCTTGTTATTAAATAAAGTTATTTGAATTTGATATAAAAAATTTATTTAATAATCAACAAATCTAATAATTAAATAAAGGTCGATTGAGGTGGATATGATCTCAAATATTATTATTCTTTTAAAAAATGAAAAAGAGAATATTTGTGTGTTACTTTTAAGTAATATCGATTTTTTTTTGTATTTTATTTATTATTCAATGATAAAAAAAATTCTGTGAATAATTTTTTAAAGGAATGGTGATATGTTAATAGTTTTCTAATCAAAGTGATACTGCAATTGGTTTTAAAGTTAAAACTTGAGAACTATTTTACTTTTCACACATAATTTGATATTTTTTTTCTCTAAATGTAAGAATGATTCATCTATTACAAATTATATATATGAAAAAGATTTTATGCATGTTGAATTCTAATAATATAAATTTGAGCACCATAATCATAAAGGGTTAGGATGAATAGAATTTAAGCTTAGTATATGAACTTAGAATTAAAATTTATTATGATTTAGATATTTATATTCGATGTATACAATTTTTATCAATACAAAATAATAAAGTAGAGATATAAATAATCAGATTTGAATATAGCCTTTTGTTAGTAGTTATTGCTTAAAATTTAACTCTCCTTTTGGGTGAAGCAATTAAAATCTCAAATAGAACAATATAATATTTATAAAAATGATTAAATATCTATTTTATGAATAAGCATACTAATCAAACCCTAGATTATTTTGCTTTAATATAAGCTTATGAATAGAATAATCTTCCTATATTTGTGATTTCACTATAAACTGGATAAATATGTTATTTAAAAGCTAGGTTTATATCAAACAGGAAGTTGTAATGAATCTGGCATTAACATATAGACTTCTTCACAAGGTCAAAGTAGTTTAGTATCTCAAAGTCTATAGTGATTGCAGAATTTTTATTCATATAAGAGATCTATTTTTAGCTCACAGTTTTACTTTGAATTTTTTGAGTAAAGGAATGATGAGTAAATTGAATTTTGGCCATTATTGGAATAAACTTATGAAGATGTTCTTTAAAATTTAAGACAAATGCATGAGAGGTTAAATCCTAAAAATAATTTTATTCAACCATTACCAATCTTGTATTGACAAAACTATTAATCCTAAAAAGCCTGGATGATATGAAAATATCTTAAAGTAATGTATTTCTTAAGAAAATGTCTTCTAGTCCTTTATTTTATTTAATTTTCAGGCTAACTAACTATAAATTTAATCTAACCAATTCTCTACTTTCACTATTCACATTTGCCTCTCTGTGAGAGGCAGTTAGTTAAGTGATAAGGATAAAATCAAAGACTTGGATAAAGTAAGAACATTTAGATTCTAATTTAAACAATATTTTTGAGTTAGCTTCACATTTCAAGAGATTCTTATTCAAGAAAAATTTGTTTCAATATTTATCTTTTTTCAAAATGAGACAATTTTAAATACCATATTTGTAATTAAACTCTAAATTAGTATAATTTAAATAATAATATAAAATATAAAGTGAAGAATGCATTCAACAATGTTTCAAAGACCTATATGCTCAGACGCTATGTTTTACGCAAGTATCTAAATTAGCTACACTTCTAAATTGTTCCTCAAAATAATTGATAATTAAGACTGGATTTTTATAAAGTTTGCTGTTTATAATTGAAAATTAATATTTAATAAATAAAAAATTTTTTATGAGATTATTTAGTAATAAATTTGGAGGTTTCGAATCTAGCATTCTAAAATAACTGATATAAGATTGCTTTTATGAAAATCTTTACAATAAATAAAGAAATGGCTAACTTAAAATGTGCAATTTGAGTTCTAAAAATGAAGTTGAATTCAATTTTAATAATTAAGTATCTTCTTTAAGAGGAGGAGGATGTATCTCAACTACCTTAGTTTCACCTGAAACTAAAACAAGGTTAAGCAATTAAGAGTCGAACTTTGCCACTAATCTCAAAAATTATACAAAAGTGATTGTAGAAAAAGCATCTTAATTTCATGATAAATATCATAAGGACGATGTACTTTGTGCATTATTATGGTTTCAAAATTAAAAAGAGCATTTTTAAAAATTGTGCATGAATAAAGAGTAAAACTTGCAAAATTATGACCTTATTGAACGTTAGTTTGAGAATTTACTAAAATAGTTAGTTACCTACTTAAAATTATCAGGGTATGTCTTTCATGTATTGCTTTAAATATGCAATGATTTGCTGAGAGTGATATTTTATTTTCAGTAAGTAAATGAAGATCGATATATGAAAGAAGACTTAAAATAAAGTTTGAAAGAATGCATATTAGAACTAGAAGAGTAGATTGGGATTGAATCAGCAAAACTTTGGAGTACCGGCACTGAATTTGAACTTTTAATGATAAAAACTTGTCTTGCCCATTTAAGGACGAACTCAAAAGAAAGTGCTAACCTAATGAAAGCGGTATTAATGGGAATAGCTTCCTCATTAGCTTAGTTAAAACCAAGTGATGAACTTATTGATGCTCTAATGGAAGCCGGAAAATATCTTTTGCTTAATTTTTATGATAAATAAATTAAGCATCCTTTGAAAGTTTATGAACTTTATTTCTTCTTTGAAAATTTGAAATGGTCCATAATTTTTTAACTGAAATCAGGTTATTCAGTTCAGCAAACAATAAATCAGTTGACAGATGGATACAATAAATACATAGGTGCGTCAACAAATTGGTTAGTACATTTTTTTTGGATAAACTTAATTTCAAGTTTAATGTCTTACAGACCTATCATCTCTAAACCTGAAATGGAGCAAAGGTTGCTTTAAAAATATAATACAAATTGGAATTAATTAGTATTGTAAAATTAGATTGTAACAGTACCTTACGATAAAACAAAAGGAAGAATTAAGTACAATGGTAGAGGCAATTTTGTAATTAAAGAATTTTCAAATTTAAAATTATTTTAAGATTACTTGTTTGGTGAACAAATAGGTTCAATGAAATTATTACCTCAATATTTGAATTTTGATTTTGGTTCATAATAATAAGGCAGAATCAATTTATAAGATTTAAACATTACATTATTTACAAATTGTGATGATTTAGAAGTTTTATCTTCTTTAAACAATGTTTTAAAGAATTGCCTCAATTTAATTTAGGAAAATTTTAACTAGATTGATGGCTAAGTTTAAAGTGATTCATTAACATAAACAGAAAAGTAAACTGAATTCAAGATTTGCAAACAAGATATTTAATATTTAATTAACCAACAGAAAGAATAATTCTTGTAAATTTTATACATTTTTTATGAGATAGACATTATTAGGTTCAAGGAAATTGAAATTATGAATAATATTGAAACAGTTATGAAGAAACTTATGTAATAAATGCAGAACTTCAATCAAATAAGAATACTATCAGAAAAGGAAATTGAAAGCAAATTTCAACAAATACCAAGGTTTTAGTATCAATTTTCATAAATTTTAATCTCTTATGAGGACTTTATTTAGAATGATGTTATTTTAACAGAAGTTTCATCATTAATTCCTCTAAAACAGTCATTAAAAAAGTACCAGTAAGAATTAGAGAATTTTATAAAAAGCTTTAGTGATGATATAAATAGCTTTATTACATAGATGAAATAGTTAAAATAAATTATCACAAAGGTAAATTGCTAGTCGTAGCTTAAAATTACTTAAGATATGATTTCTCAAAAAGATATATCAAATTAGCTTGTATAAATCTATGGCTCCAAGTTAATAAAGAACCTATGTGATTAAATTATGAAAGTTTATTCTGAAGATTGGATAGACAAAAATTGGGAGTTTAGTATTCTTAATGATTTTAGAAAAAGCATTAGGAGGTGTGGAGAAATGACTTTTGCATTTAAATTTTTGAAGAAACTTCTAAAAATTCAATAATAAAAAGTAAATGCAATTCTTAATGAAGACAACATTGCAGAGCTTTATTTTATTAGTAATGTTTAATCAACTAATCTTTTTGAAAGCGATAGTATGGCCTTTGATTAAATTTAAACTTTGGCTCTTGAAAGGAAGGCCATGATATAAGGATACTTTGAAAAATATCCGAATCTGATTATGAATAAATAAGAGATAAGTGAATTAAACTAGCTTGAGAATCAAATTAGAGAGGATATAATGTTATTATAATAGAAAAAATGGAACCAATAATATAAGATATCAAGCATTCTCATTTTTTAAGATGCTTTGAACAAACTGTCATAATTAGGATTAAATAAAGTTAACAAATTAGCGATAAAAGAAGAAATAAATACAAATTTTACTAAATCCTTGTAAGAGTTAAACAAAAAGATATTGGGAGACAATTAGAAAGAAGAGTAAATAAAGCAAATTTAAATGCAAAATAAAATAGAATAAGATTCTCAAATTTTCTTTATCTTTGAATATTATATAACTCAAACTACTACTATAATCATAAATACGAAGAGACTTAAAAGAATTATCAAATAAAATTTTAATCTATTTTCCTGGAGTATGGAAATTTGGGAGTCTGACAAAAAAGAGGAATTCCAAAACAACATAAAAGCCTTGATTACTGATTTATTAGAATCTATATCAGACTGTTTTAGTTCATTTTAAAAAGAAGAGTAAATTGTATTTAATTAAGAGGTATTTGAATTTTTATAAGATAATAAATGCTTAGATAAATAGAAGGCAAATCTTGTTCTCTTGAATAGTCATTCGATATTTAAGAATTCATCGTCAAACGAAGGTATAGAGGAAAAGTGTTGTAAGATTTACAAAGAGCTTATTGAAAATTTAAAAAATTCTTCTGCTATTGATGCACAAAAGCCAAATATCCTTTCTTAAATATTTTCAAATTCATCCCATAAAGTTAGGGAGGCATTGGCATTTAGTATTATTAAGATGGATACATTAATTCAGGAACCAAAGATGAAAGACTTTTGCTAAAACTTGTTAAAAATGTTATGGATATATGAAAAACATAGTGATGTCAGAATCATACTTAAAAACACAGAAATGATCGAAATTCAAAAGTAGTTGTTTTCTAATGACCTCACTACAATGTCAAATCAAATCAAAGCAGAAATGAAGAGTATGCTCAATAGGATTGAACAACTAGAAAATTCTGTTTTAACTGATAATACAATATAAGCGAAGGAATAATTATAGTAGGCACTTGATGATTTTGAAACCTATTTTGATAATATCACAGATATGTCTTAAAAATTGGATATAAGTATGATTTTCTTGAAAGAATTAAGCAAAGATGTAAAACATATAAAAAGCTCAATTGATTCAGTCTTAAAGAGTGTTAGTTTTATCGCAAATGATGTTCGAAAACTTAGAGGAAAGAATTACCTTGAGTTACTTTAAATAAGGAAAGAGTAGGTTCTTAGGTAGAAAGATGAGAATGAAATAGATTAAATTCATATTGAATTACTAACTTAAGAATACGATCCAATTTCAGGGAGCAAAAAACAATCTGATATCAAAGAAGAAACGACTTTTCTTTTAAAGTAAAATTATAATGATTTTGAAGGGGAAATAAACGAGTTTTTATGGGATGAAAATGAAAGAATTAAAGATGTTATGCTGCTGAAAGGAAGAGCAGGTTCAGGTAAAAGTAGGGCTGCAAAAAATATAGAAGAACTTCTCTGGACATGTGACTAAGTAGATCCCAAATGGGTTCCAATTTATGTATCCCTTCCTTCACTTAAAGAGCCGAAATACAATTTAGTTGATTAAGCATTAGAATCAGAAAATTATAATTTTGATAACATTCAAATTAGAGAGTTTAAAGAGGCTATTAGATAAAAAAACTTAAATGTGGTATTAATTCTTGAGAGCTATGATGAAATGAAGTAAGATTGTTTGGAGTAAAACTTGTACTTGACAAATAGATTTGCGTAGGAGTTTAATTTAGGTGAATCTGGAGAAAATGTTAAAATTATTATCACGTCAAGACAAGAAATATTGAATTCTATCGATTATCAAACCTGGTTTTACGGAAAAAGTATTTAAACATTAAAAGAAGTTGAGCTTTTGCCCTTTACATCTAATTAGAGTAATGATTATTTAATACAATACTCAAAAGTTAGTGTGAAACGAACTATAAAAAGGTTTTATGAGTTTTTGAAGTAATTAAAAGCTTAAAGTTTTTCCTTTAAAGAATTCAAATAAATTTGGAGTAATATAAAAGAAACTGTTAAAAAGATTTTGATAAAAAACAAAGATGAATTACTAATATTTTCTTAAGAGGACACAGAAAAATTAATACAAAAGCTTTATAGCATTTAATTTTTTTAGCTTTTTAAGCCAGAGCAGATGATATCTTTGAATAAAGATCTTCTTGAATTGTGGGGCTATGAGAAATTTTCTTAAACAATCCACAAAGTTAAAATAAAGCATCTTTTAAATACTCCATTTATGCTTGAGATAATTGTATACGTATTGCCAAAAATGTCAACTTTCTTCTCGTAGTCTTCATTTATGAGGTTAGTTCTGAAATAAAATTACCATAAGTTGAAAAAAGAATCCATAAGGTCAAATCATTTGCTTAAAATGTATTCTCAAACTAATGAAATTGTAAGCAACGAAGAATAATTAAAAAAGCTAAATAATTTCTAGGTAAATGCAACTGAGGATGAAACATAGTTGTATAAATTAAGTGATCTAATTCTGGCTGAATTAGATACTCAAAACTTTTTTGAATAAAATTCTATTACTTAATAATTCATCTATACAGATAATCAAATAATTAATGAGAAAAAAATTATTTATACATTGAAGTTTGATGCGAAATTTGTAGTTGCAGCATTTCAATTGCATTAATTTACTGCATTTGATTTTTACAAGTAATTTGTAGACTTTTATCACGCCTAATAAATGTAAAAGTGGAAGGAACTAGGAAAAAATATTAACTAATAGAGTTTTTTAATTGATCTACAATTCTTTTGCACTTCTTTGGCTGTTGAGATGACTTTGAGAGAATTAACCTAAGTGAATTATAAGTAGAAGGGGAAACTAAAATTACTGTCTGAAAAAGAAGATTTGCAAGATGTTTCTTGGGAAGATCATTACTTTAGTGAAAATGAAGCTGATTCAAAATACAAAACCCAATTAAGAAAATGCATGTTGATTAATGCTAAAGGAAGTTTATTCTCATTTAATCATAAATCTATCTAAGAGTTTTTCGTCGCAGATTACATACTTAATTTATTTGATAAGTTATTCGCTGATGATAATGAAATTGATGAAAAATTATTGAGAAAAAGTGCGTTTAATAATAGAAATAAATTTAACCTATCATTAGAATAATTCTCTGGATGTTTGGAACTCTTAAAGCCTAAATTGAAACAAATCAGTAACATAGAAGAAAAATTAATATAAATTATTAAGTTATAGACTAACTAACCAGATTGTTAAAAGGATTTGCTTCGATCAACGTCAAATGTAATATTCCTTTTGAGTTATTTAGGAGTATACTTGGGCGGAGTAGATCTGAGTGGAATATAACTTTCAAATACAAAGATGGTGGGTTTATCATTTTTTAAAAGCAATTTGAATAACACAGTATTCGATAATGTTTCGATTGATTCCTGCAATTTTACTTAAGCAAAAATATAAAATTCAAATTGGAAGAACCTCATATGCAAAGAAATTCCTTCTGTTTTAGGAAATTCGAAGATAACTTCAATCCTCTTTAAAGGAGATGAAGCCCAATTAATTTCTGGAAGTGATGATGGAACTATTAAAATTTTGGATGTTGATCAAATCTAAAAACCTGTAGAAAGATAATTTTAAGACTAGAGAATCAAAAGTTTATCTTATTGTAAAACTGAGAATACATTAGCGTGTTTAACTAATAATAAATTACATATTCTTAATGCAAAAGATTTATCAGACAGTAATTATGATACTTTGATCAATGATAATTATAATGGAGTTTTCCTATCTTAAAACAACAAATATGTCGCACTCAAAAATTAGAAGTCTAATTTAATTATTTTAGAAACATAAAATTTACTGATTAAAAATAAACCATAGAAATTCTCTTTTTAAAGCTCGAGTTCTATTATTTGTATGGCCAAATCTTATAACTCCAAATTTTTAGCTACAGGAGGTCAAGAAGTGATTTTATGGGAATTTCACTCTGTGTCATAAATCAAAATGATAACCACCCTATAGACAAACCTAAAGGATTTTACTTGTATGGCATTTTCGTACGATTGTAACTTTATAGTGATTGGTAATTAAAATGGCATTATAGAAATTTGGAAAATGAATGATTTATAAAAAATTCATTTGCTCCAGTCAATAAAGCTGGATGAAGAAATAGAAAAAATTGAATTTTCAAAAAATAACAAATTTTTAATCGTAAAAACATTAACTGAAGTGTTCCAATATAATAGTTTTGGCTTATATAATGACTAAGAGAAAACTGTTCTATTTATGGAAAAATATGACACAAAAACATTAATTTAAAAATAATATTTATTAACGCAAGATTTGGATGCTTGTGTTAAAAAAATTACCATAAGCTCACTACTTCTAATAGCTTGCGTTGAAGAGAAGAACAATAAATGCAAGCTAAGCATTTGGAATATTACTAAGTAAAAATCAATTTCTCTTGTTACAACCTTGATTGAGGATTAAGATGAGATTAATTAATTGAGGTTTTCCTCAGATGAGTAATTTCTATTGAGCTCCTCATTTAACGTAATTTTTGTTTGGGATTTAAAAGAATTTAAATTAATCCACAAAATAGAAACACAACATGATGTTATTATAGATTTTGCTTTTTCAAAAGATAAATCTTGTTTTGCCTCATGTAGCTAGCATAGGATAGAATTATATAAGAATTTTTTGGAACCAAAAAATTTAGAAATTAATCTTCTAAGAATTAGCAAAAATCTTATTTGTTAAGGAATTTAATTTGTTGAAAAATAGTTAGCAATAAATGGTGAGATTGGAAATTAATCAGTTTTATAATTTTGGAATGTAGAAAATTTAAGATAAGAACTTGATCAAAAATTCAAAGAAAAGATATAATATTTTAAATTTCTTTATAAAGGAGAATGTATGATTACTGTTGGAAAACTCGGGACTTTTTGGTCTAAGAATGCTTTAAATTTTTCTGAAAAACAAATTGAACCTTTATTTGAACGTTTTGAATGGAAATAAATCGGTTATTTGAATGACCAAATATATATATTTGATGGTGAGAATATTTTTCGAATCATCTACTGTTTTGGAGGAGATGAAGATTCTGTTGAAAATAGGCATAAAAAGATCTTCTCAGCTAAATCTCTAATGTGTGCTACATTTTCAGATGATAGTAAATTATTTGCTGTTGGTTTGAATAATGGATTTTAATTAATTTATCTAGATTAAATTCTTGAATTAGATGAAAATAATAATTATTATGCGAATGATTTCTCGATTTCGGATGATTCATCTTTATTAGTACTCGCTACTAATAAGGGTCTGAGAATCAAAAATTTACTAGCTAATGAAGAAATTTTTTTTACTTTAAATAATAAATATCTTTCAGCTTGTTTTATGGATTAAGGTTAAACAATACTGGCTATTACAAATAAAACCTTATGTATATTTAATCTAAAGGATTTGAATAATCCAATAAATCTGGAAAATTTGGTACTAAGCGGAAGCAATCCATAAAGAATTTTAGATATAGGGATCTCTGAATAAATTATGATATAATATGAAAAGTGCATAGCCGTTCATTAATTAAAAGAACTTGGAAGTGCTCAATTAATCTAATTACAGAATAATGTTACTCTCTCAAAAAACTGTCTACTTTTAGAGGATTCAAACTATATTGGAATTGGTATTGATGATACTATTAAAGTAATTCCAATTTCTAATTCTATTAAAATTACCCTTAACTTTAATTATTAACCTTTAATAGGAAAATTGCTTTATTTTCAATTTTCATTAGATAGCTAAACATTTTTGATTTTTGGTTCCAAGAAAGAAGGTCAATTATAATCAGCACAAATAGCTATCGATAAATAGTAATTAGAGATAAAATAGAGCGAGATCAAACATTAAAATCTCTGTTACATTACATTAAATAAGTAATAGGACAAATTAATTTTTATGAAGGAAACTGTTAATTATAAAGGGCGAGTTGAAAAGTTAGAATTGATTGACTTTGAAACCTTTAAGACAATTTAATGTATAGAAGAATTTTATATAGACGAAAACTCTAAATTTGAAAACGCCTCATTTTCAGAAAATAATTCTTATTTTATCACTTCTTATGCAAATTCAACTTTAAAACTATGGGATGCAAAAACATGCAAGCTCTTATCAAAAATGAAAAGCAATACAAAAAAAATTGATTTAATTTCTATTTCAAACAAAGAGATCATGGCATAAACAAGTCATGACCTTATCAAATTTTGGAATCTAAAGGCTCTAAGATCCTAATCGCTAGAATTGGATGGACATTCTGATTCAATTTAGTAAATTGCAATTTCTCCGGATGGACTACAACTAATCTCTGGTTCTAGGTCCAGAATAATAAGATGGGAATTGACTAAATTTTAAAAGTTAGATGTGCTGATTAAAGGAAAAGCTCTACCCTCTGTTTTCTGCTTTTCATAGGATGCAAACTATATAGCTGCTGCTGATAATCCCCCTTACTAGATTAAGGTTTGGAAATTGAATACTTTGTACTTAATTGAAAACTAAATAAGAATAAGCTGCTATTCGATTCCAAATAATCTAAAATTTAACGATTTAGGCAACTAATTAATATCATTATACGAAAATAGAATTACAAAATTTCAAATAATTTTGGATCTAAAGTAAAACCCTTTATATGAAACGTAAAGGATAATGTGTAACAAAGGAATTCCTCCTATCAATTATTATTTTTCTTCAGATAAACAATTATTGATTAAGACAAACCCTCTGCAAATTATTGATTTGTAAAAAAAGTATGAGTCGAATTAGTTTCCTATTGATCATTCAAAATCAAACTCTGCTGAAAAATGTGTTGCGATGTCTCACAATAAACTTAAACTAGCTATTCAAAATGAAAATGAAATAATTTTATGGTCATTTAAAACCTAAAAAGTGGACCATGTGTTTGTTAATTCAATTGGATGTGCATAGGCTTTGGTATTTTCAAATAATGATCAGCTATTATTTACAAATTATGATGCCACTATTAAATGTTTTGATGTTACTAATTAATATTAAGTTAGAAAAGAATTTTAAATTGTCAATCCTGTAGAAGTCAATAAGCTATAATTTCAATAACTAGAGTGTTTTCCTGTGAAAAATGATGACTTTCTTTTTGTTTATTCGTTCACTTAGCCAATAAAAAGATCATTAATTGCACTAGCATTAACTTCAGATCATGAATAAAGTTACACATTATTTGAAAATGAATAAGGAATATCAAATTTTTTAACTGCATATTGTGAAGAAAGGGAGATTTTAGCAGTTTAGCTATAAGATATTTTCCAGTTATATGACTTAAGAAGTAAAACTAAAATCGCTACTTTGAATGATAATATGTACACTATATTTAATCCTAATTTCTTAACTTTTTCCAAGAACGGGAATTACCTATTATCCCTAGGAACAGATTAGGATATTAATTTATGGGATTTGTCATGTTTGGAAAAAATCAAATTAAAACTTAATAATCTAAACAAAATTAATTATTAAGAGATAATTAGTATTTCATTTCTTGATGATTAAGATTCAATTTAATTGGTTCAAAAAGACGAAAATGTGTAATTTGATTCTATTTCAAACTACAATGATTTTTATTAAATCTTTTTAGAATAGGTATATTATGAACAGCTTATAAAGAAGACTTAGCATCATATAATGGCTGAGGATGAAAAATATATTTTATATATTAAAAGTGTAGTAAATGAGAAGTTAATTTATAGTTTTGATAAATTTCGAAATTAAATCTATTGCTCAACTTTTACTCCATGTGGTTAAAACCTTATTGTAGGAATGAATGATGGATCAATCTTATTTTTTAGATTAAACAATGATCTTTAACCTATTTGCTTCAAAAGCATAGCAATAAGCTCTCCAATTTTATCTGATTAATGTAGCATCAGGTAATCTACGTTTGTGAACTAAGAGAATATTAGTTTAAAAAATTTATTCCTTGAGAAAGGGGCTTAAGATCAATGAATCAAAATATAAAATTCAATTATAATTATCTTTAAAAATCTATTCTCGAATTAATGATATTATTTAATGTAGTCATATAATTTAATTATCCTGATTTTTTCCACAAATTAATGATTTAAGCATTATTACAAGTTGGTAGTATCTGTATAAAAATGCGATTTACACCAAAATAACAAATTTTAATAACTATTATGTTAGTATTTCAACTTTGAGAATCTTTAATATTTCCGCTTTCAGTCTCGAAAGTCATTGCCCTAACAAATATAATCATTGATAGTGAGGAGAATTAATCAGTAAATCAATTTTTAAGCAATTTCTTGCAATTATTATGATCTTTCCAAAAAAAAATGTATATCTAACATTTTTTAAAGAGCTTTATTTATAATACTATAATAAGAATATTTAGTTAATATATTTCAGCAAATTAGTCTAAGAAGCACGAACTATCAAATTATATTGACAAATAGTTCTAAACACACCTTCTTTGTAAACTCAGATTAGGCATCTCGATTTCTTTTATTTTGGCATTTTTTAAAGTCCCTCAATAATCACTACATTGTAGTATTATTTTAAGCTTTCCTATACGCATATATTTCTAGATGTTTTTATATTAAGCCTAAGATCAAATAAAATTGTTATTAATCATTATATATATAGATTCATTAACTAAGTTTAGGTTTCGCATTATTTCATTGAATCTTGCAAGGCAATCCGCATTTATGTATTTTATATGCTGTGCTAAATATGTCAAGTTTTAGTAATCTGAAGGTATGGCTTTGACTTCACAAGTCCATCCTAGCCATATATGCATTTTCCTTCATAAGGCCAGAATCAAAGGTCTTAGGATTTTGGAATATTAGTAATTTTTCAGGGTGACTTGAAAAATATAATATGATGCTCGTTCTCATTAATAAATTAATCAAATTAATATATCTCCACCTCTACCAAATAGTTTTCAAAATAGATGTTAGTGTGTATTACCTTGTTTGAATTAATTTTTTTGCTTTATCTATTCTGATTTCGTATATATAATATTTTTAATAATTGTAAAAATGAATTAATTTATGAATATATAATTTTCCACATTTTGAATACCTTTCATACAATAACCCTATCTTATCTCTTCTATTCAGAGTTTAAATCTCTGATTAAGTGTTCATAATATATGTTCTTAATAATTTGGTTTGAATGATTTACGAATGCATTTTTCTAAAAATATAGTAGTTTTATGATTCATTTCTCAATAACTGAAATAAAACTCATTAGCTTCACTTCTTATTATCTATGTGACAAGCATCGCTATAGAATTTTCAGAATCCCTTGTATATTTGTTGTGTTTTAGTAAGAATTTGTTTATTTTGGCTTATTGTGGAATTTAGTAAATATTGATGCCAATTCATTATAAAAAATTTAATATAAAAAGGAACGCAATGACATTTTTCTTAAGAATTAATAACTAAATTAAGGTTTTACTAAGAATTTCTGTAATTCTAAAATTTTGATTGAAATATTTTGAAAATCTAAATAGTGCCATCTTTTTCAACTATCAATAGCAATATGTTATGCTTTATAAGGATTTCGGAATAATTGTATTCCTGATAACCCAGTTGGTAATTTTGCTCTGCAATTAATTTAGTTTGTTTCAAATACAACTCATAGGTTGGTGTTAGCATATTAAACAATTGAATAATGAAATATTGAATTTTAGTTTTACTAATTTTAGTCTCAATTTAGCAAATAGTAGTTAATGTAGTTGGCAATATATGAGTAATTTTTCTTCATTTATGTAATTCCAATATAATACATTAAATTTAATTTAGTAGTTTATAAAAAATAATTTATGGTGCAATTTGTTTATATAATGTAGCATTAATAATATTATTAAATGAAAACAAGAAAGTCATTTCGAGTTAGCTTTTAAATTGATTTTGTTAAGTATCAGTTATAATTACAATAAGGGAGCATCTTTTTACAATGCATCAATTTATTTTTGATTTTGAATATTTTTTCTAAAAATGAGTGAGAATCTAGATTGGATTATTCTACAGTTTACAACCATTGCTAATCAAACATAAAATGCTCAGGTTTTTCACCTTTGAAAGAAAAATAACATCACAAAATTAATTAATTAAAAATAAAATATATATAAAAAAAGATACAGCACCTTTCTTTATTATAAAAAGCATAATATTTGAGAAAAAGATTTAAAATTTAATGTAAACAAAAAATTCATTCGACATTGCCCCTGCAGAAACAATGCTGTTAAAAGACTCGTAATAAAAGAAATAGGTTCGTTTCAGATAGGCTTTGGTCGCCGGTCTGATTCTGGCTGCTGTTTTAAGTCTTACAATAGTCTTCGTACCTAAAGGTGAGAGTGTTCCAACTTACACTTTAAATTAGAGAAGTTCATATTATTCTTAAGATTAATTATGTGTATATTAAGTTTCAACAGGCTCAACAAACTGCACTCAAATTGCTGCAAACACAACTACTGTAACTGTGGATTCTAACCAATAAAACACCACTCATATGATAATCTTGGAAGGAGTATAAGTAACTTAGAATACAACCTATTCAAATGGAACAGTCGTTCATGACAACTTGTTCGATGCCAATTTGAACATTTCCTCAGAATTATCGAGAAATTTGCGTCTACTTCAACTTTAAGCTGATGGATGTTATGGACCATGTTATGACGAAATGCCTGTCGTCACCTTTGTAACTGATAATTAAAATGGTTAAGTTATTGATATTGGTGTACCATAATCATTAAATGGTTTAATGTTGTAAACTTTAATCGCAACCGTATAACATTTAGGGCCAAATGTATAAGGAACAGAAGTTGATTAAGACTCAATTGTTAACCCATACATTGTTGGAAAATACGAATTTGTTGCAACAAGAGACGTTGAAACAAGCTGGTTCGGAAATACCAAGGTCACCAAATAAGTAACTCAAGATGATTGTTTGAATGAAAACTTTTTAATTGGAGATCAATTCTCTTAGAATTAGACCACAACCTTAAGCAGATAGAATCAAATTGTTTCATCCTCAATTTCAGTTAACATTGTTATGGATCACTCTGTACAACCTGAAGGTGCTGATGTTGAATACTCCTATAAAACCATAGTGTCAGATGAATCCAATTTGGTTTTAAGTAACTCACAAATTGACGTCCAATTTACATAACTTCTCTAAGAAATTAGATCAAAGCAAAACATTCAAACTTACTCCTTGACAACAATTTAAGATAGACTCATTAAGAACAAATAGAAGAGATCATTGAACATGTATGAGATGAAACAAAAGGCTGATAAACACAGATTACTTATCTCAGAATCACTTCCAAACAATTCTTTACATTGTCCATCAAATGGTTTAATCAATTTCTAAAAGACTGTTCTTACCTTCTCAGTAAAGGGAACTAAATTATAATTAGATTTAGCACTTAAAGGAACAGCAGGTAATGGCATTGCTGATTTGAATGTCAAATTCTGTGTTGCTATGGAAGGAATGTGTTTGTTTGAAATTATTAATTCAAACTTAAATTATACTGGATAACCATTCAGAGATATCGAACTTAATGGTATGTAAAATATCTCATTGTTCGAAACCGAGTTGGTAGTCTAAGGATTTACAGTCGGAGTTGGAGCTGATTTCAGTTACGGATTCCTCGTTTAATAAAATGTCGAATAAAATGCAACTGTCTTTGCAGTCCAAGATACCTTCATTGTTCCAGTCTTATTGACAGTTTATGGAGAATCCTCAATCCCAGATTTGGTTGCTGTTAGAACAGCTGTTGTTGCTGACATCTTCACAGGAAATGTGACAAGCAATGTTGCCTTTGGATATAATCAAAAGATCCAATCAATTAACACAAATGCATACACTTTGAACTTGAACCTAGATATGGAAGAATTCAGAGCTATCGTTATTGCCTAATACCAACATAGTGAATTATCAACCAAGCAAAAATGCAAGAGACACTTGGGATTCTTTAAGGTTTGTTATCCAGTTCCTATCGCCGGATTATTAGGAGATTGGTAAAACCTTTATTACAACAATTGGGGATTCCCAGTTTTAGTTTAGAACTTTACATTGTATGGTGTCTAATCAGATTGTTTCATGAAAAATGAATGAGAAATAAATAACAATTAAAACAAAATTAATTTTAATTCTTCATATCCTTCCTGGCCTATTCTCTTCCTTTGTTTTTTCATCAGCTTCTTTTAAAATAATCATAAATTGTTCAAATTTCTTATGTATTCCCCTTATGGTTATTTATTAATTATTTACGATTAATATAATTAAACAAGAAATAAATTATCCAACTCTATTACAATCTTCAAATTTTTTAATCTCAATTTTAACAAAACTAATAAACAAAATATAAATTATGATATGACTTTTATTTTGCTCTTACTTCTTTTAAATTAACAATTAATAATATTTGGATTAAGAAAATAAAATATTCGCAAAACCATCAAATTCTCCAATAATTAATGATTCCTTTGAGAGTTTCTTTTAAAAAATTCATTCGTTTTGCAATATTTCCTCTATATTTTTGGAATTCTGGTTAAGACTAAGGGAGGCGAATTTAGTTCTAAATCTCGCGTAGGATTTCTTAAATTAATCTATTTTCTCTTTCCTCAATTAAAGAATAATTAATAAAACTATTAAATGATTTATGGAGTATTCTATATTTAGAGAAATATTTAAGCAATCTATAGTTTTTATGGATTTTTGGATTCTGATTTTTAGAAATAATTATTTTACTATGAAAAATACTTTTGCTCTAGCATTACTACTCTTAATCACCTTTGAAGTTTCTTGCTTATCAGTTTCCACTACTGAAGAGAAGCCATCTTTTAAATTATCTTTTCCAAAGACAACAAATTCAAGCACCACTTTCTATATGGATTTTTCCAATACTTTCGAGTATTATGCTGTCGAATTGAACCAAACATCCCCAGGGAATGCTGAGATTGTTTTTTTGTATATGGAGTCAAAGCCTCCTTCTGTACAAGATGGAGAACTGATCTATGATGATATGGACTACGATAGGTATATTCAAAGAAATAATCATTAGCTATGCTTAGAAAAAGAGTGAACACTTTTTATTGGTCTCAAATCCACTCGAAAAAATTTACTTTACTATATTCACTAATATTTCAATCTCTTATGATATAATTGTCTCGGGATCTCATGAAAAACTATGTCCAAAAGGATGTAATTAGAATGGATAATGTATAAATGGTGAATGCAAGTGCAACAAGCCTTTTATTGGAAGGGATTGTTCAGTTCTAGCTATTGAAATTGAAAAAGACAAAATGTTTGGAATTGGTGCACCAGAAGAATAATTCTACTTCTTTTATGAATAGGATGGATCTCAGCAACTAAGATTAGAAATATCAGTATTTATTTATACTATTCAATAAGACTGAATAACTTGATTCAGTATACGTTTATCTTCTTGTTCCTGATCTTATTTACATACCTACTCCTTCGGTTTATAATCAAGGAGCAAACATAACAATTGGATAGCCATTTTCAGTGATGATAAATTAGAGAAATAGTAGAAGAGATGATGATGATGGAGAAGACAGTATTCCAGACAAGTTAGTTCTTCTTGTTTAAGGAAAGTCATTTGAGATAAATTTGGAAACCATCTCAGATGACAGATCAAAAAAAAGCAGACTAATCATAATCATCGTTTGTAGCATTGCAGGATCTCTATTGTTATGCTCAATTGGATTTTGTTCAAGAAGAGCTTTTTTAAAAAGATAAAGGGAAAAGTAGACTCCTGCAACACCCAATATCGATTTGGAAATTAAAGAGAAAGAATTAGAAATCCCAGCCTATCAAGAGTAAACCCAAAAACTGTATAATGATGCACTTGAAATTATATCTAATAAGGATCTCCAAGATGGATAAGATAACTGCGGAATTTGTTTGGAATCATTGAAAACAGCTAAAGTGATCTGTAAAATTCAATGCAGGTATTAATATTCCCCTATAATCTAGTCACGTGTTTCATGGTAGTTGTATAGAAACATGGCTTAAAAAAAATTCATATTGCCCTTTTTGTAGATTTGACCTAAAAATTAAAGCAATCAAAGAGAATAATGATGAGGAATTAATTCCAGAGCTATGAGAATTTTAACTCAGATGAATTATTTAAATTATTTACAATCCTAATAAATTTTTTACTCTTTTTCAATATGTTACAAAGTCATCAAAAAAGGAGAATGTAGTATTTTAATCTTCATTATATTCTCCTAAACTATCAAATCTTATCATCCATTTCAAAAGCAGCTGAATTTGGTACACTTATAATGAATTCATAAGTTAACAAATGTATTTATTCATTTCTCGAGTCTATAGAATGTAAATTTCCATATGCATATCATAATAATCTTAATATAGCAAATACCTTTCTCACTATATTATCATTACTTGCAATTATCTAGAACTCAATAAGGAAAGCATTGATCTTTTATTGCAACATTTTTTCACGAGCATCTTAATAATTTATGTAATGATAATATCAAATCAATTTCCACATTTATCTAATAATTTGTTGAAATAATTTATTAATTATATGTAATGTATCTCCTCATATGATTATATAATTCATTATGCAAATATTGAATTAGTAAGATTTCATAATAAATATAATTTCAAAATATATAATCAATTAGGACTTTATCAGAAGCATATGATTAAATAATGAATTTCCTATTTATTAATATATTAATTATAAAGGAAAGTAGATGAAGGTATTGAATTTTATATATTATCATGAAAACATCTATTTAGCTTCAAAATATATATCATCTTGAATAATATCAGGCTTTTCTATTTCCATCATTTAAAAAATATCTTTAATTGCAGGATCTAAATTATCTCCTAATTCCTTGTTATTATTCAAAACACTAAAAATGCTATTCACAACACCTAATTGAATCTAATTCTCTAATTCTTCAACATCTCCCTTTTTTGTTAGATCTTACTCTAGTTTGTCGATCTTCGACAAAAAATTATCTGATTTTTGATCAATTACTTATCTTTTCATGCTAGATATCAACTTCTTTTTCATAAAATTAATCATTTCTTCGGACAAGTGTTCTTTGTAAAAAGGTTCATCTATAATTATCATCAGTGTATCATAATTTATCGGAATGAGCAATCTTTATTTTTACATGCTTTTTTTATCTTTCTATTGTTTTTATTCAACGACATTGGCTTCGCTGTTAATTGAAGAAGTCTTCATATATGGAAGTAATGACATGGCTAATTTACATTAATGATTACCCATTAAATCCTCAGTTCTTTTCCCATTGTTAAATTCTTGTAATTTTTTCATTATGTCTTATCCGAAGATTTACATACCCAAATTTGAAGCTTTATTATCTCGTTTATAGGTTTTTCTATCTCTATTTCTACTTGAGGTTCGTGAGGATTTCTAATTAAAGATTAATCAAACTTTTTTTTTGGATTTTCGTTTTTAAGAGGACCTGTGGCTACTAGCTTTTTCTTTTTTCTTGTTTTTTTTTCTCTCTGGGGTTGGCATAAAATAAAATAAATTAAATTTATTTATTAATAACTTTTTTGATGTAAACTTTTATTAATCATTTTCACCTAAACAAAAGCTTAGCTTCCTCATAAAGATCCTTTTCCACAATATTTGGTGTTTCAATTTCCATAGGTTAAAGTAAATCTTTTATATCTGTACTTAATTAACTTTGTTGATGTCCATCTTCTTTGTTATTTTGAAGCACTGTGAAAATACTCTTGATTAAATTTAATTGTTATTGTTGCTATTATTGTTATTGTTGTTCGTCCAATATCATTGGCTTTTTAAGATCTTATTCCAATTTCTCAATTTTTTCATTAAATTCTTCTTATTTTTGGTCTTGAACTCTTTTTTTAATTAGATCAATTATCCTTCTTTTAATTTAAGTTATTAATTCCTCGGGTAATTAGTCTTAATAAAACTAATCTTCTAAGATTACCATCAATGTGTCATAGGTAAATGGTACTAACATTCTCTACTTGAAAGTGTTTTTCATATTTTTTTACTATCGCGAGCTCTTTTTAGTTCCGGGTGTTGGTAAAACTATCGGAATTTGCTGATTAACAATAGGAAGAAAGCCATATGCTTTAAACAATTAATTCATTCATTACCTGACAATCCCATTAATTATTATTAATCATCATTTGATGGTCTTCTACCATCCTTCATTTATTCTTAAATCTTCTTTAAAATTTCTAAATTGAATCCAGGAAGACTTCCAAACATGTCTGTTAATTGCTTATCACTTAGAGTTTATGTATTATGTGGAGATTCCTTAATTTCTTTTTTATAATCCTTTTTTTTCTCTCTCCCTCTGCTTGGTGTTCTCGAAGATTTCTAATTTAAATTAAAAGTAAAATTACCTTTTTCTTCGATTTATGTTTCGGAGAAGATCTGTGACTGCTATCCTTGTCTTTTTTCTTATGTTTATTCTTCTTTCTTTCTGGCGATGGCATTTAATCAAATAAATAAATATATATTTTATTTAAACACTAAATTAAGATTCCTTCTCAAAATTAAGACAATACTCTGTACCATTTTATACACATTATGAAATTAAAAAGCATTTTTAAATTCAATATAAAAAAGTAATGTGTGTTCATCAAGACCGCTAAATTTATAAAGTAATTAAAAGAGTTGAATTCTTCACTTATGAGATTTGCAAATTTAATTTCAAAATGCAACTTTGATTATCTATCATTTTTTATTAGTGTAATTCACATTAAAGAAATGATTAAAAAATAATTCTACAGAATAATATTTATTTATTTATCCAAATAGGGTTATGAATGAGAAAGTAATTGCTGATACTGCAAATTCTTAATAAGAAGAACTCTTAAGCTTTAAGGAGTTTGAAAAAATAAAGTTCACCTTCACTGGAATAGATAAGTATATTATTATGGTAAATTAATAAATCCTATTAAAGGAACTAAAAACCAGCACTCCTTTAGAAGATTTAAAATTCAGGTTTTCAAGTATTTTAAGAACAGATTTCTTTGCTAAAAGACTAGAATACTAAGTTATTAAAGGATTTAAAGAGAAAGTATTGTCCTCTTAAAAATCTCTGCTAAATTAAGGAATTCCATCTGCCTTTAAGGTCCAAGGTCAAGGGTTACTACTTAACATTCAAGTAAAGATTATAGAAGAAGGAGCATGATTTTTAATTCATATATGCTTGGAAATTTATAAAATTCGAATTAATTCTAAGAGACTTAGGGGCCATTTGAATAAAGGATTAAAACAATTTTAAAATGAAGAACATATGGAAAATATATTATTTTATTCAAAGCGAATTTAGACAATATTTTAGATCTTCTTCGATACAACCATTTCTCTCATATAAAAATATTATTAGTTGCTTTAAAATTGTATTGTCAAACTATGCAGAAAAATAGAAGTACATCATAATTGTTAAATAATCACAAAATCATAAAAAAATCATCATAATCTAAGTCGAACATTATTTTAAGTAATTCTTCTAGGTGACTTTTTTCCTTTTGAGAAAGTAGTGGCTTTTTTTGAAGATTTCATTTATAACATGTTTGATGTCTAGATTAAATAAGATACAAATACATATCGTAGATTTATTTTTAGTATATTCAAGTGTTAAATTTATGGACTTAGATTTAAATAATGCATTATATAGTATATAAATAGCAGATCGTTGTATTTCACTAAAATTTTGACTTAATAACATGCTAGCCTAAAAGGATAAACAAAGATAAATTAAAAAAAAAGATGAAATTATTTTTTCTTCTTCTAATTTTGTATAGTATTAAATCTAGTTTCTTCATAAATTGTTAATTATTAAAATACATAATTGTCTCAACATTGAATTCTGAAAATAGCAATATAATTGAAATTTCATAGCGTAAACAATAATATTAACTTCTGATAATTCTCTAGTATGCAAGACATTCAATCCTGGTTTATAAATTGTTTTTATAATCTCTTTCATCAGAATAATCAACTAAAATTTCCTTATTTTTCTAGATCAAAGAAAGAGTGAAGGAACTTTTTCATGTTTATATTTATTAATATTATATTAATAATTTATTATTATGAGTTTTAGTATACAATAATTATAGTTGATGTTTGAGGATAAAGATAAAAGTGAACCACACACACCAATGTTTAATGGAAAAGCAGGTTCTTTAGATAAATTTGATTTTCTTATTTCATAAATCGAAGAATTGAGATTATAAAATATTGAATTTCAAAATTAAATCTAAGTTCATTAGAATGAATTAAATTTGAAAATAAGTATTTATTTGTTACATAATAAAGAGAATAATGATGTAATATAAACTTAAATCAAAGAAATTGAAAAATAAATATAAAATGAAATTATTGAAAATAAATTATTAACTTTTAATTACATAAAAAAACACGAAGATTGTTTTGAGATAAAAAAATAAATCATAAATACTAACAAACAATAATAAATAGTCTCAATTCCAGATCTAAACAATCCTAATAGACCCTCAGATTGCTCCACTGCTCCAAGTCCTGGGATGAAGGTTTAAATCAAAAGAGCTTATAAAAAGGGTTCTAGTGTCATTTTTAGTGACTTTTGATTAGGTTTTATATATTTGAATAGAGAATGAGTAGAATTATAAAATAATTATAATATAATATTAATGAGTTTTAGTCATGAGTAATTGATGAAGATATTAAATAATGAATCCTTTCAATTATCAGAACCTACCACCCCATAAGTATAACCTAAAGAAGATGAAACTTAATTATTATAGAAGTAGTTGTTGGAATTAGTATAGCAAAACTAGTAATTTAATAGTTAACTAACATAAATTAAGGATTAGATTACTAAATAGGATTGTAAAATTTTATTGATTACTTAGTGATATATTAAAACTTGACAAAAACTTAATAAAGATTAGAGAATCAATTACAAGAATAAATGTAAAAAAAAAAAAAATTATAAGAAGAATGTGATTTAAAAGATTAAGAAGAAAAAGAATTAATAAAGTAAGTATCAACCACTAGACCTAAAAAAAGATTATTTACATAATAAAGTGTTGGCAAGGTAATAAATTATAATGTGACGTATAATAATAATTAAAAGAAAAATTCAGTTATTGTGTCAATAAAAAAGTGATTAAATATAAGTCATAAATTTTGAACTATACATTTTATTATGATTTCTATATTTTGAAATTTTCACTCAATTAATTATCAATTAATGATTTAATTTATTGTTTTTATAAATATCAGCTCAAACTAAATCTTAATCTTCATTTGAATACTTCTTACAATTTTAGATTTCGTATCAATTTTTACAAAAGTATTGTAACTCTTTTCAATATGAATAAGTCGTATAAGAATGAAAATCAATAGAAATTCAATTATCAACCTTTTTTATCCCAAAGAAAGAATATATTTAGTAGTAAATGTTCTAGACATATATAACTCGCTTTAAATAGCTTGTTTAAATATTTCCCCGAATATTCTTAATGCTTATTTAATACTTCAAACTATATCATTTTTAAAGTAATAGTTATTCTCTTTCTCTTCTAAATCTAGGTTATATAATTTAGCCGATGAAATCTACTTTCAAATTCCTGCACTTATTTATTCTAAAACCAAAATTTAGTAGCAAAAATAAATACTCCTTCTAAAATGCACAATTATTTCAAATGAAATAAAACAAATTCCTTAAAATATATACTTAAAATACGTATGTTTGAAAACAGCAATAATACCAAAATATAGAATGATATTTATATTTTTGGAAAATGGAACTACTTAATTATTAGATGATTTTTAATCTTCAATAATCTGTAATATTTTTCTTTTCTTTGTATCATTTAATTCAAATGAAATTTGAAGATTTAAAGAATAATATACCCTTTATAATTGAAATAAATACAATCTAGTATAGCTCAGAATCTCAAGGCTTAGAACTCTCAAATTTTTATTTCTTTTTTAGAGACAAATTATGATTAACAAATTTGGTTTTTGCTATCGTTGTATATATATTTACTATATTTTCATTTTTTTTATCTTTTAAATCTTAGCCTTTAAGAGCTATAATTATTTTTTTATTTATGGGGAGTTAAAATTATTATTAATTTATAAATTAATCATGAAAATATTCCTCTTTAGCCTTCAATTTTCTACATAAATTGAGAAATCTCCTAAGTTCCTGACATTTAATAACTAGTAATTATGTTAGTTACAATTATTTTATTTATAGTAAAATTATAATCTCTTTGGCAATAAATCCTATGATTTAGGATTTTTTGATAAGCAGAATTATTGTAATTAGCATCATAATAAGATATGATAAATCTAATACTTAATTATCATTTACTTAAATAATAATTCTATAGGTCCAATTATATTTTTTAAACAAATATGACTTCAGATAAGATTCTCTAATTGTGAATACTAAATCATCTTAGATAGCAAACTTAATAATTATATTTGTTCTGTAGCTTTAGGTAATCAATTAATTATTCTTTAAAAAATTGTATCATAATAAATATTATAAATGTAATTTTAATGCATAATGATCCGAAGGAGTCTTCACTTCTCCCTTCATTGAAGGTTTGTTGTCCTTATAGAGTGGTATTTCCTTCGTGCCTAAAATCTCTATATTGCTTGCTTAATATGAACCTCTTTAATAATATTATGATATACCCTTTTTTTAACAATATTCTATCAAATCTTCTTTTGAAATCATCTATTATGAAAGTGTATCCAGGATTGTCAGGGTAAAGTTGTTTCCATAAATCAGCGTATTATGGTGAGATAGATTGCTCATCTTTTTAAGTTTCCAAATTAAAATCCCCCATGATAATTACATTCTTATATTTTTCTAATTCTTTATATGTAGTTTACAGTTAATCATATCTTGCTTATTCATTATAAACCATTGATTCAAGATGAGAAGTTCCAACAACTAAAGAATGCCCATTAATTTAACATTCTAAATATAAGAATGTTCTTCCAAATTGAGAGTTGAATGGCAACTCAATTATAAAAGTTGGTTTAAATTTGCTCAGTATTAGTATACCGTAACCCTTAATAACATTTCCAGTGATGAAATAAGTTGATTAGATAAATTTATCATTGGACATCATAATCTAAAAGTCTCTGGTTACTTCTTGCAGACATACGAAATCGCAATTGTTCTGTTATATTATTTTCAAGATTTCTATAACTCTTTCGTTAAAATTATGTTTTTCAAACCAAACATTATATGTGAGAAATGAAATCTACTTATTGTTTAGTTTTTAATCATAGTTTTTGCAATTCTCAATTTTCCATCCATCATTTTCAAATGCGAAATATGAAAGTGAGTTTGGTGGTTAAAAAAATTGTTTTATATAATTCATATATGATAATTTTCGATGATAGAAATTAATTTATATACGTATTTAGATATATGGAACCTTTTAAGATTTGTTTAGTTGGACATTCCGCATCTGGAAAATCCTCTATTCTTGCTGCTTTACAGAATAAAGCCTTTAATCCTTACATTCCCTAAACTATTCAAAGTAATTGTTGGAAATATACCCATCAAAATAGAAGTTTTAAGATTTATGATACGAGTGGATTGGATAAATTTCAAAAATCCACCATTAATTGCCTGAAAAACTCAAACCTAATTATTATCTGCTTTGATTCTTCATCAAAGAGGGCTTAAATACATGTGGAATAATGGTTGAATATTGTTAGAACCTATAAATCAGTAACTCCAATTGTCTTTATTGGCACTAAAACAGACAAAGCACTAAAGTAGTAAAATGAATATATGCAGAGATTGAGGGAGAGATATCCTTTTTACTTAACTTCTGCTTCTAATCCTCAAGGAGTAAAAGATGTGTTTAGAAATATAGAATAAAATTTAATCATACCAAATTTAGTTGTTGAAAGAGTCTAAATAAGACGTAGAGAGGATGAAGAAGTAAAGAGCGGTTGGTTTTGCTTTTGCTGAACTTAATATCAAATGAGATATTATTTTAACTTATAAATTAAATTTCTATTTTAATCATTAATTAAATAATTAAGGATTTTACATTATTTAAAATATGAGAGATCGTTTCTCAAAAGAATCACGATATATTGATCATGGTTAGAACAAACAATATAAAAATATATAGATTTATTAATTCTAAATTTATACCATTATTTTATTATTGATTATATTTAAAAACTGAAAGGAATGCAGTAAAAATTGAAAGAACAGTATAATGATAACCTCATATCAAGGATGTAAATTGGTTCCAAAACTATTGCCTCTATTATTATTTGGTATCCTTCAATTAAATTATTACTGGATGCCCAAAATCAGAGTTCCCAAGAGTCTAATGAAAAATGATGGCCATCTCATCTTTATTCAATTATTTAATTGAGATTTTGAATATGCATTTATAAAAATTGATTATCCTATTGATAGTTGTAAGTTATTAATATTGAGATGGTATTTCTTTTTAAACATCCTTAATTAGATTATAAAGCTGCTTATTGTAAGTTTAAATTTGATTCAATTTCAGTTGAAAATAATTATCGGATTCAATTTCTTCAATTAGCTTGGATGTTAAAGAGAAGTATTCTTGATTTTGGCTTTACAAAATTGATTAATTTTAATCCCTAAAGGCTTTACTTAACAATTTAATTTCGTTGCTTTATTGGAGTTGCTATTCCTTCAGTTATGATGTCTGATGTTTAACAAGGTTTAAAATAGACTCGATAGTGTTTTTTTCTTCAGTGATTGCGAATGGGGCAGGGGATTTAATATTTTGTTTCATTTTTAAATTTAAATAATTTCTTAATGAAATATTTATATTATCATTAATCATTATAATATTCATTTTAAATTCTTTTTTCTTTCTTTGCCTTCAAATTATTTACTCTTTATGCAATGTATTTCAAATCGATGATGCTTTTGGAGTGTATTTTGTCTAGTTCCTTCAATTCATCAATGATGTCTTTGATCACTAGCTGTCTATACTTTTAAACACTTTCAACAGACTTGGTATATTGTTCCAATTGCTGATCATAGAGATTGACTTTATCTTGGGCTCCATTATTAATTAGATCATCCAGTTTGGTCTCATACTCCTGCATCTTTTGTAATCGAATTTGTAAATCCTTAAGAAATTAGTTGTGATTTAAATTTACCTTATAATTTTTGGCATAGTTGATCAAATAATGAGGTGGCGCAAATTGAGTTTTGATTTTGTCTTTGCTAACTCTATTTGGATCAATGGTTTCGACCATAATGGAAATGTCTGATTTGGAGAAGATCTGTTTTTCCTCCCACTGTTTAAGAAGATCTTTGATTTATTATTTCAAATCCTACGAGGAATTGTGGTCCTTCAGTAATGTGAAAGCCTTGATAATTTGTTTCTTGAAAGCATCCCTCATCGTAGCATCTAATAAAGTAATAATGTTTAGTGAATACATGCTCCCTCAAATCTAATGACAGATTCAATGACTCTTTGGGCCATGTGAAGTAATGAGATGATTACTTTATCTCCATCCACATTTCCTTTTGCGAAATGGAAGTGATTGCACCACTCTTCACATAAAGATTGCTGAGACTTCTGATCATTGCTGTGTCTAATGTAGAATCTGGCAGCTTCGTCGATGTGGGATTGCGATAGATGGATGTTGTTGAGGAGTTGACTGAGTGAAACAATGCTGATTTCGTTCATCATTTAGGTCCTTAATGTTTCTTGAAGTGTATAATTTTAATAATACAAATTTTACTTTAGGTGAAAATAATCATAGTATAAATATATCTTATTAATATAATCAAATAACAGATAAATTTTATTAAAAAATAAACATACATTTGTTTTCCAATGAATGATTAAACACCCCATCAAAGAGATTGATCTCAACAAACAATCTTGGACCAGTCCAAAAGACAAAAGTGATCGTGTATAATTTCATAACTATATTTAAAGTTCATCCCACGTAATGTGCAATCCAACCTCTATCAGTTATTCATGAGCGAGGAAAATTGTTAAGGCAACACATACAACAACCTTCTCCAGTCCTCAATATTGGGAAAATCGCCAGCCATTAATTAAAAACTCTTTAATTACAAAACAGAAAATAAACAAAATGAAATGAATAAAATCATTAATAATGGATTGAACTTCTCTAATACTCCAACTAAGGTTGAACCTGAAAAACCCCCTCGCAAAATTAATAAAAGACCTTATAAAGTGTTGGAGGCTGAAAACCTATAAGATGATTTTTACCTGAATCTATTAGATTGGTCCCCATTTAATGCATTGGCAGTAGGACTTGAAAATTCAGTTCTGATTTGGTCAGGACATACCTCAAAGGTGTCTCGTCTTTGTACACTTGAAGATCCTGATATGGTATGTAGTGTAGCGTGGTCTCAACGCAATCAACATCTCTCTGTAGGAAACACTATGGGTGATGTTGATGTTTGGGATGTAGTAAAATAGAAAGTTATTAGAAAATGGAATGGACATTAAGGTAGAATAGGATCTTTGGCTTGGAATAATTATTTATTAGCCACTGGAAGTAGGGATAGAAACATATTAGTTAGAGATGTTAGATGTCCTAATGAATCCATTCAAAAGTATGTTGGACACAAATAAGAAATTTGTGGATTGAAATGGTCCTTTGATGAACAACTCTTGGCATCAGGAGGAAACGATAATAAGTTATTTATTTGGTCCTTGAAGAATCAAGGAGAATTAACTCATTTCTCACAACATTAAGCTGCAGTTAAAGCTATTGGATGGTCTCCCCATCAACACAATATTGTTGCATCTGGTGGTGGTACTGCTGACAGATGCATTAGATTCTTTAATACTCAAACTATTGAATAAGTAGAATGCATTGATACTGGTTCTCAAGTTTGTAATTTAATGTTTTCTAAAAACTCAAATGAATTAGTTTCAACTCATGGTTATTCCCTAAATTAAATTATTGTTTGGAACTATGCTAATATGTCAAAGGTTGCTACTCTAACTGGTCACACTTAAAGAGTCTTATATTTAAGTGGTTCACCTTGTGGATAAAATATTGTTACTGGAGCAGGGGATGAAAGCCTTCGTTTTTGGAGTGTATTTCCATCATCTAATTCCAAAAATAACCATGGGATTACTAGAGCTGAAACTATCGATTTAAGATGAACGGTTTTTCAATTTGATTACTAATATTATATTTTTATTAATTATTACTGAAAAAATTTAAGAATGGCTAATAGATTGATTTAATACACTAAAAAACCTGTCATGTAAATAAGAAGATATTATATCCAACTGCTCTGTTGAGTAGATCTTCAATTAATTTAAATATTTAATTTAAACCTTTAAAATCATTAAGGGTAGCTAGTATTTTTTTAACAAAATTATTTTACTAGTTTTTCTTATTTGAATACTATTAAGATTGATAAGGGGTACATTAAATTAATTTAAAGAAAATTAAGTAAATTAATCAAAAGAGATTTTAATTGACGTATAGATTCATCAATAAAAACTATGAAATAATTTGTTGAATTTGAAAGTAGGTAATCAGAAGTGTAAATAACATATTTACTTGGTACAAATAGAAATAAATCGCATATAAAATTATAATTCTATATAAGCGTATTTAAGTAGTCATATAATAATATTTACCAAATCATAATTTCTAACAAACCTTTTCTAAATACGCTCTTTCTGCAAGCTCAGTGGATATTTCTGTTTTAAGCTTCTAAATCTCATCTCTTAAATGAGAATTTTCTTTTAATTATTATGAAAGCAAGAGTCTTTTATTGCTAAACTTATAAAAAAAGAGATACTTCTTCTAAAGATTCGCCAAAGTTTGTTCCATTTGTAATATGTATATTTTCAAGGTTCTGTTTTCTTCTTACATATCATATCCTCTTTAGAAGGGACTCTTTGATTGTCTCTTATTTTGCATCGGTTAAGTATAGACTCTAAAGCATGGTTAATTTACTCTGATGATTGGCTAGGTTTATTAAACTCTTTGAATGAAAGAATTGGCTTGACCGAAACTAAAGGTTTACTAGCTTATTGGAGGTGGCTATTATAATCTCATAAGGCTGTTATTAATTTTTATTGAGTAATTATTTGAAATATTTAGAAGGAAATTAATTCATCATAGATTTCATCAAATATTCTAATATATATGCATAAATCTTTTGACTTTATTACATGTTCAACAAAGTCATTTTTGATATCCATGTAAATAAGTAATTTATAAATAGCTAATGCCAAATAAAATGTTCTCTGTAGAATAAAAAGAACCTTTTTTAAAGATAAGCTTAAGATTACATTAGGAGATGATATATCTAATAAAGGATTAAAAGTGCGGGGAAAATAATAAAAATAAGGATTTAGTCTATTATTAGGTGTGATAAATTTAAAACGATGAACGGAAAATATTTTGAAGGAACATTATAATTATTTTGGTCATAGATATTGAAATTGATTCAAAAAAGTCTGATTGAAGCATGTAATTAATTGCAGTAACCTGCTTTCAAATAAAGTGGAAACCACTAATGAGATATACATTTAAGATAAATGTTAACCCATTCAGGATATATAGAATATTTAAAAGTCACTCTTATTTAAGTTTTTAACATATTATACTCTCATTCTATCTATCTTTGATTTCTTCTCCTCAGCCACAGCATTTTATAATGATGCACCCTAAGATAGAGATGACTATTCCTATGCAGAGAAAAACTCTTGCTACATCCTCAGAATTGTCACCAAATTCACCAAAATAGAAGATGATGGAAATTAAAAGGCATGCAATAATTAAGGAGACAATAAATTTACGTCTTTATTCTTGTCCTATACCACAGCAGACAATCTCTGTTGATAAATTTTCCTCAATTTATCTGTTGACTCTTTTATATGTTTCTATTTGTTTCTATTATTTATTCCAATTCTCACACTTTTCACATTTACCATCATAGTTTTATATATAATTGCATTATATACACTAATATCTTATCATTTAAAATAATAAATTATATTATAATAATCCCATTAATGTTGAACTTATGCATTCTAAAGGAGAAATAGAAAACTTCAATTTGATATCGATTTTCACAATCTAATTGTATGTGATAGAACTTAAAGATTCGAGTTTTATAAAATCTAAATTAATATCGATTATTTGAATTTGATTAAAGAAATTCTATGCAAGAGACAATAATTTTCCAAACAAAGTAAGTTTAAGATAATTGAGTTCTCTCGTTTTTCCAGAATTCTTATTTGTTAATAATTATTATTTTTTATTAATTGCTATAGATATCGAAAACTACTATTTTAAGCTCTATTCTTAACCTTTCCATTTTTCTCAAACCAATATAATATTTACTTTGAATGTATTTTAGAAGATACTTAAGAAACATAATATCATTTTTGCATTTCTATTTAATTTAGATATTCCATGGAGAAATTTAATTATTATTACAAGAAAGGGATTTATATGGATAGCAGCAGTCTAATATAAAAAATATCCCTTCTGATAGAAACAATTTAAATTATCTTAAAAATACGTAATAGGCTCATTCATCAGTAGTTTTGTTCTATTAGGGTTTTGAAGTTTACTTAATTATTATTTTTAGTATATATTAGTTTTTTCTTAAATCAATATTATTTAACAATGAAGACTCTATCAAAGCTAATGTTAGAGTACTTAATTATTCTATAAACTGATAATACTTCCCCAAGTTTTAGAAGAATTAATTCCAATCAAGGTTTATCTTAATTATTATTTTCAATTCAAAAAATTGACTTTAATTAATTCCTTTTGGTTAAGACTACTTGTTTTTTATATTTTCAAATTTTACCATTTCCTATTTTATCAATTTTCAAAGAACATTTTAATATTTCAATCAAATTATAATCTCAACTAAGAGTTCTTATCAAATTAATTTTAATTAATTTATCTTGAATAATAGTCAGAGTTTAATTTCTAATAAATAATTTCTTCTAATATCAATTTAAGTGAAGTAAAAGGAAAAATATTATTTATTATTTTGCATTTAGAAATAGAAAATA
The DNA here is from genome assembly GCF_000165425.1 of Paramecium tetraurelia. Classification (NCBI taxonomy): domain Eukaryota; phylum Ciliophora; class Oligohymenophorea; order Peniculida; family Parameciidae; genus Paramecium; species Paramecium tetraurelia. The sequence continues at coordinate 309,481 of NW_001799638.1, read as the reverse complement.
GTAAATTTAAAAATCTTAAAATCTTTTAATCTAACTTTTCATGCATTTGTTTTCCATTTATGTTAAGAAGTAGAACAGAAATTCATAATTGCTATTGCTAATCAAATGAGGATCATCGAGAGGACTCTTTTTATAAAATAAATTAAGAATGTATTAAAATTTTTGAAATTGTATTATTTGCCTTTTCTTTTTGCCATTTTTCTAAAAATGAATTAAATTATAAAATTTATGATTTATTTGGTATTATAAAATAAAAGATATGATAAATTCATAATTCATAAATTTTGGAGAAAAAAATTCATTATATTAATTTATAAAATTATTTGTCATTTACACAAACAAGAAAATGCAGATCAGCAATTAATTGTAATTAAGCTCAACTTTACAGTAAGAATTATATAATATTTAGATAATTACTCAAACAGTTCTATATTCCTTAATTACTATAGTTTTAGTTAAGTATATACAGCAATACTAGTTAATAACTTCGATTTACGAACTAAAGTGCAAATTAAAATGACCAATTGATCATCAAAGAGGAGTACTAAGAAGAAGCCCAAACAAATACGAAGAGTACTTTAAGCATGAAAACAAAGTTTCAGACAAAAAAATAAGGCAATTCCTCAGTTTTGCATAAATTAGAACATTCTTAGAAATATAATGATCAAGTGAAATCTAAAAAAGTAATCAAATGATTATAAATATTAATTTAATAAACTTACTTTGATAAATTATTGTACTTTTTCATGAAGTTTTGCTTGAAAATAAACAGGAATAATTTCCTAACAGTATAAAAATTATGGAAATATTTTATGTTTATTATATTATTATTGAACATATAAATAATAATAATTATTTTTTTAAAAATGGCAGAACCTTTAACAATAAAATTGTTAGTAGTCGGAGATGGATCAGTCGGAAAAACCTGCATATTATTGAGGTAAATCAGTTTAAAACTTGATTATTTATAGTTATACAACAGATAAATTCCCAACTGATTATGTACCAACTGTTTTTGAGAATTATTAATCCAAAGTTAGTGTTAATGGATAACAGGTTAATTTAAGTTTATGGTATGACATTATTAAATTAGGGATACTGCTGGATAGGAAGGATATAATCAAGTTCGATAATTGAGTTATGATGGAACTGATGTGTTTTTAATTGTTTATTCAGTAACTGAGAACACCACTTTTTAGAATGCACTTGATAAAGTAATCTTAAACTTAAACTGTAGTGGTATCCTGAATTGAACAAAGATAAATTAGCCTAAGTTCCAAAGCTAATTGTAGGAAATAAAATTGATATGAGAGATGAGGGTAATTCAAGACACATTAAAAAATCAGCTGTAATTAAATATTTAGTAATTCAAGGCCGAATAATTAGTAAAGGGTATCAATGCTCAATTATTTGAAGTTTCGGCCTTAACTTAGGAAGGATTAAAACCCTTATTTGATACGGCAATAAAAATTGCTTACGATAAAAAGTAGAAAGAGATCATGGATTCTAAAAAAGCTCAATAGCCAGCCTAATCAAATTCCTGCTGCTAATTGATATGAATATTCATTTTAGCAATTATTGATATAATATAAATAAATAAATGGATTCTGAAGATTTGCTAGAGAAATTATTGGAAGCATTTTATGACGAGAAAATAGAGCCTAAGAAGGAGGCAGCAAAGAAAATACTTGGGTTGGCTGCTCGATAAGAAAACCTCGAATTATTAATATCTCATGGTATTTATTTAAAATAATGCATATAAGAATAATTCTTATCAACAATATCTAGAACTTTGAGAGATGAACATAAAAAATCAACAGAACTTTGTCTATATTTATTATGCGTTTTTTACATTGTGTCAAATTATTTAGAATTTCATTAAATATTATCTGAGCATTAAATCGGAGATATTACAATGAAAATAATAGAGTCTCAAATCTAGAGATTTGATTTGAGATATGCAGAATTGATGGAAAAACAAGGTTAACCACAGCAGTTATAAGAATTAAGAAAATTAAATTTAATGATAGCAAAATAAGAGAAGCTATTTTATGTTGGTTTTACAATTCTGATGAATATGGCAGAAGATCCCATCATAGAGAATAAGATGAGGAAGAGGAAGATCATAACATTTTTGCTTAGAATGTTAGAAAGAAATAATTTCTATTTATTAATAGTAACTTTGTTGTTTCTGAAAAAATTGAGCATTGTTAATGAATGTAAATTGTAAATGGTTGAAGAGAATTGCATTAGGAAATTAAAGAGATTCTTCAGTGCTGATAATAATGTATTGCTACAATTAAGTTTAGGTTTTTTATTGATATAAATATAATAGGTGTTCTTAAAAATTTAAGTTTTGACACTGAAGCACGATTATAAATAGAATAGAATGGATTTATTCCAGATATTGTGAAGATGCTGAAGATACCAAATTATCGGTTTGTTTCAATTGTGTTGTTGTATTTACTTACTTTAGATGATAAAATCAGATTAACTTTTGGTTTTACTGAATGCATGACTTTGGTAGTAAAACTAATGCTGCACTTCCCTGAACCAGTGATTGGAAAGGAATTAATTGCTTTGGCTGTTAATTTGTCAACAAGCTCAAGAAATGTAGATCATATTACGGAGCAAGAATTTTAATAAATAGTTTAGAGGGCTATTACGAATTCAGATATCTTATTATTTAGATTTGTGAAAGGAGTAATTGAAAACTCGACAAATCCAGAAGTGTAGACGTGTGCTAAAGGGTTTGTGAGACATTTTATGAAACTATTAGTTACATAGGGAAAGGAAGAGGATATTAAATTTGAAATCATAGGGATTATGAGTGCATTAGATTTATAAGAAAATTGGATAAAACTATTGAATGAACCATTTATTGAGTTTCTCCATAATAATCTAGCTGTTGGAATGGCTGAGGACGACATTGTGTTAGAAACAATGATGTTGGTATCATCTATTACATCCCAACAAAATGCAGCTGAAAAACTCTTTAAGAGTCGAATATTGAATGCTTTGTCTTAAGTTTTTGTAGAAAAGGGTGACGATGATGAATTTGTTGTACAGTATTTGTATTGTCTACACTAATTTCTGTTTCATAAAATAGGAATATCATAAATTTTGGAATAGTAAGAATATACATATTTTGAGGGATGAAATCCTAATTCAGATAATATAATAATTAAATGATAAAAACAAAAAGGTTTAGTAGATGTCAGAAGAAGTCTTAGATATACTAAGAGAATATGATTAAGAATTATGCGAAAAAATCAAAGAAATCAAATTTACAGAATACAATTAGTTATGGATTGAACAATTGAATGAACAAGAGCTCATGTATGTTCTAAATCCAATAAAATAGGTTACAAGATGGAGGTGATATGGCATTTGAAGATGAGTATGGTGGTAACGAATTAGATCCAAAAATGTGGGATTCAGACAATGATTGATTGTTTTGTTTCAATCCATAAAATAGACTATAAAAGCTATTTTCAAATATTCAAACTTATTAATATAATAATAATCTAATTGAGATGAATCTAAACAGTGCCTAGCCAGAAATGAGATGTGTAATATGCTTAAACTTGATGTCTAATTAAGTAGGATCAGAATTCTTAATTGTTAGGTATTTATGGATTAATGCAATCATTCATTCTGTTTTGAATGTATTCGAAAGTGGTCTGAAAAAAGTCACTAATGTCCACAATGCAGAACAAAGTACACAAGTTTTCATGAAAAAAATGTTGACTCAAAAATGATGTAAATTCTATTTAATCATAATAGCATTAAGAGATTTGAAGCATCAGCAATAGTCAATAATTAAGAAGATAAACGTCTCATGGCTTTGGCTGATTTGGATAATACTTACTATGATTTGATTTTACAACAAATTGATTCTATATGATTTATATTAATATTAATTATAATTAGTAATAAATTCAAGATTAATTGTAATTAATTAGATATGGAAAATCATTTAAGTATATTTTTATTTTCTATTAAATAACCAAATCATTAGATCTATAAATCGAAATCGATTTATTCCATTACTCTGGATCAAATCATTTTATTATTAATTTAAGTGAGTATTTAATGTTTTGATATTTGAACAGTGTTCTGTAAATGTTAAGTCTTCTAGTAAAGATTTGATAAAAATTAATAGGGATAAAAAATAAAATTAATATTCCATAAAGTAAAATATAAAATCAAACTTCTAAGTCACTCATTTTATTTTTGATTTCAATGAAGTGTCCATAAGTCAATCTTACAGGACTTCCTTCTGCTATATGTTCTATTTTTGATTTCTAAGCGAATTCATAAGGTTTGTTAAAGGTCTCTAAAGTCAATTGTGATAATTAAAAGTATGTTACTAAGTAATCTAATAAGACCACATCCTTTTCCATGTCAATTGGGAGACTTTTGGATAAATCATCTGAGCCCAATTTTCTATCAATTTCCTTTTGTAACTCTTTTATTGCTTGACGCAATACAGAATTGAAAATGATGTAAAAGGATTCGAATTCAGTGAAATTTTCATCAAAAACAGCATCGAACTTTTTATCAATTGATAATTCATTTTTATTCTATTATAATGAAGACCAGATGTTCTTAAAATATGATTAGTATTTAGTAAAGTTTTACTAGATTGTAATTTATATTGATTAAAACTAATTTGAAGCCTTGTATGCATCAAAACCTTGAATATCAAGAGAGTTTGAATCCTAAAATAGATTAATATAATTTACAATGTCTTTAAGTTTATACATTTTGATCATGATATTTTTGATTGCAAAGAATAATAACTTATCCCTGAGCAAATCAGTTCTAAATAGATTGGTACTTTCAATCAAATTTGCAACTCTGAATAAGTACTTGCAAAAATTGATTTAAGACATAATGGTATATTCAATATTGGTAGAGTTACTTTTAATTTCAAAACAACTAGTTTCAGCTAAGAGATAAACAAATGAAAATACTTTATTTAGATTATTAACCTAATGGCTTAGTGATTTGAGTAGTATGTTTCTTTCCACTTCTATGAATAGAATCTCCAGGCAATTTTTTGGCACTATTTTCTTTGCCTTCTTTTGGCTATTCTAATGTTTTTTATTTCATTAAGGCTGGTTATTTATTGACTTAGAATGCTAATTCAGGTCCTCTAATCCAAGGGTGTTTTTCTAGTTCATCTATTGATGCTCTTTCTTATTCACCAACTACTAAACAGCGTTTAATAAATTCTTTGCATTCTTAACTAACTTTAGTTGATGAGGGGAATGATAATGGTACACTCACCATTTTTTATGCTAATTCTTTTTCACTTGTTGCTTGCCAAGGTACTTACCCAAATATTATTTCGAATGCAGAAACTCCAATAGCCCAAATGTCAGATTTATCAGAATACTTGTTGTTTTTCAGGGCTTATGGACTCATATATAGAGGACTACCAACATTTACGTTAGGCAACAATGGAGGAGAATTAGGAGTTGTTGCAAATCCAAAATCTGCTAGTTTAGGAGTTCCACATGCTGACAATAACACATTAGCAGGTTTAATATCCCTGTGTATTATACCGTTCTATTTCAGTAATTTGTAGGCCTTAACCATCCCGAAGATAACATTTTGAGCTTGTTGCTCTGGGAACTTACCAATCTTGGTTAATTTACTTCCCAAATCACCATTTTCACAAAACTCTGTTATCAAGTAAGTGTTATTTTATGTTTGAAATACCTATAGGCATAAGACTAAACCATACTTTATACAATTTCATTATGTATTGACTATCTAATGTGCTAAGTGCCTCGATTTCACTTTGCAACAAGGCATGATGTAGAGGTGTCTTCAGTAAGGCTTTGTCGATTACCTAAATAGACTTCATATTACCTTAATAGCTACTGTTTCACCTGTCACTTCATTTTGTCCTTTATAAACCTTGCTGCTGAATCCTTTTCCAATTTGCTAATGAAGCCCATATGAAAAGTTCTCTATCATCTTTTTAACATTCTGTGATGATCCATTTGTGTAAGATGGATGTTATGAGTACATCTATTTCTAAGCCAAATACATTAATAATTTAACGAACTATTTTTATTATTAAAATTATATTTCAAGCCTTATGCCACATAATAACCAAAAAAATCAAAATAAAAAGGACATTAATAATTCTCTACTATTTTATAAACTTTGAATATGCTGTTCAATTAATAATTATTTCGATATCTTAAATCTAAATTTCTTTTTTTTTCACATCTCATCAAAAGCAATTACATATAAGTTAGTTCTTCTAATATCGAAACTAATTACAATAAAGATGTTTAAATGACAATCTAGAATATTTATAAGAAAATTATGGAATTCAAAATTAATTTTATCAATTTTCTATGAAAATATCCAATAAAAAATTCTATATTTAGTTAACTTTCCATGTTATTTGATTTATCGACATAATAATGGATCTATTTGTATATCTTCTTTGGATGAATGTAATTTTAAGATTCATAAGTTCAAAGTAAGAGAAATACAGATTTTACTAATTATTTTATTCCAATCAAAATTAAGATAATTAATAAGAATGATATTACTGCTTGGTTATTATATAAATTGAATTAAATTTCATTATAGTAAACCCCTTTTGATTATTAAGGAAAGATCTAGTATAAAAACGAAAAATACATAGAAATTCTTATGAGAAGTCTAACTACATTATTTTCATATATGGTCTATGAGCTCTTGAAATACGAAACAAATTTATTTTGTGATGGTCATCATAATTTTCTGTCTACCATAAGCACAATTATATTTATTCAAATTTAGGTACAATTTAAGTCTAAATTATTAACAATTAAAGATTTTTTCTAGAATATATAGGGTCTATAGTATACGATTTTTTGAATAATGCCCATATAGAATAAGAGGGAATATATAAATATATAATATAATTAATGAATTATTGTTTTAGAACCATAGATTTAGCATTATTTCTTTTAATCATTCAATTGTTAGGCCATTTGTTTATTCATTGGAATCAATACAATTGTGATATGTATGGGAACATTTAAGCATGTTTTTGGATATTTAATGTACTATTGAGATCAATACTTCAACATTAATAATTTAACAAATGGGCTTTATTTATTACTTTTCTAATAGCTGGAGAGACGGTTTCAATGAATGTGATAGCAGTATAGGAAAAGGAGTGTTCTCAAAAGCCAACTTTTATTTTTTATTGCATATTAGGATATATTTTAACTATTTCTTCGTTTTCAAAAATGTTACGAGTTAATAAGAAGGCTGAAATAACTAAAATAGATGATTCGTCGAGTCTATGATTATAATAAATTTATATTAATATTGTTCAATGAATATTTCAACAAGGAGTAAATGGAGCCTCTCCTACTTTTTGATTGCACTCTGGACAATATTGAACGACATCTTTGCAGGGTTTACAACAAAAGGGTATCAATCCTCCGATGAATGTCAAGATGCACCAGATACCACAACAAATTAATGTCCAAGTTCCAACTTTATGATCAATCATTGATTCCTAAACTTTTGAACACTTATTGCAGAAAAATTAAGAAGATTCTCTTTCATTATTTAAACTTGTTTTATAATTCTTCTGGCCTTGGCTAATAGTTAAAGGGACGGATTCTTCAGCCATTTTATTGATATTTTGGAGTTTAATATTAATAATGAAGATAAAAAACGATATACTTATTTTCTGTCGAAAGATATGCAAAGATATAGGTTAAATTGCGCTCAATATAAGGATAATAAATTCAGATGAGATTAGATTATTTCCAAATGAGAAAAAGAATAATTATAAATTAAATTTGAAATGGAATATGAATAATCAGATTACTATTTACTTTTGGGATCATCCATTTTTATCAACATTACCTTAATAGCTATAACGATCTTCTTGTGGAAAGTCATATGGCTATAATATCCAATATTTATTGAAGAATTTTAAATAAAATCATTAAGCGATGCTTATAACATAATTCAAACAGCAAATATAAATTTAATAATAAGTTAATGTGGTTTTGATGGATTGACCTTGTTATTATTTGAATAGAAATTATTCGTTGGTCTCAGCTATTATACCATCTTTTATTATCTTATTATGGGGATATGTAAAATATCGTGGAACTATTTAAATGACTATTAAAAACTATTTGTCTAATTGAATATTTTACCAAACTAAGATTTCATCATAAGCTCGATGTTACTCTTGGTAATATTTGCAATATTGATATAACTGAGAAAAGAACTGCAAATTATTTACATTCAAATGTTCACAACAGATTAATTCACTAATTATACCATAAGGACACTGCATATAAGGGGAATGGATTACGATGACTACGATGGAGTGATGATGATGTTAGAAATATTAAAGTATTTAAATGATGTGGGTGATCTTGGAACAATAATGGGAATTTCAATTATTCCTGAGTACTCAAAACTATTAGAATTGGAGAAAAATAGATCTTTATTTAAATATCAATTGGGAATTTTGGAATTGTAGAAACCATTATTTTACCCTTTGCCAAATCTATCACTTATAGAAGAATAGGTTGATCAACAATTGTAAAAGCCATTTAAGTTATCAGGACATTGTTTTATCTGTGTCGATAGACTGTAGACGTAATTAAAATTATGCAATCAAAATGCTTTAACTCAATATTAGATACAATTGGCACCTGATTTATATGATATAAATTGGGTCAATTTTACTATTGAAAGTAATCAAATTAGAATTTGGAGAACGATTATTCTTAATTTATTAATAATGACTCTACTTATATTTGTGACATCCCCTTAAGCATTATATTAGTATTTATCTAAATTTCCTGGTTTGGAATTCCTCTCTTTTAAATGGACTATTTTAATACCAGAGCCCTTTGGGAGAATAATTAAAAATAATATTCCTCCAATAATTTTAATTTCAATCAACCAAATCATCCTCTATTTGTTAGATGTCATAAGTAATAATATCGTGATTATCTCTTTAGCTTAGGCAGAAAAACATGAACGATGGTCATAATATCATATTTCCTTCTTCCACAAAATGTTTTTTTATTTGATTCTAAATGTCTTGGTAATTCCAGCCTTTTTATTGCAGTCATCGGAGACACTGTTTAATATCACATATAACGGATTTAATATTTAATTGTAGAAAGCATTCGATAATTAAACTAATTATGGGGTAATAATTTATGTTAGAGTCTACTTTAGTTATATTATATAACATTTTTGTTTTATTCTGGAACTGGTGCATTTTTAGTGGAATTGATTAGACCATCAGAACTCTACTTCAATTACTTAAGTTCATACATGGCCTATTACATGAGATTATACGAAAACGATGCCTAACACTATTAGAAGACAAACGAGTTCTGTGTGTAATATGGATATATATCAGCTCAGATGCTTCTTAATTTAACAATCATATGCATCTTCAACACAACCTCACCTTTCATTTTGATTGCTGGTTTATGGTTCTTTGGATTCAGATACATTGGAGATTTTTTCATGTTGATGGTTTCTAAATAGGAAATGGTCAGTAATGGTAAATATCTCTACAGCCTTCTATAATTAAGTTGCTTTACTTTGGGACTCTGGCTGGTTGTCAAAGTTATTGGTTGCTACTTCTAATCAAATTATCTGATGATGTACTTGTTTGGGATAGAACTGATTGCCTGGGTATTTATAGGGCAAAACTTTCTATAATAATTGATTGATATTAACTAGATACAAGACGAAGATATGAAACTGAAAATAAGCAATAAAAAATATATGAAGGAATGGAAAATTAAATATAGACATCCATTATCATGAATCTTGTTATTCATTAAATCTTGCAGCTGATCTTGATCCTAATTGCTTTCTTGCTAATTCATTATAATCATGCTGCTGTATTTCTAATATATAAATTAAAATCTCACTCGGTCTATGCAATTATTTGTAGGCTTGATTCTTCTAATCATCTGGCACCCAAAACTGTTTATTGTATGTAGCTTGAGCAGTCTGCAATCTGTCCAGTAGTTACTTCAATATTATCAGATAATACTAAATTCTCCATTTACAGTTTTTCTTTTTCTACTCTCTTTGTTATTTACTGTGACTTAGGTATTTGCGGCATAGATGAAATATTTTTATTTCCTTACTTCTAAATATTCACCATCTTATTTAACAATATATTATTTTCATAAACTATCTTATTCTCCTCAGCTAAGGTTCAATTAACTGAAGTTAATACCGTGAGCATATTTGTTATTCCATTTTGAAAGTGAATGAGATGGTCTCCAAGGTGCAGATGTGTCTATTCTGCTCCTAGTATTCGTTAATTTAGAAAGTAATTTTTCTTGATCATTCACGATTTTCTTTCTTTAACAGATTGGATTAATTGAAATAAGGTTCCACATAATATCAATTAATTTTCTTTAGTTATTTTATATAATGCATTTGAATCAAATTATAACCATAACCAACTTAATGGAAACAATATATTCTAGAGTTGGGGTCATGCTCTCCTCATATATTATATAATCGATATTTTTGAGCTCATCTTATGAATATTTAATTTATCAATTTCTAATAGTATTTTAATCAAGATTCTAATTATATTGATGTGTGAACAAAATCTTATTGATGAATATGAATATATAGTTCATAACTTGAAAAGGTTAGGTTTGTTAGTGATAATTAATTAAACCTATTATTAACAACTATTGATTTGAAAGTTAGATTAATTCTTTAGAATATTTCACAAATCAAAATACATTTTGTATAATTAAATCTATCTCTACTTTGTAAATCAAATTTATCTTTTAAACCAAATTCTTTTGTTTTCTTTTGTGGTTACGGAGAAAAAAAAATAATTTTCATAATATTCCTGATTACAATTATATAATAAGTGTCTAAATAAGTAAATCAATTAACAATTTTTTTCTTCTTGAACATGGTTGACAGGCTCTGGTGATTGATGTTCTAAGAGATGTCTTGCAAGGACTTTCTATAAGCAGGCCTTATATTCAGTTTGGATGGTCTCAAATTTTTGTATGATTTTTAACTGCATTACGATGTTGCATCGGAATGGTTTTCAAATATTGCTAATAATGCTTCTTCGTATGGTTCTGCAAGACTCATAATTTGATTATTCTTTGTTATTAGGAGATCTTAAAGGGGTTATTCATAAATTACCTTTTAGTTCTCCTCTTTGGTCTTCATTAATTTATTCAGACTTATATAGACGATAAATAGCAAACAAGATTTTTGATTCATATTCGTTAGACATATAAATTATTATTCATTTTATATTAAATGAGTAGAGATAGAGGGGGTGTATTATTATAAAATTTAATATTAATTAAGTTCTTTATTTTATTAATAAAGGCTAATGGAGAGATGAAAGTGCTAAAATTGATGAAAAATGAAGTGTATTCCATTGTGCTGCACTATTTTGGAAGCATTTTAGCCATTTTTTACGTAGAACAACCAATGAAAAGTTAGATACACAATTATCCTTAATCAGCCAATCAGATTTAAGAATTTTCTTTAAAAATAGCGCTTGGGTTTTCAGTTTAAAATATTAATTAAAATGGGACCAACAAAATCACCAAAAGCAGAAGCAAAGAAAACAGTTAAGACTGTTAAAACCAAAAAATCCACAGATGACAAGAAGAAGGCAAGAAGAAGATAAGAAACCTTTGCTTTATATATCTACAAAGTCTTGAGATAAGTTCACCCAGAAATCGGTGTTTCCAGAAAGGCTATGAACATCATGAATTCATTCATCAACGATATTTTCGACAGAATTGCTCTTGAAGCCAGCAAATTAGTCAGATTCAACAAGAGAAGAACCCTCAGTTCAAGGGAAATCTAAACTGCCGTCAAATTGTTACTCCCAGGAGAATTGGCCAGACATGCCATCTCAGAAGGAACCAAAGCAGTGACCAAATATACAAGTGGATGATTTTTTATTTTTAATTAAGTTCAAATATATTGTAAAAGTGATTCTTCCTACTCCTGTAATTCCTTTAGTAATTATATTTTCTAATCCAAGAGTATTTTATTACTCTATTCATTTTCCATATCCTTTATTTCCTTCTCCAATTTAGATATTCTCCTAATCAATTGTTCATATCCTTGATTTTCATTATTAAAATATTGTTCAACTGCATTATCTAACTTAGAAACAAAACTGGTTTTCTTCTCGCTTTATGTGAATCTAAGATCATCCTTCCTTGGTTCTTTAAGTTTATGAATGACTTATTTTAATTTTTGAATTTATTCCTATTATTCACTTAATTATTATCTATCACTTAATTGTTAATCCATGATTCTGCTTTAATCTATTAAAGATTGATGTAATTCTTAAGACAAACTTTCGATTTAAGCATCTTTTTATAAAATCTCTTCATCCTTCTTATATAACTCTTCTTCTAATTGAGATACTGTGATTTTTAGTCTTTTCTCTAATGTCTCAAATATGCCTTCCTTATTTGATAATTCTTCCACCAATTTTTGCAATTCATATTGACAACTTTTTAATTGACTGTGTAAAATTTTGTTTTCTTCTTCCAGTATTGCGGACTTTTTTTGTAATGCTGCCATAGCATTAGCAAAACTAATTTTATCATTTAAGTATTACTTACGCTCTTGATTCGGACATTATTGTTAAGTAATTTTATTTATAAAATTTATTTAATGTATAATTCTTGGTTTTAGAAAAATTAAAGAATGTAAGTTAATCAACGTTTCCTTAAAAATAATTAATCTCCTATTAAAATATTTTATTTGAAAACTTTCTAGATATTAATAAATATTATAACTGGGTATTCCTAATTGACATCCATAATTAATTTTGGTAAAACTATGAATAAAACCATAAAAGTAGTAAGATTTTTAGTAATGCTTTACTTAATTCTTTTTTTACATAAATTTAATTAATTTCATATTGGTCCTTCAAAAATGATTTTACTCCCTCGCTATTATTTGCGATGAAAAATGTCTTATTGATGATTTATCTGAATCTCATTCCTCTTGGTGATTAAAACTTTTGGATGCCAAATAATATTAGGGAAATAATGGCAGTCACTCCTAAAATTTTATTTAGAGTATAACAAATAAGAAAGAAATGAAAATCCTATGAGTAAATTGATTAAACTTTTTTATCGATAACCTATAAGAGAAACAATAATTATTGTGATAAGGTTAAATCATGAGCTATGGGTTATTAAGTTTAATAATTCTGCCTTTACTTACAGTATGCAAACTTAATGAGTATATATTTTATGCAACTATTGTATTCATAATTTGGATGAGTTAAGTAAAGAAATCAATATTGTTATAGACTAGGATAATAAATTCATGGAATCTATTAAATAACTTAAAGTGTATTCTACATTAGATTATTTAGCATTTTTAATGAAATTATCATCATTATTATATAACTGCATTTTAACGAAAATAAAAGTTGCATAAACTATTTTTAAAGATCTTGTGTTTCTTAACAGATTTTAACAAAAACAATAACTGTTTTAAATTAATTTTTTGTTGATAAAAATTAGTAAAATGAATGATGATTATTAAATTAATAATAATTCAAGTTTCTTGTACTTTAAATATAATTTATAATGGGTTTCCTCTTAAATTCGAAAAATAATTTATGTTTGTTTAATCCCTACTTTAATAGTCATAATTTGGTAGCAACTTATTAATGCAATCAAAATTTATTACTAATAGGTTAATTAAGTTAGACCCAAAGATTTAGATTTAATTATACCTGATGTACTTCAATATTATGGGTCATTAATTTCATATTTGACAAAATACTATCATATCCAATATTATTCATAGAGTAGCAACTATGGTAATATTCCAATTTGAAATTTTAACTCTCATTTAAAGAGGTTGTTTCATTCAATAAATTGAAATTACTAATATTCCCTATGTTAGTTTATAACCTCAACAATAACAGTGGATATGATGGACTTGATTTAGGATATAGTGGATGAATAGGTGAAATAAAAGAAATAAACTGAAGAAAGCACTATTTTGAAATTAAATAAGATATCGAATTGGCAAATGAGATTAGATGAGTATGATACATTATAAATTTTGTTAAGATTATTTCTAACTAACAGTTGTTAATATATATATTAATGAAGATTAATTCTGCCAGTTAATAAAAGTTGACAATGAACAGGCCATAGACTACTCCTTAGAAGGCAGGTCAGTCACCTATAAAGAAGAATAAGTAAGAAAAATAGTTGAAATAAAGGTATTTGGTTTAATCAGGGGTTTCATCGCTAGCTAAAACCGATAATAAAGTCTCAAAATCAACAGCGTTTTCACATGATTTAATATCTTTGATAAAGAATGGAGGGAATGGTCACCATAATAGTCAATAATTGGATAGAAAATAGAATTCTCGCAGCAAATAATTTCTTGACATAAATGAGGCGAATTTAAAAAAAATTAGACCTAATTCAAGACAATAAATCCAGCATTTAGTTAAAAGTAAGAAACCTGATAGCAATCTTAAATATCATGATGATCTAATTCAAAAGCAATATCAGAAATTATTGGATCTACAAAAGCAACATCAATAAACTCACAAATCGCCACCCTAAATACATAACAGAGCTATGAGCAATGGCGATTTGAAGCCTACAAGCGATATTGCCAATAAGTTGATAGAATACATAAAGAAATAATCAGCCAAGAAAATAAAGGGTTATAGATCGATATCCAATCCGGATATAATCGTAACCGATCGAAGATTGATATCAAAATATGCAGTGAAGTAAATTGTCATAGGAATAATTATAGAACTCAAGCTGGTATGTTGCATACAAAGTAGGAGAAAGTAAACTAGGATTCTTATGCAATTCATGAAGGAATAGGAAACATAGATAACTCATATCTCATATAAGTGTCAGATGGCCATGGTGTGAATGGTCATGAAGTTGCTTAATTTGTTTAAGAACGATTGCCGATTATTATTGATTAGTTATTAAAATCTCATAAAATTGGGAAGAATGATTAGGATATGATGATATAAGTGATCTTGAGATAAGCATTTGAAAGAACAACAAAGGAATTATACACTTCAGGAATAGACATCACTTTTAGTGGAGCCACAACTGTTTGTTTGTTGATTATTGAACATGTGGGATGGTGTGCTAATATTGGAGATTCAAGAGCTATTTTGGGAAGATAGAAGGATGGATTACATGTAGTTGAATTGTCTCATGATTAAAAACCTGATTTACCAAAGGAGGAGAAAAGAATCATATAAAATGGAGGAAGAGTGCAAGCGTATTCAGATGAAGAAGGAAATCCAATCGGTCCAGCTAGAGTTTGGTTGTTAGATGAAAATATTCCAGGATTGGCAATGTCTCGAAGTTTTGGAGATTATGTGGCTGCTTAAGTGGGTGTAATCTCAATTCCAGAAATAATTAAACACACATTTTAAAATGACAAATTCTTAATCATGGCATCAGATGGAATTTGGGAGTATCCTATCATTTATATTCAAGGTTTCTCGATAACAAATGGATTGTTGAAGTTGTCTATGGGTATTATTTGAAAAACGATGCTGAAGGAGCTGTTGAAAGATTGGTCCATGAAGCCACAGAGGCATGGAAAAAGGAGGATGAAGTTATAGATGATATCACTTGCATTGTTGCATTTTTGAATTGATAAACATAAATATCTTAAGAATATATATTCCCACTTCCCAATGCTTAACTTTATTAATTATATTATTTTAATGTCAGACAAACCAAATATCCCTGCACCTAATTCCTTGGTCAAATATGCCAGTGCCACTTTGGTGTCTACATCTGGAAAGCCCATCAAAGATAAAAAGAAAGGTAGAGATGCTGCTCCTTAGTCAATTACTAATGCATAAACAGAAGACATATTGAATTCAATTCTTCCTCCAAGAGTATCTATTTTATGTACTAAATTAGGAATACACAATGGAGAAATAATAATTATGGATTCAATGTGTTTCTTCCACTCCAGCGAAAAGAGTAATTCTATTTTATATTCAAAATAGGAAGATGTTATTCTGCTTTAAGAAAATTTAGATAAAAAATTGCAATAAAGATAAGCCAGAGAAACTGGTATATGTCCTATTCGAGAGGAATTATATGCTTAATGTTTTGATGAACTTATAAGACAAGTATTATATGTAAGTTACAATTAGATTACAATAAATTGTGCTGAAAGGGGACTTCTCTTAGTTAGGGTCAGGGATGAAATTAGACAGACAATTCAAGCTTATTAAACTTTGTATGAGAGTTCTATTGCTTTTGGAATGAGAAAAGCTTTACAAGCAGAACAAAGAAAAGTAAAATTATAATAAAATGATTAGACTGATTATAACAATAAAATAAAGTAATTAGAAACTGAATGTCAAGATTTATCAAAACAGGTGGAGAAAATAGAGAGCACTATAGAAGATATGCAAAGATAAGATTAAGAACAATAAGAACATGAAGAAGCTAAACATAGAGATCAAGTCAATTTCTTAAAAAATGCAAACAAAGTGTACAAAGAAGAATTAGAGAAATTCCTTACAGGTGCTAATGTTAAAAAATGATTAATATAATATTACATTTGAAAAAAGTAAAAGTTTTGTTTCAGATATATCACATAAATGAAAGCGTTAACTAAATAATTACAAGCTATTTCAGCTGTAAAAATCTAATAACAATCTAGTTTATTGATTGAAACTGAAAAGATTATGAATTAAAATAAAAGTGACCACTTAAAATTAATCAAAGAAATCTTAAATAAAGAAACTATTATGCTACATTCATTATTGTTCCTTTCAGGAATGATTTTTATAAAAAGCAAATGGAACTATTGTGATCAATGATTGAATTAATATTCAAGCAATGTAAAGATTACACTATTTCGTTTACAAGTGTTCTAATCTGGAACATCCTTCATTAAGCGCAAAGGCATAATCTCTCATTTGATTATTTATGTACTTATAGTCTTTGTTAATATATATCAAATTATATATTATATATTTCGAACATTCTTTAAAGGTTTTTATTTGGTTCTTATGATTAAAAATTAATATACATTTTATGGACTCTTAATACGAGGAGGGAGAAATCATGACCCAGAAAAGTGATAAATTAGAACGCATAAATAGTGAATCCTCTTTGCGTTCTCTTGTAAATTCTTATTTAAACATTTAGAGTGATACAAATGGTGATGAGAGAGTGCGTAAATCATAATAAGAAGACTTAAGTTCTTTTTCTTACGTTTGTGCCATCTACAATTTCTTAGGCCATTGTACACAAGTTGGTTGCAAGTATTTTAATTTATATTCTTTTCAGGAAAAGACATATCTTATTATAAGATGGATTAGATTAATTCATTACTGAGAATATGCATTTGTTAAATTAATTGATCAGTGGTGGAGAAAAAGTTCGAGTTCCGTTTGAAAAGGTTCTAAATAAAGAAAATCACAATAGAAAACACTAGGTAATCAAGCCTAAGGTTATGACAAATTACAATCAAGAACTCTGTGAAAAATATAAAAGAGCCTTAACTCATAAATTGAAGAAGGATATTGACAAAATGTAAGACAAACTCAAAACCATTTGCTATCTCAAGAAATGGGTAAGACATAATTTTGTCGATGCCAGAGATTTTAGCGAATTGTATTATTCACTAAATTCTACATAACAAATACATTTTATGAACTTTTTTTAAGTTCTTGAGTTGTAACCACCCTCATTTCAATGATCATTATACATATAAATTTGTTTCTGTGTATATGTACAACAATTATCCAATCATTAATATAGTATATATAAATCTAACAATGGAACTTTAGATAACTTTATCTAAATAACCAAATTATGCACATTAAATCCCTATATTATTGAAAGTAGAAGAGATATCAGCTAATTAAGAATTCCTATTCCTAGTTTGTGATTGTATCAAAACAGTTTAAATTTATTTTCTAATTTTATGAAATCCAATCAAATCTCTCTTCATAAGGATTTAATGTGATTTAGATTCCAGTATCTTATTTTAAGTCTTAACTAATCATAATATTCCTTATAAAATATGTTCTTAACATTGACACTAAAGAAAAATGATAATTATCATAATAATTCAATCTATTATTAGAGAACCACTATAATTTAGTAATGCAATAACATCGATATATTCATTTTAATGTTATTATCAAGATTCTTGAAATCTTCACAATTTTTAAAATATCTTTTTGGTAAATCGATTGGATAATTGAAGAACAGACTTCTCTTATCTTAATTTTTCTGTATATAATCAAGTTTAATGGGATAAGATATGAATTTCGAAGTTTAATGTGATAGCAATCATGAAATAGTTTAGAACCCTTATTAATATGATTAAAAGAGATTATTTGTCATTTCATTAAGTCTTTGAATAAAGGGTGTAGTTCAAAAGCCACTAAAGAAGGATCGCCTAAGTGAGAGGTTCAAGCTATAATGACTTGGATTATTCTAAGTTAATTAATCAGATAACCGGGTTTTAACAACGGATGCGGAAGAGAAATCATTAAATTCAAGATCAACAAATATAAGCAAAAAATAGCTTAATCTCTCAAAGGATAAGATCGATTCAGAACACTGAGCCAAAATTACATTTAAATGACCTAAAACTATTTAGTACTAGGAAGTAGTTTTAGCTGCAATTTGATCGGGAAGTGTCAAAACAAAATTCTCGATTGAGAGAACGAATATAGTCGATGTATGTAATTAGGAAGTATATAAAGTGAGCCCCAAATCAATCTAAAATCTATGAATTAAGATTTTGAGAAACATTAAATAACTTTGGAGAGAATGCAGAGGTTTAAGAAAAAAAATAATAGATGTGTTTTAAAGTCGTTAGAAAGAATAGAAAATTGTGAATCATAGCAGTAAAATAAGTATCTAAAATACTACACTTAAACAATTAAAACTGAGCCTGATCAAGAATACAGTGCTTGGAGATCAAACACTAATAAAGGAATGAGTGTTATAAACCTCATCGATTGATTTTATTTTATAAGATAATCATAGATATAATAATTAATTAATCAATTTGACTCAAAATTTTGATCATTGATTCTTTTTAGTATCCATTCTTAAAATTAATTCTATAATATGTTATAGTAGAGACAAACAGGAAACAATAATTAACTAATGCATGTGGACAATTAGATCATTTAAATAAAAAGTTAAAGAAACTATAAAATCTTATTGAATATTAGACTAATTATGCTAATATTAAATTTTATTATAATTCACTCGAAAAGCCTTTCCAAAAATGTTTTATCCTTATCTGGTTTAGCTTACTTTTATGGCAATTATGGTTAAGTTGGAATCTGTAAATAAATTGATATTTTACTTGCTGAGGTGGAGCTGTTTAAGCTAATTACCCAGGTTGAATAGGTGGTAAAGTCTTTCTATAAAGTGAATTTCCTTAAACTGGCAATCTCTGAGCGTCTTTATAAATTGAAGATGGTATTCCAGTAGTTGTTTGAGCTAATTATGGTGGTAGAACTGTAGTTGTGGCCAAAGGAACTGATGCTTGAGGTTAGACAATTGTTGTTGGAGGTTTAGTCAACGTTCTTGTCTATGGAATAACACTTGCTGTCTATGGGAAAACGTTGGTAGTCTAAATTGTTTATGGAACTACACTTGTAGTTTGTATAGTTTGAGGGACGGACTATAGTTAAGTTGTTACAACTGCAGGTGGTTATTGAACATATGCAGAAGTATATTGAGTTTAGGGCATGATGGTATTTTAGACTACTGTTGGTGCTTAAATTGTTGTAGTAATTGGTGGTTATATAAATGTGGATGTTATTGGTTGTTAAACTGGAGGTTGTGGTATTACTGTTGTTGTTTGGACTGGAGGAGCTTGATAGGTTGTAACTTAGGGTTATTAGGCTATTGTCAAATATTATTATGGTTATTAAGTCTTATGTTTTATTATTGAATTCATACCACAATCTACTATTGCACTCTCTAAGTTTGAATAGTTTATGATTATGCCAGAGTTTATGGTTACAAAGCTGGTTAAGCCTTTAATTTAAGATTGATATTCTTACAGGCAAAATATTTTATTTTTACACTGTGTAATACTCGGTTCTCTCTTAGATTCTTTCTACAGGTACGTATTCTAATTATTATGAATTAGATATTACCAATTTACTTCTCTTATATTACTTAAGGAATATATTCAACTTCATATTAGACTGCATAATAATCAGTTATTTATCTCGTTACCGGCACTTAAACTTGTCTTCTCACTTCCTCATATTCAGTGATTACTCTCTCAAAAGGCACATATTCTATTCTTGATTCACCCTTTATCGCTTATTCAGTCATTAATTATGAACTTAATTAGACGGGACCTGTCTAATAAGGAACTCCATTTTATCCAATCACCTAGGATGGGAGTTACGGTTAAAATCCTTGTTGCTACAAATATGGAAGCTATTGAGTTGGAAATCCACTTATTGGTGCTCTTCCTAAATTTTAAGATGGAACCACATATTAGGGTTAGCCCTAAGGTAAAACTTAGGTTGGGATTCCTTATTGAGGAATAAATTGGTTTTGACCTTGTGGAATATTTTGTTAAGGCATATTTGATTAAGGTTTTGATTGTTATCCAGTTTATGGAAGCTATGACATTTTTATTAATATCTTATTCTCTAAATATATTCCTATATATATATATACACTAATAAATTACAATAAAATTATCTCATCAATGAATATATATTAGGCTTAATATTATTAAATATTAGATAATTCTTGTATCAAATCTGTTATTCTCCATTTCTCGAATCTATCAATTCGAAATCAAATTTCAATTATTAAAATAAGAACTTTTAGTTATTTATGAATAACGCCCTAGATTGTTCAAAGTATATTACGGATAATTTAGTGGCAAAGGATTAGAACATCAAATATATTGATATTATTACAATGGGTTTATTATATATGAATGATCTTGTTGGAATGAAAGAATTTCTAATTTATTCAAAAGTTTTAATAATATACTTAATAGTTTAAGAGCATAGGCTTATTGCTTAAAGATTATGAAATTATTATATTAGACAGCCAACATTAAACAGGAATTTAAATAATTATAAAAACAACACAATTCAACATTTTAGAAAATACAACTTAACGATCGCTGGTCTTTTCCTACATCACAATTATCAAATTCGATTGTGTATCAGAAAATATTTTACTTCTCGAAACTAAGTACTATTGTTTTAGCAATAAATTTCACTTTGATACTATTAAATCTTTCAATATAAAGATATGGAATTGCATAAGTACGATGGTTCTAGAAATTTTTTAAGCTCAGGAAGATAATAAGTTTACTGTATGTGATAGAAAATGTCAAATATATTTTATAATTTTTTTACTTCTGAAAAATGAAAATTATGAATATATGAGTTACAAAAATAATATTGAGCCCTCATAAGTTCATAATACTATACTAAATTGTAATATTGTAATCAATAATTAATCAATTAATTAAGTCCGTTTATAGTTATATAATATACCTTATAATTCTTTCATTAGTTATCTAATATACTTATCTAGAATATTATGCAGATCTAATATTATTTAAAATTTATTATTAATACTCACTATTTTAATACTAAACTCATCTGTGTTTTATTAATTCTGTTAAAAAGTGGAGATATTGTTGAATAATGATTATCATAAAGTAATAATAATATATTTTCAATAGGTAATACAAGATAGAAACATCCCTATCGAAAATGATACAACTTGAAATACTTGAGGGGTTTGTTTGTGTTGATTCTTTGTTATTTGAAAATTTTAATTTATTAAATTTTTATAATTGAAGGTCTATTAAACACTTACTTAATTATTAAAATACTTTATAATTGAGATTATTTGATTTTAGAGGATAGTGATTATCTTTACGAGTCAAGTTATGTAAATATTATTAAATGAAGATACTTCTTAATCTTGATAGCAGTGATTATATTAGTAATAGTATATATAAAGTCTGTTTGAGATTAGTGAAAATAAAGTTAAAGTCTTGATTCTTCAAAAGAGGTGTGGGCTAATTATTTTTTATTTTAAAGAACTTTTTCGCGCTTTTAAGAGGTATATAATAAATGGCTCATTTTATGAGAGTGATATGTAGAATATCGACCCAGCAACAAAGAGGAGGAAATAAACTAGAGTGAGAAGATAACTAGTAAATAAGTCTTTACATGAAGAAAGTGAAGAACATTAATAGGTTGAAGTTTAATAGAAAGTAACGAAAAAATATCAAAATTATTTACATGCCATTCAAAAAATGGGAGAGTTCGATTGGACGGACGTCGAGAATACAAACAATCCCAAGGTTATTTACCCAAGTATGCAATATCTGATTTCTAGTTCAATTTTTGCAAGCATCTACTTTGCAATTTATGATTGGAGCGATGTATTTCAATTGTGATCATGACTATCTTCAACATAATCTTTAAGATGTTCAAAAATTGCTCAAGAAAACTGAATAACCTAATGGAACTTTATAATAAGAGTATATTTATCGATTAATTAAGCGATTGTAAAAAATAGAAAAATAAAAAAGGGTATGATGTGAATGATGATATATTCATTTTAGAAATGAGACAGTTGAAAATTCAGGATTTAGACGATATCATTGCCAATTAAGAGTAGCATTATTTTTATATATAAAGATTGAAATTGGAAAAAATTTAGAAGGAAAATGAAGAAGCCATACAACATTTTTTAACAGCTGAAATTCCGGATCTTAAACCATCAATCAAGACAGATTAATCTAATAGTCTTTTGAGAGATATTTTTGGATTAACAGAGTTTGAAAAATAATACATTGAAAAAATAGAGCTTAAAATATAGACAGATGGATAAAGTGATATTACTTAAGAAACA
This sequence comes from Paramecium tetraurelia, assembly GCF_000165425.1. Classification (NCBI taxonomy): domain Eukaryota; phylum Ciliophora; class Oligohymenophorea; order Peniculida; family Parameciidae; genus Paramecium; species Paramecium tetraurelia. Next base: position 286,511 of record NW_001799638.1, on the reverse strand, counting down.
GGCAAGAAGACCTAGGGAGGTCGAATTCATTTGCAACCAATTTTAGATGATGCTCTTTGTTAAGTTTGCAATGATGGAGATTATACGGATGATAATTTAATAGTATTCTGCTCTAAATGCAATATATCTGTCCATTAGAAGTGCTATCTAATAGAAGTGATACCAAATGAAGATTGGATTTGCGATGTATGTTAGACTTTTGGACCAAATGGATAATATTTGCGTTGTGCTTTATGCCCAAAACTAGGAGGAGCCATGAAGGCAACTCAAATTGATGCTTCTTGTTTTGAAAACTTAAATTAAACATATTTTGAATCTTAAGGGGAAACTATGATGAAAAATGATTTAGTTTCTAAATTATGTAAGTATATTAATAATATAAATAGTTTAATAAATAGATGATGATGAAGAACTCTATTACGATTTTAGTAAATTGCCGAATAGAGACATTAGAGATCTTGAAAACAATAAAGATGTCAAAGAACCTTAACCACAAAAGGTTTGGATTCATTTGTCATGTTTTTATTGGTCACCTGAATGTTTTCTAGACGAAAAGCAAGACATTTTGAGAGGTGTTGATAACATTAATCAAAAGAGATTTACTCTGAGTTGTAGTTTATGTAACATCAAGAAGGCTGGAATGTGCATCTAATGTGCTAGAAGCAGTTGTTAAACAGGATTCCATGTCGAATGCGCCAGAAGATCAGGGATATTCTTAACTTAAATTATTGTCAACACAAAGTCAGATTACTAAATATTTTGTTAAAAGCATGTTCCACTTAAAGTCAAACGAATTTTGGAATCGAAATAACGATTATACGAAAGAGAAATTATTGATTTCTTTAGGGCTTATGAAAAGTGCAAATCTGTCCACAAGAAGTCTTAATAAAGAGTGAAGAAAGCAAAATCATCCAAGGAATCTCAATAATAGTTGGAACTTTAGGATCATTAGGAAAATGAGTTTGATTTAATTGATTTTGCAATAAAATTAAAAGAATTTATTGACTAACTATTAGATTAAAAATTCATTGTAAATTTGAAATTAGAACAAGGTAAATATGTTTTTGAGTCTCTCACAGAACCATAATTCAAATAATAAAAATAATACTACTTAACTAAACTGCCGGAAGTGTATTAAAGTAAAGTGGATTAAAATGGATAAATAATTACGTAATTCTATAAAAGTACTATTACTGCAACTGATGAGTTATGGAAATTCTTCAAATACAGAGACTTTGAAAAAGATATCATTTATAAAATGTATGAAAAGTTGAGAAGAAGAGCAAGTAAGTTCATGCAAGAATTAAATCCACAAAAAAAGTAAGCCAAATTGATAGATATGCTTATGTTAAAGAAATTCAAAAAAAGCAAAAAGTCTGACTTGAAAAAGGAGATAATCATTGAATAAGTAGGGGATGAGTATTATTAAAGAGACGACAATTTGTATTGTGTTTGTAGAGGCAAATTTAAAGATGGAGACCCCATGATTTGTTGTGAATCTTGCGAGGAATGGTTTCATTTTGATTGCTTAGAAATAATAATCCCTAATGAGGAAATAAGCAAAATGACTTACTACTGTTTTCTATGCCTAGATGAATTGCCTAGAGAAAGATAAATTGAAATATATAACAGTTATACAAATGTATTTAAGGATACTTCTTTTAAATTGTAAAGAGAATTAGCGGATAAATGTGCATTAGATGAATCTCGAAAAGCTAGAATGAATGAATAGAAGGAGGCAAAGTTAATTGAAGAGAACAATACAATAGAGTAAGACAATCAATAACAAGAATAGATATAGGTCGAATAATAAAATAATAATTTCGGAGGTTTGGAAATGTCTAATCTTTATGTGAATAATTAATTGTAAAAGGAATTGAATTCTGGAGAAGATAATGATATATAAATTGAGATGCAAAATGATGGAATTGAAAAGAATAAAAAAGGGGATGAACATGTTAAGACTCCCAGTAAGACTCAATCTGTTGAGGATCCTGATAATAAATTAGATGTACCAGAAACTTAAGAAAAACTAAATGGCAAACTTAAATAAAAATCTATTCATAACTATATACCTAAATAGTGATTCTAATATATTTCCCATTATTATTAAATACAAATGTCTCAAAATATTAGGTAATTTAATAAGTATTCATTTTATTATTAAATTTCTTAACAATAAAAAATAAAATATTAAATTCTTAATTTAATTAAATCAAAAAAAAATAAAGGAAGGTACGGTTACTATTATGTGAGATTGAATAATTTATACATTACTCAAACTCATTTTCTTTTTGGGCAATAAATTAAAATAATGAAGCCATAAATTTTTCAATGCTACAACATATCAAAACCAGCTAAGCAACAGTTTGACATATAACAAATTATATTAAATTTGCAGCTTGATTTTTAAGCATTGTTTTATTTTTGAGATAAGTATAGACTTTTGTGAAAAAAGTAATTTTTGAATGGGCTTTCTTTTTTTGAAATTAGTCACTATTTCTAACTTTATTCTCTCGTTTTGCTATTATTTATGATTTTGCTCTGAGAATAATGTTTGAAATCGTCACTACACGTAGCACAAATGCGTGAATTATGATTGGAATAGTAATAATAATAATATGGGGTATAAAAATTATATCCGTTTTTGAATTAGTTGTCTTGTTTTTGTATTTAAAGGCAAGGATTGATTGGGAAATAAGCATAAATATTATTAATGAAAGTTGCTATCACATTATTGGTTGTATTAGCCCTCGCTAACGCTGGTATGGTGTAAAAGTTCCCACTCACATATGGTGGAAAGAGAAGCATCATGAACATCATGGTTGAAGTCGAAAACAAGATCAAAGCTCACTCACCACTTGACACAATCAAGGGAGTTCTTGATAACTTCAAATCTGCAGTTGCCTCAGAATAAGGAACACACGATGAAGTCTATGGAGCTTAAAAGGCTGAATGCGATAGCGAAATTGCTTACAGAAGACTTGAAGTTGAAGATGCTACTGGTACACTCAAAATCGCCAACGGTATCTTGAAGACCTCAAACATCTTATTGAAGAAGACCTAAGCCACCCTCGGTGAAACTGAAAACATCTTGAACACAGTCTCATAACACATTGGACTCATCAACGATGCCAGAAAGGAAGACACCCAATCATACAACAGAGGTGCAGTCACATTCAACGATGCCATCAACTCCATCGATGACTCTCTTGATTTGGCCGCCGCTTTAGCTAAAGGAGGAGCCAGTTTGATCTAAGTTGCCGAAATGACAACCAAATTGATGAAATCATCAGTTGCCACCAAGATGAACAAGGCTTTCATGGCCCCATTGGCTGCTTTGGCTTAAATCACATAAGAAGAAGACTCAGTTAGTGCTGCTGAAAGACTCGCCTAATTATTGTAAACCTTGAGAACCAACGTTGAAGAAGCTTGGGCTGCATACACTGCTGAAAACACCAACGCCTTAGGTCTTTTCACCTAATAAAAGGACTTATACCTTGCCTCATAAGCCAGACTTGATGCTTCAAAGGGAAGATTAGCCAACAAGGCCGAAAACTTATAAGGAGTTATCTCTGTCTAAACCGCAGTTGCTTAAGCCGCCACCAACAAGAAATAAAGAAACTAAACCTTATGGGATGATGCTGCTGACTTGTGCCACAGCTTCGACGTTGAATATTAAGCCGTCACCACCGGAAGAAGATAAGAATTAGTTTTGGTCTAAGAATTAGAAAGATTAGCTGAAAGAAGAGCTGCTGAATAATAATGAGATATAATCATACCCATTATTTTATTCATTCTTTTCCCAATTCAATATTGTCCTTTAATGGATTTTCTTCATTTTTTCAATTGAAACGTCCTTGTTTCATTGAAATTCTTAATATCCTTATTTTACTTTCAAATAAAAATATGGATGTGTAATCAAATAAATTATTAAAAGATTTTCTAATTTCTGCATTAATTACTTATATTTATTATTATTATTAATAATAGATCAATCGCTGCTACCAAAGCATCTATGCATAGCGAATCCTCCACATGCGATAACCATAATAATGTAAATAGCCAATAATCCCACTAATACAAGAATGATTGTCATTTTTTTGTTTCTCCACCACATTTATCTTCTCAAAGTTGTTGCATTTTCCTTCATGCTTGTTGAAATGCTAAGGCTAATAAATTTTTTACTTAACCATGACATTTGTTTTTTCCACAAGAATATCAATTTTCTCTCCTCTTTCCAATAATTTGTCTAAGTTTTCCATCATTACCTCCTTGGTTTACTAAATGTTATCAGAAACCATTCTTAATTTATCTGCCTAGGGAGAATTATAATATTCAATTTTATTTTTTTATTCCTTTCATAGTTTTAGACATATTCTTACTATAGAAAATTATGAATTTAATCCATACGATATAGCTTAATCTCTTTGTTGTGGTTGAAACATCTAAAAAAATTTTTATTTCATATCCTCTAAACAAGCAAATGCAATTCTCATCTTTAAACCTCTTTCTGCCATTATCAAAAAAGAAAATCCGTCCTCCACTAAAATATGGAACTCATATTATTCATAATTGAATGATTTCTTAGCATTTGATTAGTTAACCTTTTAATCACAATATCACTTTACTTTTGAAATAATTGTTTTAGCAAATGCAATATAGTTACCCTTGGCTATTGAGTACTCTGACAAGACAACATTTGAACCTCTTACAACAACTGCGTATATAATCTATGGATTTGATGATTACATTAATTATACAATAATATATATATTAATGCGTCAATATATAATTATACATCTTTAAAAGGAAATCTATAAGTCTTTATAATTAAAACATTTTATATTTTGCAATAAAATTATAATACAAGTCCCTATTTTTGTATATACTTCGGAATATATATTTTAGTCAATTTGCTTTTGATTGGATAAAAAGAATTGGATAAATTTTAATAACAAAGTTCTAAATAACTGAATTTAAAAATTAAATATATACAATGACTTCTTTGCTTTTCTATATTTCACTTAATAATAACCATATTAAGTTAAAGATATCTTTTAGTTACATTTTTCAGATTTTACAGAAAAAATAGACTTATTTCTTTTCTTTGGATGATACTAGATTGAAAATAGATAGTAATTACATCTGACTCTATGTAGAGAAGACAACAAATATTCATCTAAAATTTCTATTAAAATTTTAAATTTATGTTCTCATAATAAACAAATATATATGATATTTCCAAAAACTTAATTATTTTAAGATTTATTGAAGCCTCTAGGGCTTGATAATTAACCAAGTATACCCGAATGTAATTTAATAGATTCTTATTTATTTATCTTTTAATATAGTTCCAGATGTATAAGCAATCTTTCTAATTTTTAATTTCCTCATCAGGATCACTCCAGTTCTATATCGAAATTATCAATTAATCTGATATTTCATAATTTCCTGTTCTTTATTAGGAAATCTAATTAATTTATATAGTTCGTTCTAGCTAAATAATTGTATTAGAATATATATATAATGATTTTGGTATGAATGAAAGCTAGGAATATAAATAAATTTTCAAACATTAATAATTGAAATGATAATTTTATTGCTGATTTAAACATGCTACAGTTCCAGTTTATTTGATAACTCAACGAATAATAACATTACAGATCTATTCACTAGATGTAAAATTAAGGGAGAGAATAAAGACAATCTATTATTTCAGTGTTCATAAATGAATGCCATTATTTCTAAATCATCATTGAATGATGAATTCATCTACGCATATTCCTTCAATAAAACAGAAGATGTGTAACTAAGCAACATGCTTCTAAGCGAATTGCTCATAGATCCAGAAACTCAACAGTACCATATTAAATTGCAAGTTTTATACAATTCATACTATGGAGATCTGCTGTAGATGATTACGTCTCTTTCAGTTCATAAATACTCATTCTATAATTACTAAGCAACTGTGATTGATGGGATCTTGAACATGATTGGACTTCTAGGTAATTATATGATTTCTAAATATAGTAAGTCATATCAATGAACAGTATTTTACGTGTTATTTTATTCCAATTCATCCAAGTAGGGTCAATTCTTTTCCATTGAAGGCACTCAACTTTACTTGTGATACCACTTGTGATATAAAGGGATTTTCACAATATTACAATAAATAAAGAAATAGCCTAATAATAGTTATTGCAGAAACGAATATCTTAAATCTGTTGGAGTACTCTTTTTTGGATTGGCAATTGAGATATGTTTCGAAATATTCCGTTTCTGACTTTCTTGATAGAAATGAGACCATTATGGAATTAAAATCATTTGAAGATTATTTACTAGTTGAATTACAAACTTGTTAAGCATTATTTTCGATTTCCTCCATTGTTTTTGAAGTTCAACTCTTAAAATTATTCTCCAAGTCCCCTTTACATCTTGATCATAACACTAATCTGATATTTTAGAAAATCAACAATTAAACTTAAGTCTATTACATAGAAAATAATAAAAATTGGTTAACTTAACAATAAGTTATTTAAAAATAGATCTTAGATGCTCCTTTTACTGATTCCATATTTGTTCTAAATGAAAGGTAATTCGTTTTTATTTATGACAACATGGAAATATTAACAATATAAATGGATATATAACAGAATATCATTCAGGAGATGGAGTGTTTAAACGAATTTACCCAATTTCCATATCCCAATTATTAATCTATACTATATTAACTCCAATTCTTAGGAGAGGACTTAGAATAAAATTCTTCTAAAATTGCACCTCTCGAGGAATTGTAGAATTATACTTCTTGTCTTAAGCCTTGTGATCTTTTATATTATAACTATGAGATCTCTTTAGTTCCATACGAATAATAATGTATTAGTTCTGAGTTATATTAATAATTTACTGATTATTGCAGTTTCCAAAGCAGTTGCTCAAAATGTAACACTCAAATTGGTTGCAATTGGCAAAATGATTCTTGCCAAAAGGAAACTCAAATGTATGAGATTGATTTATCCTCAAATGAGTAAAGTTCCAAGTGGTATTATGGTAAGATATGGTAATGTGAGGAAATATAATCGCAATCCTCCTCGGCCTTTTGCGACTACAATTAAACTGAATTTTCATTGAACAAACAATTTACCTATTAAGGGAAGATTAGAAAAGGGCAAATTTGTTCTTGGTTCTATGACGCTGAGGAAATTCAGCAATTCAACATATTTTTCAAGGCTGACCTCGTGAAAATCCCTTCTTATGTTTAGATATCCATATGTTTAGGTTTAAATAAGAACGAGATTTGCACTTAAATGAATTTTGTACCATGGGATCTCAATTAGACCACTACCTATCCCTTCAAAGCCTATTACTTTAGATACACTATTATATTTGTTGAAGATAATTTGGCTAATAATATTTCGTTCTCTTTTTATAATTCTCCTCCAATTTCAATGGCAGAACGACTCAAATCTTCTTTGCTGTAGATGTTGGTTTGGCTCTTATGCGGCATTTTCCTATTTTGTATCATGGGATACATGGCTAAGAGAAGACTATAGTATTTGGTAGCCCAAACCATAGACAACGATCTAATCTACGTAATTATTTATATTTCTATTTTTAGATTGCACCCTACTTACAAAATTAGGTTCCTTTGTCGAATGAGAGATTGAAGAATGTGATGCAGAATTTAATTGACTAAGAAATTATTACGAAGTATCCATCTGACCCTTCTTTATTGTTGTATGGAGAGGATTAGTGTTCATTTTGCTTTGATTAATTTGATGTTTCCTAATTCGTAGCTCAATTATTTTGTGGACATGTTTATCACTACAATTGTTTTGAGGATTGGATGAGAATCAAAGGGTTTTTTGATAAATGTCCAATTTGCAATTAGAAAGCAGATTACTTCTTAGCCAACAAAGAAGAGTATGCAATCATTAAATCTTAAATTTTGGACAGATTAAATGAGTCGGATAATCATACTTCTCATTTAATTAAATGACACTATTTAATATTAATTAAATTATCATGTAACGAAGCAGCACTAACCCCATTTTTCTATCTCCAGATCAATTCGCCACTCTCTTCAATCAGGGAATTCGAGAATCACTTTATTTGGATGAAATGTAGGACCAGAGGGAACTTAGTTTCTCAGCTCCTAAGTTAGATGAAATGAATTAATCAAACCAACTTAATTAGTCGAGTAATTTTTTACCAGAATTCCCAAAGGATGATGTTGTCATAAGTATTATCCCTTAAAGTCTATACTTAGTATCTAGACAACTATATGAATAATCGTAAAACATCGAGCAACATAATAAACAGTTGAGTGAATCATACCAAAGAATATTGAAATAGAACAAAGAGTTGTTGAACAAAAGAAAAGAATTGGAAGAGGAGAACTCCGCTCTACTAGAAGAAAACTTTGACCTCAAGAGATAGGCTCATGAACTTTAATAAAAATTGACGCTAGCTCAAAGTCAAATGCTCATCAAAAGAGATTAAGAAATACAAACTTTAAAACAACAAATTAAAGAATTGTAGAGTTAATCAACTTCTAGAGATTCAGCTACCAAGACTGAAGGAAGCACTGCCACTTCTCACAAATCCTGTTTTGGATCAAACACTCATCGAGTTCAATCCAATGAACAATCTAAAAATCCATCTAGATTTACTTCTCCGGTACCAAAACAATAAACCTCAGAATTCTCAGTTTTCAATTAATACAATTCGAATACTGTCTTCGGAAAATAACCCTAATTATGAATTACATCTAAATGTATATATTATTTGTTTTAATATTTATCATTACTTTTCTTAAACACCATATTCAATTGTTGCATAATCATAAATTTGAATAATAATTTATATTAATTAATTACATATCCTTATCCTATAACATAGATATTTAATAATATACTACTGAAATGGATTTGAGTAAAAATGGAAGATAATTATTTGAAATACTAAATGATAAATTATATATCTCTATAAGTAGTTAACTTATCAGGAGATAAATCAAATTTAAAGAAAAATAGTTGAATATAAATTAAAATACTATCAACTAATAAACTGAAATTTTGAAAAACATAGTAATTTTTAATTCTAAAAATAGAAAGCTAACTTTAGAGAGGTTTATAAATTCATATTGTCAATATTATTAATAATTAAATTTAACTTCTATATATATAAACACTAAATATACTATGTTAATATTTTATATTTGATTACAACATCAGTCTCAATACATCATAAACATTTGGTCTAAATTAGATCCTTATATTGTTTTGTCCCTGCCAAGTTTTCATCCATTACTAATCTGAATAGATTATCATCTTATAGTTTTATTCCTTAATCTAGTTTATCCTTGTATGCTTCGTTTATTTCCTCTATAATCTTAGGTGTAAGAGTTTAATCGAGAGGTTTTTTTTCTTTTTTCATCTTAGCTACTATTTTCAGAATGATCTTCTTAAATCTTAAGTACTTGCTCCTAAGATAGGCATTTTGAATATCAATCATATCCTAAGTCATCTTAGTATGTTGTTTCTATCTTGCAGGTGTAGTCTTAAGTGTTTGAGGGTTATAATTAATTTCCATGATGTGAATTTTCAGATCATCAGTCAAAATAAAATCAGCAGCAAAGAACTCTGCTAATCTACTGTCTTTTGTTATCTATCCTTCCACAGACTTAATAGCATGGATGATCATTCTATCAACTGTAGGATAGAGATGATTTTTGAGCCATTTTTTGTCCTTAATCTTCCCCTACTTTAATAACAACTCTTGCAAGTAATCTAATTTCCAGTCAATATACAACTCAGATTCATCAGCATTTTCATCATCCATATCCAAATCAGATTCTCTTTACTTAAGAGTGCTCTTGACGATTGCTGTATTGCAAACGTGAGCTTCCTTATTCAAAGAAAATTTATCAAAAGGAGCTATACACCTTCTGATTAAGGTTTTGTCATAAGCATAGGCTATTATTGGGTTGGTGGAGGCCAAGACCCAATATATTCGAAACTCTATCTTATGATTATTATAGAGCATGGGATTTCCAATATATTATTGGGCTACTAACAGTGAATGATCTACTCCGCATCTCTTGCCGTATCGATAAGTTTCCTACAACTTTTTGGTTTCTGCAGGAAACAGAACTTTGATTCCTCTGCCTCTATGAACCTCTAAACCCACTTTGGTTATAAATTAGGGTCCTTCTTCAGCTATTTTGTTCTTGTATTCATCAGAATTCAAATAATCGAAAAATTCCTTGCAATCTTATTTCTAAAATAAACGATAGGTTTTTGGGATGAAGGTTGCATTGTTGATACACTCTTAATCAACACCTTTCTCTCTTAGAGAGTCTATGTATTTATATTAGTTATTCATAAGGTTGTCTTTATGAGAGAGAACGTGTCTTGATGGCAAATGGTTATATTTTTAGAATAAGCATAGAGAAGCTAATGTCTATAAAATAATCACTACCTTATCCAACTTTAAATTTATGTATCAATTAGTCATAATAAGTGAATGGTAAAGTCAATTGTTCTGGTAACACATATTTAGATAAGACTAGGTATTTATTAGAATGTATATGGTTACTTTCAGTATTCTGTATTTTATAGTACATTTTGGGAATGCAATCATAATATGATGATCTCAATGCGTCTCTGATAACTCCTCTGGCTTCGCGAAAAGTGTACGTGTCAGTCATGATGACATCAGGGTGATAAAATTTGTATATGTCTGATCTTTTACAATAGTCATATTCTGGTTTGACCAGAATTGAATTATACTAAAATGGCAAATAAATTTGTACTGCAGAATGATTTGCTAGAGGGGCATAATAAGTTGTTGTTAAGTATTTGTTCAGGTATGTTAATATTTGTTCAACTTCTTATTTATTTTTATACACAAGCGAAGTCCTTATAAAATTGTAAATGAGAAGTTGACTTAATATTGACATGATTAAGACAATCACTTTACCAAACATTTTATTTTAATTATATTCGTTTTTTGTTCAATAAAATTTATTAATCAGAATTATTATCTATATTAAAATTTATACATCTTTGTAAGACTTAATTATGAATCACTTATTTTACCATTTTAATTAAATTAATATTTTCATCACTCGTTCATTTTAACACATTTTACTTAAGATTTATATAAAAAGGATGAAACCTTTTTATTATCAGTAGAATATATCAAATTAGTAACTAATCATCATATTTACACATATGATTAAAGAGAGTTATTTGTTTGAGAGATAATAATATGGGCATCAACAATGATGTTATAATTTGATTATATTAGCAAATTTGAGTGTATTAGATTAATAAACATTCATTGCTAAAAGTAAATCTATTGTTTTATTTTAAAATAAAATTAAACTTATGTTTATACATTTCAAATCATTCAAATAAATTTCCCAAATTGAATGCTAAAGTAATTTAAAGAAATAGAATGGGATTTTATAAAGTCAAAAATAAAAACAATTGAATTTGAGAAGATAAAAATCAGTGATATAAAAATAAATAATTAGTTTTAGCAAATAATTCCCTTTATGTCTTGTCTTGTGTGGCAAATACTTGTAGTAATTTCTCTTCAATATCGTGAATATTGATTGAATCTACAAGTGATATAATTTCTTATGAGAAATGCGAAATAGTTTATGAATGTAATTTCACTTGTTATTTAGAAAATAGAAATTTTGGCTAAGGACAAGGTTTTTAATTAGGTATTTCACTCATGGATGGTCGAATCAATACTGTTTTTTAAGGTGTTTTTTCTAAAACATTGGAATTTTTTGCATTTTAAGACCTAGCTCTATTGAACAAGGCTTCTTCAATTTTGAGCTACTCTAATAATCCCCTTCTTTTAATTTCAACAATATTTTATGTTTTTTTGGAGCAAGCCTTCTCTAGACTCTCTTCCAATCTTTTTAATCTCTGCATATCCTACTACTTTTTGTCTTCTAAACATTTTTAATAACGAGCCAAAGTTTCGTCAACTCTAGTGCTTCTGGGAATTAAATATTAAGCTTATTTAAGGAGCTCCCATTTCTAGAGTTTAGCATCATAACTCATTCTTCTTCTAACTTGCTTATCTGTTATTAACTTCTATATCATATCTCGATTTCTTTAAACTTATTCTAGTCGAGAGGTATCTTAAACTTCTTTTTAATAAGCGCGTAATTCTCTCTCACTGCTAATTTGTTTCCTTCTTGTTTCAATCAATTGCTCTTTATATGAATATTAAACTAATTATTATTCCCTATAATTTTGCTAAAACTGCTTCATCTTCAGTAACTTATCATTTATTCTCGAAGTAGTCAAGTCCTCTTGTTTCTCTTCTGGGGGTAATGATTTAGTGTAAACTTAAGTTTCTTCTGATTTTTTATTTAACAAGTCATTATATTCGCTAAGCAATCTCTATCTTCTTTTTTCGTATTATTTCATGATTGTTTCTTAATAGAATTGAGAATCATTTTCATATTCTGGCGGGACTTTGATTTTCTTAAGAGGTAATAGATCCTGTTCTGTGATACCCATTTTTTTTAATATTTGTTAATTCATTAATAATAATGTAACATACGATTCACAATTTCGTTTTTTGCTTGTTTGGTGATGTGATTCTGTTCTTCAGCCCAATCCATAGTCTTCAGGAACCTATTCTCCCAAGTCAATTCGTAATTGGTCAGAACTTGTACCTTATCAACTAAAGAGATATCAATAATAGATGGTCCAATTGAGAGTGGTTCACCATCAATCTAGACATAAGAATTTGAAGGGTATATAATCTAAATCTTTCTACCTTAGCCAAGTTGATATGGTTTATCCAATCCAACTTGAATTCGACCCAAATGTAGAATACTTGTAACTCCAATTATCTCTAATAGTCCATCATTCATTTTTTATTGTTTAAAATCCCCATCTTAATCCCATAATCCAGTAACCCCTCCACTCCAAGAGTTGATGTTTAAAATGATAACATTTTCAACCTAATCAGGAATATCTACCACCTAATCATCACAAATGACTTTTATTCTCTTTCCCAAACCACTCTTTTCATTCTTAATCAAATCATTCAAACCCATCTATGTATAAATTAGCTTATTTCCCAATCTGCTTTTAAACAATTAAGGCGATGTCTATCTCAGATTATGAAAATCATAGCAAAACTTTGCATCTAATCCAATTCCAAAATAATTAAATAACTTATAATTCTTATTCCCTATCTTTACATTCCATCTATCCAGTAACGTAACATTCTCATTATTCATTATTTTTGATAACACATGAGATGCATCCAGCTATTCGTATGTTCCACCCTTATTTTATAGTATTAGATCGTTACCCATCCCAATGCTCTGCTCAAATCATTTCCTGTTCCTAATGGAAGAATGGCAATAGGAGGATTCCAATCAAATTCCTTGATATGATTTATCACACTGGCAACTGTACCATCTCCTCCTGCAGTGATCAATTTGGCTGTCTTTATATGTGCGAAATTCTTAAGTTTATCCATTTCCTAGATATTTAACACTTGAATAGGGTTCAAAAATCTAATTATAAACTCTATGTACCTAAGAAAAGATTTATAAAAGTCTACTCCGACTTATCCTCCAGACTTCTAGTTAATAACAACAATTATTGGTTTAGTAAAGTTTCCATTTGGTAAAATGATTGCATCTTTGAATTCCCCAAAGTCACATTACTAGTTTACTTTGTCTTTGCATTCTTCATGGACGACCTTTTAACACCAAAGACAACTTTTGCCTTCCAAATCAAAGAAATATCCACATGTTAATCCACAATGGCAACATATTGAATTCACAGGGAGATTTCCGCTTAGCCATTGATGACCAAGCTCATTCTATGAGGATTTTATAATTTTGCATTGTATTTGATTTCTTCTGCATTTTTTATGAACATATATTCCGCATATTAGACATTCATGGTATTGTGTTCCCCATAGACTAAAGAGAAGCTTTTTGCAAACATTGCAAAATAGTAATCCACTGCTTTTAGATTCAGCATAGGAATGCTCGAGAGATTCACTCTCTTTTCCTTCTGGTTTCTCCTTTCTTATCTTGGATTTGATCTTCTACTTTAATGGTTTCGCACTTATGAAACAGCCTATTGCAAGTGAAAAAATGACCCCTAATATTAAGTATATCATTTAAATAATAATGAGACTAACTAATATAAAATAATCTCAATCATTTGTACTTTCGAATATATATAATATTCAATTTTTTGTTATTGAAATATTATAATGCGTATATCTAGATCATTAATTAATACTACTTAATACATAAAGAATAGACTTATAAATAACAATTATTTTAATGGGAAAAAAGACTGTTTTGATTCTTACATTTATTAGCTATGCGTAAATGCATGCAGCCAGAACTCTATGGTCATACATGCAAAAATATTTAACTATTGAGGACTACAATAAAAATAAAATGGGTTAAGCATATTTGACATTCTTATTAACCTATGGAATAGGGATGAATACAATAGGTCCAATGTGTTGCAAAAACAGTTTGAAACATTCCATAGGAATTAGTTGTATGGCTGTTGGTATGTTGTTTGCGATCCTTGGAATATTACAAGAGTTTCAACTCTTAACCTTGTAAGATTTAAATTTTATCGAATAGCCCCTTGGTCATAGTCTTAATGGCTATTAATGGCCTTATCCAATCTGCATGCTACCCTGCATGTGTGAACGTATTGGGCAATTGGTTTAAGAACCACAAGGTAGGCCTAATGATGGGTTTATGGTCAGGTTGCGTAAATGCGGGGGATATTTATGGATTAATAATTGGTGATGTTGTCATTTAAAGACTTGAAATGCCCGTTTATTGGGGCTTTTACTTTATGTCCTGCTGTCTAATCCTAGTTAGTGTGGTCACATTATCTTTCTTATAGAGCGAACCGAGAAATCAAATTTAAGGTATGAACGAATCTGAATCTGCCCCTCTAATATTGAAATAGAAAAATAAAAATTTAAATATTCTATCAGCATGGATGGTTCCTGGAGTAGCCATTTATGCAGTAGGCTACGCTTGTCTTAAGGGAACTTTTTATGGGTTCCTGGATTGGTTACCTTTCTATTTTTAACAAAAGGGAGAGAAGCTCGAAAACCATTCCTCATATATTTCTTAAATGTTTGATGTCGGTTGCTATGTCGGAGGAATCTTTCTAGGATACTTGGGCGATAAATATAAGCGACGTGCCTGTTATTTTGTACCCAGTTTGTTATTGGCTATGTGTTCAATGTTGGTGATTAGATTTTGGTTGGACTTAATAGTCTGGCCCTACTATCTTTGTATCTTGGCTATAGGTATATTCCAAGGAGGACCTTACAACAATATATCTGGAGTCATCTCTATTGAACTTACTAAGTAGTTTGAAAACGATAAGGCTGCCATTTCCACTGTTTCATCATTGATTGAAAGCACTGGAACTCTTACAGCTGCAATGTTTCAGATCATCATCCCAAGGATTGGTGACGAACATTTATTTACATTTTTATGTCTCATTACATTACTAGCGGAATTTGTTTGCTGTGTCCTCTTATTCAGAGAACTAAAATCTAAAAAAAGATCAAAATGATCATAATAATATATTATAATTTAAATTTATACAATATCATTATTCCTATTATGCTGCAAGTGCTGCCTCTTTAGCTCTCTCCTCTTCTTCTTGCAATCTCTTCTACTCCACTTCTCTGTCATATTTATCTTTCGCAAATGAGAATGCCTTCTCCTTAAGTTGCTTTGTCACAAAGATATTATTTATTTTTTCTAATCTTACCATAATGTTGATTGTATCTAAGAGATAATTGGGACTTTTAGACTCAAAAGGATTTCCTTTGTACAACAGCCTTTTCAAATTGGGCAAGGTTTGCAACTTGGTGATTTCATCGAATTTATCAATTTTGTTCTCCCTAATATCAAAATGAACAATATTTTCCAAGACTGGAAATGTTTCATCAAACCCTTCAATCTAGATTAATGTTAAGTAAATACTAGGTTTTTTCTTAATTGCAATATTGAAATAGAAGTGAGCAATTCAACTCCCTAGATCGCCTTGATCTTATTCTCACTCAATTTGAGTTCTTTCAATTCGGGTAGATTTTAAAACTAGGTTAGTGCTGCAATTTTATTTCTCTTCAAATACAATTGCCTTAATTTTGGGTTACCATCAAAAGTATCCATTTTTTCAATTTTATTATCATTCAGATTAAGTTATATTAATGGAACTTTGATAGGACCTAATTCTACAAGCTTATTGGAAGCAGCATTAAGATACTTAAGAGATTTGAAAGCCTCCTCATTAGCAAGCGATTTCAAATCCTTAATATTATTGCCTTCAACATTCAACCTGATCAAATACGGCAGTTATGAAACTAGATAGTAAGAATAATACGTTGCACTATTTCAGTAATGTTATTCCCACTTAAATCTATGGATTCAATATATTTGTAATTTCCAAAGGTTTGAGTTAAAGTATCTACATTCTTTTGATTTAAATTCAAGATTGTAAAATGATATCCACTATTATCCTAAACCATCTTAAATCCAGATAGATTATTCATAATGATTTCTTCAAAATTGATTTTGGATTTGGATTCTTCCTACTGTTTTTGTTACTTCTTAGGCTCTTTCTTAGACATATTAATTTAATATTAATATTAATATTATGTTTTATAAATCAAAACAATCTCTATTTAGCTTCATCACCATCTCCTACTAATCCCTTTTGTTATGCAAATTTATAATGCAAATCGACTACATCAATTCCATCATGTACTTTAGTCCAGCCATTCTAATGAATGTGATAAACTAGAATGACCTTCAATAGTTACCTCTAACTACACCACCAGAAGCAGTGTCTCTGTGTGTTGCATGATAAATAGCTCTGACTCCCAGCTCTACTGCTTCATTCAATGATAAATCATATCTATAATGATTATCCAATACACCATAAGCATATGTACTACCACTGCCAACTGAGAAGATGTCACCCTTCAATCTCATTCCATCATTATCAATGTAGTATAAGTGTTGTCCAGATAGATCAGTTCCTGCTATCATACAACCCATAGAGAGACCAGAGTTTTTATAACCAATAAGAATTCCTTAAAGAAATTTGGAGGCAGCTGCCACACTCAATTTACTACCATTTTTTAATTCGTATGTTCTACAATGATTGGCCAAATAAGCCAACCAATATTAACAATCAGCTGCACCTCCAGCCATTGTACCTATAATAATTTGAATTATATACCTAATAGATACTCATTGATTTCAATGACCTTTCGCACTTGTTCACTACTCAAAAAACTACCCATACTAGCTCTTGAATCGACTGCCAAAAGAATGCCCTCTTTAAATACAAATCCCAATGTTGTTGTTCCATGTTTGAAATTATTTAATTTGTTTCCTCCCATTTGTTTATGTTGGACCATTTAAGCTTCTGTAAATCACTTAAGGTGCACTGGGCATACTTAAAGTATTGATTTCATCTTTGTCTTCCTTTTAATATGTGTGGGCTAATCCAAAAGTTGAGGGATCGAAATCAATCATTTTAATATTTTAATTAAATAATCATCCTTATCTCAAGAAATATTATTAAATATTAGTGAATGGTCTTAGTTACAAATTGTGTTAAATTAAGTATTAAATTACACATATATTTTAAATAAATATACTTTATAATATGAAAAACAATCATCATCGAAGAACTAAATCAAGTGGAAACTACTTTCCCATTTAATCTGAATTTCTTGTTTAAGATGATGATGATGACACCAATGAAACGAGAGCCATCATTAAAAAAATATAACAATAACCTATTCTGCATCATTAGATTGTTGAAAAACTTGATGATTAAAATTATGGATTGTTCAATACTATGTTTAATTTTGGTCAAATGAAATATAAACCAAAACAATCTTTAGACTTAAGCACTATTACAGAGTGCAGTTGTAAAGAATTCATTTATTCTTAGCTACACCCTCAGCTAAAGATGCTTAACCTAAACATAGAAAATGGTGGAAGTCAAGAACAATAAGTGAACAAATAACCTATACGTCATAATCATAGCTAAAGTCTCCAAATCCATCGACTAGAATAAGAATTGGAATAAATGAAGGTATAGCAGGCTGAAATCTAAAATGTGAACGTAATGCTCATTATTGAAATTCATAAATCAAGATAAGAGCTACAGATATCCCAATAAGTAAATCATCATCCTCATCTAGAAAAATGAACTCATCCTTCAAAGAATCAGAAAACTAGAAAAGATGTTGAAAGATGATTAAAAATTATCATGCACAACTAACGACAGTCTTGAATTTTCCTGAGAAAAATACTCATTTTTGTTAAACAATTAAATAAAATCAATATCTAATAGGAATTCAGTTTCCACTTTATAATTTTCATATTTTTATGGACAAAACACTTATTTGTGAAAATCCTACTTTAATGAACCTATAATGTAAATCCTCCTTATAGAGAGTAAAAATCAATTTCTTTAATCATAATCACAAATTGTTATCAATTTTAATACTTATTATACGAAGTAGAATTATAGACAATCAATTATACATTCTTAAAAATGACATATCTACAAAAATTCATTAAGACTAATATTAATAGGCACATTCAAAATATGACTTCTCCTTTTCCTTTGAGTAATCATGTTAGCCTGATGGCAAATTAGGAATTTTGGAACTCTCTGCTACCCCAAATATACTCAGCGTTTCTGACTGAAGTATCCCATGGAAATCACTTATTTAGACATTTTCAATTTAATTCTTAATCTCAATAATTTCCTATTTCTATTAATTGATATCTTACATTAAATGCATAATTTCTATTGAAAATTTTATCCCACAAAAATTCATCATTATTTTAATAATGCAAAATCAATTATTCCTTTAGATCATCCACATTGAACCTTTGCTATTCAATCAACAACTGAATTTATTCATTTAATTTTAATACACTGTCAGTGCCTTAATTATAGAATAGTAATCCATCGATGCACCCAAAAATTTTAAAGCTAACCTAAATTGCTTATTAAGATTCAAAATGCAATTACAACAATAATAGAGCTGCTAATGTTAGATAATCCCTTGTCCAAATAAAAAATATTTTAGAACTGCATTTTGTTTCTATTTGGCTGGCAATTTGATTATATGAACCAAATTTTTTTCAATTTATAAAGTTTTCGTAATAGTTTCAATTTCATTAGGATGAAACTCTTACACTAACTATTTTGCATTATGAATATCGATATTCCCACTAACAAATGCTGTATACTTAATATCTGAAAACATATCATTTAAGAATTAAGAGAAATTCATTAAATTTTAAATCCTAAAATTCTTTAATTATGTCTGCTGGATCATTTACAGGTCGCAACATCAATTTTGGTAACCAGTATTGAACTAAATAAAACTAAGTTTTTTAAAAATAATATTCCTAAAATTAACTTCTTAAATCTTCTTTGATATTCTTAAATTTAGATTCATCCTTTATTTATTTTAAATTCTATAACACCTAGTTTTTAACTGCTTCAAATGTTAGACTCCATCCTGATAACATCAACGAGATTCCTTTCAAGCTGCTTTCTACCTAAACATTGAAACCAGCTGAGATGGCTTCTAAGTTCGATTGCTCTATATACATTTAAGCAACTTTTAGAATTGCCTTAGATTTTGCAATGCTATATCCATTGATTGGTTTGTAGAATAGAATTCCTAGAAACACTCTATTTGTGCGATTATCGTATTGCCACCACAATTCTTAAGATATCTATAATGGGGTTAAAATTGGAATTTGGTAATTTTTTTAGGATTGATCTAAATCTAATGGAACATAGGGAGTTATAGGTTGGTAAATGGGTTCTATGTCATTTGGAGAATCATTCTAAAGCTTGGGTTCTGGTAACGTAATATTAGTTGGGACAACGTTTTTTGTTGTGTAAAAATTGTAATTGGGTTACTCGATAGGAATGAACTAAGATAGATTGGGTAGTTTTAACTATGAAATTAATTACTCATCTATATTGGAAACAGTAGTATAATCTAACAAAATATTGGAATACTCTATTGATTGTACTTTTTTATTCACAAAATTAGAGTTCAAGAATTCCTCTTTGTTTAAAGTAGTTAATTCTTGGTAGATAAATTATCCTTATTCAATAATAATGACTCCGGATTAAATATTATCAATAATTGCATTAAAATCCTTTTTGGAAAATTCCTTATCGTCAACATATTTTTAATAGAGAATTTATAAATTGTAAAAATCTTTATGGCAGTTTAATAATGTTTTTTCATTTTATCTTTTTAAAAATGATCCAAAATTGTAGATTGCATTAGCTAATGTGATGCTATTGGTATTGCATTCTTCAATATTAATTGCCAAGAAGTCAAAATCTAAAACTTCAAATTGACATTTAAGAATAGTTTGTAAAGAATTTTATGTTTTTAACAATAACAAATGTTTAAAAAATTCATCTTGCTTTGTTGGATATATCAAAATTGTTGAAGTGAGATTGGAATTGATTCTGATTTGATTATATAAAATAGGCTCTAGATCCCAAGAATCAATAATTGATGTTCCAAATTCCTTTTACAATAGTTGAGTATCAGAAACAATCATATAAATTTCTTAATTTGAGAGTGAAGATTCTATAGTCAACCTAAGTGGATTTGAAACCAATATTAATTCTATGTAATTTTATAAATCTTAAATCTGCATGGGCTCAGTCATAATTTCATTATTTAAGGATATAGCATCTAAGACTCTATCAATTTTGGAAATGAGATCTACATCATTGATTTCTATTTCTTCACTATTAATATTATCCAAATCATCTTAGGTGTATTCTCTTGCAAGTGAATCAGCGAACTTTCTAATGCAAGTTTCCATTAATTCGTTTTTAATGTGTATAGTTACAGTACTCATGTATGGTCTTTCAATCAATTGTGCTTGGGAACACTGCTACTTCAATAATAGATGCATGAATAATGTATTGTAATCATCATCATGATAGCCATGGTAGATTACAAATTACAGAGTAGCAATTTCCACTAATTTTTCTTAGACAATCAAAGTTAAGCCATTCTTATATTGCCAACCTTACAATTGTCCTTCATTCCATGGTTCAGCTTCGAATATTAATTCTTCAAATTGTTCTTCTTCTGGTTCTGGCATGATGTTATCAAATTGAGTAACATCTTCAGGACTAGTTAAAAATTGCATGATGTCTTAATCTTCCTTATCCAGAACCAGAGTATTATCAATATCGTCTATATTCTCAATTTCATTAACTTTCAATTATTGGATTTAAGGGATCGAAGAAGATTTTCTTTGATTGGCCAAAGCATACTTGAAAAGTAGGTATACTAATAAAATGAGTATGATGAGTTGGATTATGTAACATAGAGTGGAGAGTATGCCACGTGTTTCAGGATCCTTAGGTTTCTTCACTTCTTGACGTACTAATCCTTAATTTTCCTCATCCATTTGCATTAATTAAATGTTTAATCCATTTCGATATATTGCTGATTTTCTACACTTGGTGTCATTTCTGATACCTCATTTTAAAAATACCGCAAAACCAGAAATTGCTTAGGTAACTCATGAAATAATGTAATAGGATTATCATTCAGAACCCAAGAAATCTATCTTGCAGTGTTCTGTGTCAGATACATTGATCTATTCATGTATTTTGTATCAGTATACAATACCTCAATGAAATTACTTTACATCAGCAGCACTGTGTTCATAATTTACCTCATGAAGTTCAAGAAACCATATTGTCTAGTATTTTAATATTGCTAATCCATAGTCATATGATTCGGCAAGTGATGACTTTCCTCACTATAAATTCATATACACTGGAGCAGCAGTCTTGGCTCTCCTCGTCCATACTGATTTGGCTCCATTCGAATTAGGATGGTCATATAGCATTTGGTTAGAAGCATTAGCAATCATACCACAATTACATATGTTATAGAAGATCAAAGATGTTAATATCATTTATCATTATTAGGTTGAAAACATTACATCCAATTATGTGGGAGCTTTGGGAGTTTATCGTTTCTTCTACATTGTTAGTTGGATTTACAAATATTCACTCACTGGAGATGTTTGTTGGACATCACTTTTGGGAGGAATTGTTTAAACTATATTATATGCAGATTTCCTTTACTATTACATCATTAGTCTAAAATCAGGAAAAGGTATGTCATTAGGAGTTTGAGATTTGTGATTATTACAATATTGAAAGCAGTTTAAATTAATACCCTTAATCTTAGCATTTCACAGAGATTGCACTTTTCACTCATTACAATTTTTACTATAATGCTTACGTGGCAATCCAGAAATCATAATTAAAAATCTAGAATTATAAAATAAATCAAATTAATCTACAAACACTTTTCTTCTCAAATTCGAATAGTCTACCATTTTCCAACTTAACTAACACTATTTTCTTCTCCTTCTTCTCTACAAATTAACCCAGTTCCCCTTTAAATTCTCCCTTGACAATGCATACCCTTCCCCCTTTTTTTGGAAGCGTAACTTTAACATCCTTTTCTTTCAAATCTTCTATTAGTTCTCCGTGAGAACCAAGAGCACTAAAAGTATATTCATCTTAAACATCAGATATGGATATATTTTTATTATAAAATTTACCACCTTAATAATGCTTATTCTTAACCTTTACAACTATACCTGATGTTATCCATTTTAATTATTTTTGAGATTTACTTTTTGATCTGCTTCTACTCTTCTCCTCTTTATAAAATTTAGCCTCTACTACTTAATCAGCTGCAATTTTTATTTTTTCTCCATTACTTTTCAATTCAATTAAATAAGTATCACTCTATCCTTATGTTTTTATAACTTCCAATTTAACTCCTTTCATTTTCTTATATTTTCCACTTAAAATGACTACATCTTGAAATTTATCACTTTCTTATTTCTCCTTCTCCCCAGCATACCTATATGTTTTCATTGGGTTCACTCCCAAACCTTCTCTGTCTCCTCTTGATAGAAATTCTATTGGTTTTAACAATGCTGAGCTTTTTTGAGAATTTTTGCCAATCGGTTAACCTTCTTAAAATCCCATTTTTGAAAGTAAATTTTAAGCAAATTAAGAGACAGGGGCCTTAGAGTATGTATCTTCTGTATTATCAGGTTTACTGGATAAAGTGAAATTCTTTCTCTCTTAAACTGGTACATCATTTATCATCTTTATAAATAATATTAATGCTTTTTAAGAAAACTTTATAATATTTCAACAATTAGGTTGCTCGATGTAAATTAGGCCAATTACAATATCAAGGAATTATGATGAAGGTACCTTCAGAAATGCAAAAAGAGGAAAATTCTGAAGAAGACAGATTAGTAAAAGCATTCTTCACAAAAAATCATGAATAAATAAAAGTTTATGGTCATTCTCAGAAAGAACTAAATGAGAAGAGTAGTTCTCCTAGAAACTCATGGTATAAGGTAGTGTTGCCATTAAAAAGTAATCCTGAACTGAGTTTTAAATTTAGTAGGTTTTACACAAATCAAGTAAGAATTGGTCGTTTATTGGAATTGATGGATTACATAGCATCCACAGTTTCTTACAATTATATTCTGCCTAGCAGTGGTGCAACTATAGTTACTGCAATGGTAGATAATATTAATTTCTTTGGAAAGATTTCTGCTGATTAAGACCTTGAAATATAAGGATACGTAACATTTGTTGGTAACTCTTCCATTGAAGTTTATATCGATGTTATATAAGAAGGAGCAGTTAAAGTTTCAGCTAACTTCTTAATGGTAGCGAGAGATGGCAAAGATCATTCAAAAGCATACAAAGTGCCGATCTTGGATTTGAATGGAGAAAGTGATAAGGAAACTGCAGAAATGAGATGTTATTTGGGTAAACACATGCAAGACAAAAGAAAATAATAAAAAGACAGGGGTCTTGATAGAAAAGCGCCAAGTTAAGAAGAAATAAATGAACTACATAAATTTTTCATGAATCCTCCTTCAGATATAACTATTGATGAAACTCAAATTGAAAAAACATTGTTGATGCACATTTAAGATAGAAATCTCCATGGAAAAGTATTTGGAGGCTTTGTCATGAGAGAAGCCTTCGAATTAGGTTGGCTCAATGCCTATCTACATGTCAAAGGATAAGGATTCCCACAAATCATTCATATTGATGATATTCAATTCCTTGCACCTGTTGATATTGGTAGTGCTTTACAAGTTTAGAGCAGGATAACAGCAGTAAAGGATCCAATTATGCATGTTGAAGTTAATTGTTATAAAATAGGTCCAAACTAATAGAAGATTAGATCAAATGATCTTCATTTGACTTTAAATGTGCCAGGAATTGACATCCCTTAAGTTCAACCCAAAACATATAATGAAGGTATGCAATGGTTAAATGCTTGTCGTCGTATGAATTATACCATTTGATTAGATGCCTATTTGCATATTGATTATTATAAATTCATACGTACAAATATTAGTATCGTATACTTAAAAAGATTTGAAAAAACTAAAATAAAAAAGGAGCACAAATATAAATTAATTTTTCAATATTTTTCCACTTTCGGTTATTATTTTTTACTTGGCTATTAAACTTGCATTGCCATCATTTCTTGCATTTCTTACATTTATTATTATTGTTATTATTGCATTCTTTTCATTTCTTCTCTCATTTATATTTTAAGCATTCCAATTTCAGCCAATTGTATGAAACCCAAGATTATGCCTCCAAATATAGCATTTCTAACTGCAATTCTTGTACCAGCTAAAACTATAATTCAAAGGCTATACCTCTTATGGCTAAAAATCCTCCTGTAAATGCACCAGCAACTATGGGATTAATAAAATCTTATTGGTTTCTCAGATGCATAAGAGTACAATCTGTGATACTGAACAGTCCTCCCCAAAGAGCGAATGATCCTCCTAAAATTGGGGCTCTTCTTTTTAATAATTAGATTCCACCGAAAAATCTCTCCCTCTTTTGGAGCAAATGACATGCCTTTTAAGAAATAGAATATGCATCCAGCAAAGCATCCCATCGAGAAAGCTCCTCCAAAATCATCGATGATTCTGTAAGGACACGGTTATTCACGCATAGCCATCTTAATTCTGGTTAAAATTAATTAATTAAATGCTAGTCATTGATTAAAATAATTAAGTAATAGTAATAATGGAAGGGGATCATCATCTTTTGTGAGCTAAGGTTCGGATTCTGCAATCAGTACGAATTCTGCTATTAGATCTCAGAACAGGATTATTTGGTTCGCTCTTCTTCTTTTGATGGCAGATTATTTGCTTGTGTTTTCTATGATTATTTCGGTTTCGATAATAATCCCAAAATTGATCATAATTTTAATCTTGGTTTATATCATATTTTTATGTAAAATCTGGCAAATTTTATAAGGGCAAAATTTTTTTGAATTTATAGAAATGTAGCTTTATCTTATTGACCAGTTTTTGAGTTTCTAAAGCCAATTCCTCCTCAGAGATATATTCTCTTCTTTTTGGATAAGTCTCAAAGCGTATTTTATAGAGCATCTGCAATTAATCAGTGGGAGATAATTTATCATAATCACCAAGATGAATTCCCTTTAGCAATATCTCATCATTGTCAAACACATCATGTTCCGACCCAGATGAATCTGAATCTGAATTTACTTCTATTGGGACAATCTCTTATTCCTTAGGTTTTTTAAACAGATTATTCATAAAATCAGGGCCAATAAATTTAATAGGTTTCAGTCTAATGTTTTATAGTCTCGGAGAGGTTTTTTCTGAATCTAAAGTTGAGGTAGATGATTTTCTTGAATTCATAAATAAATTTTATTTCTGAAATTATTATTATTATAATCTCATTTAGAAACTATTTTTTTTATAATAATAATTTCAATTTTCAAAAGACAAACCTTAATTAGGAGTATACGCTAATTCTTAATTTCATATGATGGCACTACAAAAATAGGAGTTTAATATCTTTGATTTCATTAATTTGATTATTTTAATATTAATTAAGAAACATCCATAAGTAAAGAAAGCTTAAAGAATTAGGATTAATCTAATTAAAAATAAATATATGAATTAGAGCATGTTAAATAATTATTAAATTAATGATTATTTACCAAGTTTTAATTCATATTCCAAAAATAGATTTATGTTATACATCGTTTTAATTGAAATTTATATAATATTCTGATATTAAATTTTATTGTAGAGATAAATCCAATCAGACTCTAATGCTTCTTAACCATGTGTTTTTCTAAGATTAAATAAATTAAAACTCCATCCTATAAAAATACAATAAATGGGACAAATTTATAAATAATTTATGAGGACATCTTCATTTTTTCTATATTTAGATAATTGGTTCCATATATAACCATTGTTGATACACATAAGTATTATGGATTGAAAAGAGCAGTATCACTAAGACTCAAAGCTAAAAGAAAAAAATAGAGAATTTATAATTAATTAATTAAAACAACCAAAAATAAATTTATAAAAATATTATAAATTCTCAAGGATTTAAATTAATTTTAAAAGAAAAAGATGATGAGATTAGATAATTTAAATGACATTAAAGATTATCCATGTTGAGTATCTAATATTAATTGAATATTTCAAAATTAGTTTCCCTGAATTTATTGAGCGTATTTAAAGAATTCGTGATTAACAAATTCAGTAGCAGTAATTCGATTGTATTCTTCTGCCAGTCCACCTTCTATTAAATCTTTTAAATTCTCCAATAATTCCTTTGGAGTATTTTCTCTTATTAATTACTAATCTATTTTCTAGATAAAATCGAGTTGCCAAAATAGGTCAGGCTGATTAATTAATAGTTGATAAAATTGATCATCTTTAGTTGGAAACTATCCCATAATTGGAGGTCTTTTGTAAATAGCCAGAAATAGTGCTGTTGTTAAGGCGTAAACATCTGCACTAAACAAGCAAAATTCTTGAAGTTCTCCATCTTCTAAATTGAGTCTAAAGTTAACAATCTCTGGACTTGAATAAGGAGTGAGGGTTCTGGGGAGCCATTTTGAAAGGAGATCTTCAAAGGAAGGTCTGTAGCTGAAGCCAAAATCTGCTAGCTTGACACAATTTCTGTTAAAGACTAACATGTTTTCTAGCTTGATGTCGTTGTGTGCTATATACTATGAATGTAAATATTCAAGGGCAATAGAAATTTAAGTGAAGTACTTGATTATAATTTTGAGTGATGTTTCGTTTGTCTTACAGAGGGTGTGGAGATCACAGGTGGCATTTTCAAGGAGGAGACTGCAACATTAGAGGTTCCCTCCCACAGGATCTAATTGATGATGAGGGATGAATTATTATGGTTTAATGATGTTTGGGTGATTGAGTTAACTCAATATTTTCCATTCATTTTATAGATCTTGGCATTCTCTTTAATGAACAGAGTTGCAGGTGTGATCATCTTCAATGAAAAGTTGTCCATGAAACACTGATTTAATGACTACAGTCTAATGAACTTAAAATGAAACATTACCTCAGATGGGCCTACTCGACGGTGGATGTAGGAATTGTTGCCTTGTTGGATTAAGTAGAGATTATCTGCTATCTAGTTGATTTGCTGCATTTATATTTTTATATATTATAAATGTTTATTTCTCATTCTTCTTCTTTTTTTTCTTCTTTTGGTCCTTAAACGACAATCAACAAGAATTCCTTATCGGGAGCGACCATAATCTCGTTATTCTTCGACTTTATGCGTAGAAAGGTCAATTCATTCATGGGATCTAGGTCTCTGACAGTTGATCTGCAGATGAAATTTGAGTAACTTACTTGGCCTTGGCTGCTAAAGTCGGGATTGTTCTTGCTATATTTTCACCTTCTTTGCTTTCTGTTCCATAGGTGCTGCGTATGATTTGGCCATCATTGTTACAAATAACTATTCCTTGTACTGATTTATGAGTTTTGATTCTATTGATTGTTTCCTCTATATCAGACATTATTAATTATAAAAATGAAAGCAACTTTATTTTAGTAGTTAAGGAAGATTAGAGCAGAATCTGCTAAAGTTGGAGGTAACAGAAATAAATAAATGCTTGATACTTCGGAACTTATTGGAAGACAAAGCTTTAGTAGAAAAAGACGACTTGAAGACGCTAATTATTCTTTGCTTGAGTAACCAAGTTCATTTCGGTATCATGACAAGGAAAAATATGAATAGGAAATCAATTATCTGAAAAACCATTTAAATTCTTTGGAAAATGAAAATCTCAAACTAAAAACTAAAATTCATCAATTAGAAGGTAAGCATCTCCAATTTTTAAATTAGATAATCAATTAAAACAAGAGAAGATGCTATAGGAATTAGATCGTATTGGTCCTGTCAAAACGTAACTGTTGAGATCAATGAATTATGCAACTGCTTTGAATGCACTAAAAAAAGAATTAAATAATATGAAATTAGAATTGCAAAAAAAAGATTAAGAACTCATCAATATGAAGAAAAATTAGAGATTTACTTAAATGAACGAATTGTAAATTGAAAGAACTGCCTTCTAAGAAGAGACTATTAGATTAAGACAATAAATTGAGTAATTATTTTAAGCTAGTTTATACAATCTACAATAGAATAATGTAGAATAAGCTATTCAAGAGAGATTATTTCAATTAATAGCAAAAATATAAGAGAATGCCATATAAAAAAGTGAATTGGAAAAAATAATTGAAAGACTTAAAAAAGAATGCTTGAAATATAGAGTAATAATAAATCTTTAATAATTTTTAGTCTTAATAAATAGAATAAGAATTTAGAAGCAAAAAGGAAATTAAAAAATTAATAATCCAATTAAAGGATGAAACCAATAATTCATAAAAAGAAAATAGTAAAGAGACCTAACAATTCACAAAGCCAGATGAATTGTAATTGCTAACAGACTTGATGTTTGCAAAATAAGAAAATTAAGCAAAATAATATGAAATAGATAGATTAAATCAATATATTTTCGATCTCGAAACACAAATTAAAGAACTAACTATGCTACAAAAATTATAAAAATCAGATACCTAAGAAATCTAACCTCAGTCTCAAAGAGTTGATGTTTCAACAAAATCAAAAATTACTAAAATCTAATCTCCTGTTTTTGCAACTGAAATTATGCAAGAAATTGCCTTGCCTGTTAAAAAATCAATAGTTATCTAAGAGGAAATCTAAAAATTAGTAAAGTAACCTCAAAGAAGAAAAATTGTAACAGTGAAATTTGAAGAAATCAAAAATATAGGAGAGACTTTGAAATATAGATTGATGGCTATGGATATTAGCATTTCATAATTAGACGAATATTTATTTGAAGGAGACTCTATGACTTTGAAGGAACTGAAGGATAAGTTAAGGCATTATCCTTTTAATTTAACAACTGAAGAAGCTCATGTGGTTTCTCGTTATATAATGGAAGGTGAGAATGACGTTTACGAATTGTTGGAGACTGCCTCGAATTATAATCCTTATATTCGTTCGGTTTTAAGGAGAATATTGTCGAATTATAAATTGGAGATAGTGAAAAATTAATTGCTGCATTCTGATAAAATAAAGGATGTGTTGACTAAGTTTAAACCATTTATTTAAAGCAATATCAAGCAACTTTATGGAAAGGACTGTATAAGAGTGAGTAAATAGTAGTTTAATGAATCATTGATGTCATTAAATATAGAATTGAATTAATTTGAGTTGGACTATTTGATAGTATAAGGAATTTTGGAAAGTAAAGGAGTTGAATCATTAAATTATGAGGAGATGCTAAAATACGAGGTTAAGGAAGTATAAGATTAGCAACTCTCTTTCTTATTGACTGAATTGAACAATTAATAAAATTAAAAAGCTGAGATGTCAGTTATTGAAGAGTGTCCAGAGAAACTATCAGAACTGGATTAATTAGAATAAATAGATCATAAATAAGTGTAGATTGTGAAGGATAATTAAAAGAATGGAGGAGATCAATATGTTACATTTGATAAATATGTAAGTGAATAGTTTGAGTCTGAAAGTGAATAATCTAAATAGGAAATTATGACATCAGCTTTTAACTTGGAATAATGATAATTATTAAAAATTTTGAAATTTTATAAAAGAAACAACAACTTCTTTTCAGGAATGTGATAAAATTTAGTAAATAAGTTGAAGAAAATCTTAAGAGAGAAAGAAGTTCATTGAGATTTTAGAGTTTGCTATTGGCAATATCAAAACATTCAATCAGCAAATATTTGATATGGATTAATAAATTTGAATATATAAAATATATTATTATATTTATGGATCCATAGAACATTCCTGCTGCTGGATCGCGACCTTAAAAATAGACTATAGATTAAGCACCTTCTGTTAGATAAAAGTAGGAGTTATCATATATAAAATAGTTAACAATAACGATCTGATATCTTTGGTGTTAATTCAGGTCCTGTAGTCTAAACACCAAGCAGACAATAGAATCGTGCTAAAACAGATATTTTTGGGGTTGAATAGAGTGCAACTTAATCACTTGCTTAATCGAGGGTTGAAGTAAGATATTACTCTAATAATTTGTAGACAAGATAGACAAAAACTTATCAATCAAATATATTTTAAGTTGATCCCTCTGCCAATAATACACACACAGCTAAAGAGACAATTAAGACCTAAAATAAAGGAAAGAATACTGAAGCAAGACATCAAGATCATGGAAAAGATTTTTTGTTTGGAAAAAGCGGTATTTTAAAATAACGATCTATATATTAGATTTTGATGAGTATAAATCAATTAAGCGAACATAAACATTGAAGGAATTCAAACCAAAAGAGGAATATGATCCAGCCAACAGAAGAGTCAAGGAATTGTATGGAAATGAAATCGGAAAGGAACATTTACCAACACAAAAGGTTTCATTAGAAGAAAAAAAAGAAACGGTTAAAAAGTAATAGAAGTAGGATGTTGATCCATCTTAAAGAAAATAATTAGAGAACTCATCAAATGTTTTTGGATAAAACGAAAAGAAAGTTTATTAATAACAAGGTAAGTAAGAAAAATTAACATCCCAGAATCAAAAATGGTCTACTTCTACTAAGGCAGTCGATAATAGTGGTAAGAATTATGATCCAGACACATTTGCAAAGAACAAAAAAGAACAAGAGTTATAATCTAGTGTATTTGGGGGAGAATAAAAACAAACCCAAAGCACAGCTGCAAAATAAAAGTTAATCCCTACAAATTAAACATGGCAATAAACTGATACTGTTAAGAATATGAAAGATTTCGATCCTTCTTAATCATAAATAAACGAGATTGATCCCTCATAAAAGAAGATCGATACCTTAAAATCAACTTTAGATACTCATGATTATAAGGCTTAACCTGTTAAGCATAATGAAAAGCTTAGTGTGAAATAGTAGAAATACAAAAAGGATGTTTTTACAAGGGGAGGAGATAAGGATCAGGCTCCTTCTCAATAAAAATAAAAACAACCAGCCTAATAATAATAAAAAGAAGTACATGAATAATCAGACATGATTTGAATTATTGTATGAATTATTGTGATTATCCTCCATTTTTTAATTTATCATCTTGTTCAATCATTTGGTTATTATACTCTATTTCTTAAGTAAATAAAATTTTATTATCTGACAATTCGGTTGTTCAATAGTTAACACTTTTGGAATTCAATTATCTGATTCAAATACAGAAAAAATAAATTGAAATTTGAGTTATATATATACTTTTAATTGTTCAATTTATTATTCATAAAACAATCAAAATAGCAGAAAAGAAAAGCCATTAGCTAAATTGACATTCTATTGTTATCAAAGAAGACAAATAATTATCATTAAAAGCTTAAAATCATCAGAATTAATTTTAGACTTAATGGCAAACTCTTTATTTCTTGAAGAGATAAAATGTATAAGAATCCTATTGAAACTATTTGGTTCCAAAAGACCAATAATGATTTGTCTAAGACTTGTAGCAACAGTTAGTGATAAATTGTGATAAGCTAGAATTTTAGTTCATTAGTGTAGAATATAATAATAAGGTGGAATGATTGAATAGCCTAATTATAAAACTCAATATAGCAACAAATAAATAGAGGAGATGAATATTCATTTACTTTATAATATTTAAAATGTCACTTCAATTTATTTGCTGATTTTATCAGCAAAATTCCTGTCCTTCATTTGTCTATTAAGGATTAATGATATGATGCATTACAATCGAAATTCTTCATTTTATAAACAGTCTAACATTTTGATGCACACAGGATATTTGATGTACTTCAAAAATTCAGGTCTTTTGAAGTATAATAAGTATTGCAAGTAATTGACAAATTGATCATCTTCAAAATATTGTTTTGTTGCTAGCTAATAGATGTATTAGGGGTTGGCCAGCAATTATACGAATTCTAGGTCCATTTGGAATCTCTTATAGTCATCATAAATTTTTTACATTAAAATAATTTATGTTGACTTAGACTACAATTACAAATTCGGAAGCAAAGCAAGTGATGCCAGAATTGAAGTTGAAAACATTTGAATTCAAAAACCCATAAGGACTAATTGAAAAAATGAATGAATTGAAATTAACAACACACAAATAAGTGCAGGTGATGAATATTGGATGTTTGAAAGACCTATACTTAATTGACTTAAGTTAAGAAATGATCAAAAGTATAGTCAAATTCATTTGAGTAATAACTTTTCAATTTCCTTTTTCAAGTTTCCCTTCCTTAATCCTTATAGTAATATTTTGGTATCAGGATAAGCCTCTAAAATTAAGGACATGTCTCTGTCATCAACCTTCAACAATTCTCGGATTTCTAAATCTATGAATACAATTTCTAGAGGTACATTATGATTGCTCACTCCTCCTTCTGGTCTACATCAAGGGGGCTTCTTACTGATCTATGACTCTACGTTTTCTCTTAAAATTTATGTATTTGCGATCGCCACTTTACTTTTATATTTCATCGTAATCTAGGATGCTGTTCTCTTCCAGAGGCAGATCTTTTATCATTTTGAGATTTAGTTTCACCTTTGTCCCTTTTACAGAGACAGCAATGTCATGATCGATTTTTTGTTGGGGTGGATTCTGCGGCTAATTCTAGAGTGGCATAACGGGTTAGGGCAGTGTTTGCATTTGGGACTGTTAAGGCATCATCGGAATTCTCATGGCTGCCATTTGAGGTAGTTGTTGCAGCTACTACATTTATTACAATTGTTGCATCATCATATAATAAGGTGTGTAGTTCATTAATGGTTGTCTAAAACATTATAAGAGTTTATAGTAATAAGTATATCGGGTATATATGGGAGGAAGGAGGAGGATGATGCTTACAGGAATTGTGTATTTGGATAAATCATGGGAGTTTATGAAGTTTACTGTACTGGAGCGTAAAGTGGAGGTTTGGCTTTGAGCATTGCCAAGTAATCCTATTGCGGGAAGCTCATTTTTGAGTTATTTAAATATATCTGTAAGAATACATATTGAGATTCGATATTTAGATTTACAAAAGATTTTGTGGATAGAAAAATCAGATCATTTCTGACCTAGTCGATAGGTTTCTAAGTTCAGTCTATAATAGTCTGAAAAAGACCAAGAAAGAATCTAGCTACAATTAGGTGTCATTTTTCTTTAAGTAATATCACGAGATGTCTTGTTAATATAAAAATGTAAAAATCTCATTCTCCACAGCCTCGTCGTACAAACAGCAAATATTCATCATTCCCTTTCAAATTACCGATCAACAACCTAGCCCTTCCTTCAACCACCAACAACGTGTAGTCTGATTAGGGTAGAAAGGTGCTAATACATGTAGGATAGCAATCAAGCAAAAAGATTAAATAACTTTTGCAGGTTAATACAAGGCCAGTTATAAATCCATCAAAAGTTTAAATTGACATTGAAAAACTACAAATCATTATGAATGGGAAATATGAGAAAAATATCTCAAATACTTCCTATTCATAATAGGTTGAAAATACTCTCAAAGAATTGCGAACCAAAATAGATGAATAGGACAATCTAATTAGATTGCAGGAATTCAAAATTAATAGATTGCAATAGGAGCTAGTGTTCTCAAAACAATAATATTAACGCATGATGTCAAAATTTACACAGCTTGATGGCAAATAATACAATTATCCGCAATCAACTAAATTAACAAAATCTTAAATTAGTATACCATAAATTGAGCAAATGCCTTCGGTAAATAAAGTACTACAAGTAGATAACAAGAAGAAAAGAAACATAATAGAGAAAATTTAAGGGCTTGCGTTGGAAAATAAAAAATTTAAAGATGAAGTTCAAAAGAAGTTTAAGGGAGTGCTTCAACTTGTAAATGAATTTGCAATGAGTGTAGTTAGTCAAGCATCATCTCTTTACATTTAACAAATACAATCCATTGAATCGGTTTTTGAAATGCATAACAAGTAATTTGAAATTAAATGATAGTTTTACGAAAAATGATTATCAAGGCATGAGGGCTTAGTATGATATTTTGAATAGGGAGATCTAATTACTGGAGTAGTAGAGGGAAATATTATATGATAAAGTAATTTCATTACTTTGAAAATTATTATAATTAATGAACGACATATAGCCAGCTCCAAGTCTTGTTAAATATAGTAATCCCATTCTCATTTCAAACAGTCAAAAGAAATAAATTAAATAACAGCCTCCAAGCAATACTGAAGATATTTTGAATGCCATTCTGCTTCCCAGAGAATTTAATCATCAGAAGAATCAATTGTAAATGTAATGTGTTTCTCCTGCACCCTCAACCAAACAAGATGTGCTTGAATTATAAGATAAATTAGATAAATGGTTATAATAAAGGTAGGCTAGAGAGACTGGTCTATGTCCAATTAGAGAGGAGTTATACTCATAGTGTTTTGATGAATTAATAAGACAAATTACAATTAATTGTGCAGAGCGAGGTATGCTCTTAGTAACAGTCCGTAATGAAGTGAGAATGGTCATTCAAACTTATTAAACTTTGTACGCATCAAGCATTGCATTTGGGATGAGAAAATTTTTATCCGAAGAAGAAAAAAAAGTATTCAAAAATATTTAATTAGGCTGAATATCGATTGAGAATTAAATAATTGGATTCGGAGTGTTCAGAATTGCAAAGACAAGTGGAATCCTTGGAATAAAAATTGTTGGATACAAAATAGCAAGATGAAATTAAAAGATAGCAAACTAAAGAAGCTCATGCAGATATTGTTTCCTAATTAAAGGCAGATATAAAAGCCAAAGTAAATGGGGATCTTGAAAAAATACTCACTGGATAAAAAAAATTACCTGATAAGAAATAATGATATTTAAGTTATTTTCATTATTTTATATTCGATAATGTATTTAATGAAAATAATAAGTGAAAATAATATATTTAGATATTGTATGTTCTATTTTGTTCATAATATCAATAATCCTAACAATGCAATCACGACTTTGAACATCATTGCATTTGAGCTTTGATCCTCATCATCACAGGAGACTCCTGCACAATTTTCTGAGTTATATGTAAGTACTTAATCTTAGGATGGACATGTGCTAGAGGAAGTCTCTTTAATGCAAGAAACAGAAGTGGAACCGACGACTGAAGGATCATCAGCTGTTTCTTATAAGATTCTTGCAGCAGTTGTATCTCCCAATGTGGCGTCAGAAGCGATGGTGACTTTATTACCCAAGAAGTTTAGTTTAAGTTGATACATTTGTTCTCCATTCTATCCTTTATCCAATTTCTTAGGCTTCACTGTCTTTGACACTCCATCAGCAACGACTGTAATTTCAGCATCCATGGGTTTCCATTTTCCTCCTTTAAATCCATCTTAAGTGATTGTTTATTTAACATAAATGGTGTCTCCAACCACGAGTTCATTTGTTGCTAGAGGTGTTTCACATGTTTCATCAGCACACAATGTCAATGTAGATTGAGCAGTATTGACACATTTTTCTCCAGTATCATCAGCACAAACTTATTCGGCTTGTACTTTTGGTTTGATTTCACTTGATTTAAGGGTTGCTAAATCTTTGCTGAAAATAGCCGAGAATTTAAAAGCAAAGAAAGCCAAGGGTTTTACTCCATTATCATTTGGTAATAACAAGGTCACTGATATGGCATAAAATCCAGTGTATTTGATCTCGTCGTTAGATTCGTCCTTCAAAAATAATGAGTCGAATTAACTATATATATATAATTTAAATACTCTTTATTGACACTAAAGTTCCAGATTCTTGAGGTGTCTTATTAGGTGGAGGTAATTACAGAAGTGTCTGCTACTTCATTTGTAAAGGCAGCGCCGAATCTTCTCAAATTAACCTGAATACATGTGGTACTTAATCCAGTTTCTGCAGATGTCTAGAAATCTTTGGCATTAGTAAATGTCAATGAGAATTGAAGATTTCCATCCTTATAATTTGTGGTAAATTAAGGTCTCTTGGCTATGTGTTTCTTGCCGTTGGCTTGAGTTTGCTTAAAGAAACCAATTTAAGTTTTGCAATTTTTGGCATCCTTTCACTTTCCTTTTACTAACACTTGATCATCTGTACAAGTGGTTGCTGTTTCCGCTGCGATAGCAACATAAACTACGAAACTGAGAAGCAAAGTGTGAAAAATTTTCATGAAAATAGTATTAATAAATTACTGTCATTTTTCCATGGTGTATTTATAGTGCAATTTTAGAAAAGATTCTAATAATTAATACGATTATTAATTGTGGATTAGAATTGCTTATCTAGAAAACTAAGATTTTTAAATTATACTGCGTAATCACTTTAAAATAAAAATTTTTTAAAATTTGCAAATAAATATTATTACCCCCCTCAAAAAACAATTTTCTAGAATAAATTATATTATCTATAGAGAAATACATTTATAAAACTTAAAAAAATATAATTTCATAGAGGAAGTTCTCATTTCCAACTTCATTTTTTATCATTAAGTTCCTGTCATAACAAGATGGAAACATAATTATCCATGAATATTGTTAGCTTTTCTCTAAATTGAGAATAATATTTGAATAATTATCATTTATTGATTTCCAGTTTCTGAAATTTTAATCGTTGAAATTAGCATACTGCCTATGAGATTGAGACGGATGATCATCGATAAATCAAGTTGAATTTTACTTTAAATTGAGTTATGTTGGGCCAGAAATGATAAAGAAGAATCAAATTCTAAATTCTAATTGATTTATATATTAATAATATAATTTAATATAATGTAATCCACATAATTTGTTTTTTTGGGTTTGTTTATCTTTTATGCAATTTATTTTAAATGAATAAATGTACATAATATAGAACATGATTATTCGGGAGTATTTAAACAAAAAATCTTTATATCCTTAATTATTAATAATTAATAAGTGATGAAGAGAGCAATTCTGATATTAGCTGTGATGTCATCGGCAATCTTAGCTTAAAAATGCGGTATGAAGTGTATTGATTATGTTTAGACACAATCAATTAGCATTACAATGTGTACGCTACTGTTAATGAAACAAAGGAATGGGATATGCGAAAATTTTTCTTCACGGGGGAGAATTTGAAGTTCAAGATTAACAATGATTGTCCCTACTTTGAAACAGTGGATCCTCTGTCTGAAATAGGAGATCCAGTGCCTCATGGTGATCGTATGAATAATTAATTAAATTAAAGCTTCGATTGGGACAATATAAAATCTCAAGGCTTATAGATCCTTCGATAATGGAGCATGGTTGAACGACTTTGTGTTTTTAGAATAAAACAAGACAGACATTGACGTATTCTACGCACTTGGGTATGTAGAATTTGATTAAATAATTTAGTGATCCTTAAAAAATGGATTAGGTCCCTAGATTCCATGCTTAGGTGAATGTCAGAAATACAACAGTGTCCTTTGTATGCCACGATTTGGATTTTTTGACTAACTATTTGATAGTCATAGATTGTCAATAGCCAGATTTGGATGACCCAGCCAATTTGGGATGGCATAATGGATTTATCGTGGTTGATTTACAAGATTCATAGCACTACGATCTCTCACCAAATGAGCATCCAAAAGGATATCTTTATAATTATACCGAAGACAGAAAGATAGCGTTTCATAATTTCAGTTTTTCAACATCTGAATAGGATATGGATGGAGGTTTGGAAGCTGACAAGATATCATTATTGTTCAGAGCAGAGCCTGCATGGGCAACTGACTTTGCCGATTTGGGTAATGACAAGTTGGATGATGATTGTGAATTGGAAGTTTATAAATATAGTAACAAGAAATTTTCTTAAACTCCTGTGGCATATTTGACCAAGATTGAATTGGCTGGATTATTGGGTACTGACGTAACAAAATAAAAATTTTCAATTATGGATTTCCAACTTGAACCAAATGGTGACATCTACGTATTGGATGGTGAAAGCGGTGTTTATGTTTTGCAATTCACATCTTAATCATTGGAATGGAAGTTAAAGGAACATATCTCTTTCCCTTACATAACAAAGAGTTATGGATTCGATTTCAATTATTTGATTAATAATGACGGATCAATAACCAGACACATGGTTTTAGTTTTCAAAGATAAAGCAAACTTTTATGAAAATGGAGTTATGAAGTTTGGTATCAAATTACCAGAGAATGCAAGTTATGGAAGAGTTTAAGTGTAAATGAGTCAATATTTCTTAATTTTGAAATTGGACACTGTAGTACATGTTTATCATTCTGACGATGGATCCAAATTGTACACTTATACTAATGATTTGTTCGATCAATTGATTATCAATCCATATGAGCCAGATTTGTTGGGAGTCAATAAAAATTCTGCACACAGATTCTTAGTTTCTAATGGATACTTGAGATTGAAGAAATAAGACAGTACAAATGATGGAACCAAGACCTACACTCTAGATGCTATTTCATTGGATGATACCTCTTAGAAATGCTCAGTCACACTAAATGTGAGAGTCTTGAAGAAGGATGACAGTTAAATCTATGAACAAAGCAACCATCCTTTCCCATAAACATTGAAAGTCCCCACAGATCCGATTGGAATTGACTTGATTGCCTCTGGTCCAAACCTTTAATATTCATCTTTGGCCACTTTGGAACACCCAGAATTGGGAGCCTCTAAAATCATTGTGACCATCAAATCTGCTTGGAACTTGTAATTGAATGGAATCAGACTTCCAGATGCTAAGGAAGTTATCTATTCGGACATTCTTGTTACTGATAGTTCTGAATAATTCTATTTGTTGGTATAGATACCCACAAAGATCATCTATGTCTACAAATGCACCCATTCTCTTGCAGATCATGAGAATGCTCATTGTAGTGATTTTGATACTTTTTCTTTGGGAGTTCAAATTGATAAGAAGAAGCACTCGTTCTACTGGTGGATCTTCATCAATTAAATTTCTTATATGTATTAAGATACTGATTACTCAATTCAAATCTATACAAGTACTGGAGGTTAAGTGAAAAAAGTTGGTGAGGTGGTTGTTGATAGTACTGACCCATTAAATAAATTTACATCAGTTACTATGGTTAGAAGCGCAATTTATTGTGTTTAGGAAGACAGAAAAACAGTCTAGATTTATGATGCCACTATACCATTTAGAAAGATTTATGAAATCAACTCTTCTGTTCTCTCTGAATACAAGATAGAAGGATATTTCACACCTAAAAGAGTCTTCAGTAACAAGAAAGCAAGAGCACAACTCGTATTCATTCAATCTTTAAATCATTTATACGTTGGAGAATTCACAAATCAAAAGAGTTTCTCAACTTTCATCCTCTTCAAGCAAATCAGTATTATTGCAGCATCAGAAGTGGAAGTTGCCATTGGTCAACATCATTTCTTTGTGGTTTAACAATTGGAGGACTAAGAGTTGATTGAAGAATACAATTATTAACATATCCAAAGAATCTACAAAACCAAGAATTTGCCCTTCTTCAATTACAAGATGCAAAAACCCTTAACAGTTGATTACTCATCGTAAACAGGTTGGTTATTTGTTAGAGCAACTGACGGAAAGGAAACTGTTGTCTTGGTCTATGAACCAGGAGTTGTTTCTCACATTTGTTTACACAAAGTATTAGAAACCAAAGCCATGGACTTCGACAAAAAGACTTTTGATATGGCAGTTGATGGTGGCAAATAGATGTTTTCCTATTTCAATAACAATACAATCCATAGAGTCGTAAGCATTTTGGCTGATGCTGAATTATACATCACTCCAGAATTAGAAACCCAACAATACGTTAATGATCTAACCACAGGAGTACAAGTTTCTAACTATCCTGGAAACACACCCTTGAATTTAGTGTCAAAAGTTACAGTCCTTAACACTTAAAGTGACATTATCATCAAATAATCTGTATTGACCTCCAAGAAGAAGGTCTTCAAATTTACCAAGTAAGCTTAATAGTAAATTATTGATATGGGATCAGATTGGTATTATGGACAACAAACATAAATTATTGTTAGATGTGAAACATGTAAAGGTGATTTGAAGGTGAGGAACAACATTTACAGAGTTTTGGATGGAGCAGATATGCCTTTCGATATTTCTGATGGTGTCTAATTTGGTACAGCTGGTTAAGTATATCAAACTAGAGATGCCTTGATCTTCCAAGATGCTGCTGGTAAATTCAAACAGAAAAAGGAAATTCAAGATAGATCCGTCAATTGTGAATTAGTGACTGTT
This sequence comes from Paramecium tetraurelia, assembly GCF_000165425.1. Lineage (NCBI taxonomy): Eukaryota > Ciliophora > Oligohymenophorea > Peniculida > Parameciidae > Paramecium > Paramecium tetraurelia. The sequence goes on along the minus strand of NW_001799638.1, from coordinate 245,748 downwards.
TCAGCAGACAACAGTTTTATATTGTCATCCTACACAACCATTAAAAATGAAGCTGGTATCTTTATTAACTAATGCACAAACTTGGAGAATTGCTAACAATTCAAACAAGGTTCACAAGCCATTGGAGGAGCCAAGAAGATCTCAAAGGTTCTTATGCCTGATAACAAGAATATCATTATTTTGAATACTGATCCAGAAAACTTTGGATCTACTGATAGTTTCATTATTGTCACCGCTTTGGATTATGATCAATCAAAATTCACCATTTCAAATAAATTCACTATCAATGATCAATATGTCGGAAGTAAACTCTTATAAATTGGAGATTTTGATGTCATCAAATATTAAATCAACAGTGTTAATTACAATACTATCGTCTTCACAGATATCAACAATGGTCTTTACTTTGCTCATTTTGCATATGATGCCTAAGGTGTGTACTCTAAGACCATCAATGAATAAGTCAAATTGAGAACATTCACAAACGATCAATATCACATTGCAGATGATGCCTTATTCTTATAAGTCAAAGTTTTGAGCAGTCAAATTAGTGGAACCACTCTCTAAATCAATTTACTTGTCACAACCAGTAACTCAGCTCATTATTCCTTTGGATTCGATCTTGATGCATCTAAACCAACCTCTGGATTGCCTGTCATCAAAACCAATACAGTTTTGAATTACGTCTTGACTCCATATGGAACTTGGAAGGCAATCGACAAATCAGCCTATGTTAATGGATTTCTCGCCATTCCTTATAGTAATGATAAGGAAGTTGTTATTGGTGTTTATAGCATTCCTAGCGACAGACCAGGCATTGTTAAAACTATTTCATTCACTCATGGAATCTCAGCTGATTATCACAAGGCTTTACCCATTGATTTTGCTTTGCTTTTAACTAAGGATGCTTCAGCCAAATATGTATCAATTCATCTTATTCATTTAGCCTAATTTATACACAAATATCAATTATGATGCTTTGTCTGATGAGTATTTAATCGAAAAGTATGAGATGAGAGCTGATCCTCAATTGATCCTAACCAATTCAGCTGCCTATACTGAATAAGTGGAATTCAAACTCTATTTGCATAATAACTTTGCTGATGTTTCTTCAATGGCTTACTTATCAACCACAGAACCAAACCCACCCCCCAATCCTGATGATGGTGATGGAGGAAGGTAACTTAACCCTTATATCTTTATAGCTCAAGCTGGTGGTGGATCACTTTAATTGTTATTTTCGGCGTTGCCATTTTGGGAGTTGGAGGCTGGTTTGCCTATTAGAAGTTTGGTAGAAGGGGAGTTGACCCTCTTTTGGGATGATGTGATATTTTATTCAGTATATGTTTTCATACATATATATCAAAGTGTATATAAGTTTATAATTCAAACTATATCATTATGTTTCATGCCATTTATTCATTTTTTTTGGGACTTAGGTATAAATTCTCTGAGGATTAGCGTTGCAATCATCATAGATTGATTAACAATCCTCTAAATCCCCCACATCAAATCTGACCTTAGATTGATTCAAAGGAATCTCATTTAAGAATTGATTCTAGTTCGCTTAGCTCTTTTGAAGCGACTAGAACAGCTACTAGATTTCTGGATCTAAAGATTAAATTAATTTTTAATTAACCCCTGATTTCCAACCTAAAGATACAACTTTTTCATAAGCTTAAAATGCCTCCTAAATTGCAATAGACTGCAATTATTAATTTTACTTTGATTAATCCAGACATTTGGCTTGTTCTAAGTCTTGGGCAATGTCAGGTTTAGGCAAATATTTGAATAATTTCTTCTGTTCCTCTGTCAATATAATATCTCTCAGTTGATCAAGTTCATACAATTTTTAAATTATCAATTTCACATCTAATTTCTCCATATATTTCTCCTTTGCCATTTCCAACATCTTCTTCTTCTTTTTGTCGCAACCTATGAATATCCAAATGATTGTTTTAATGTTCCTGCTAATTTGGTTCTTCTTCTATAGAATTATATTCAAACTTTCATTCTAAATAGTCTACAATTATTACAATCATAACTTCCTGATTATTATCACTGTTCAATCTGCCAGTGTCTCTAGGAGATAACAGTTTCCTCCTGCTTCTGACTATTCCAGCCAACCCGTCAATGACTTTATTGTCATCAGATAAATTTAATTTATCCTTTTTGTTGTCACTGAATTTGAACAATTCATTTGCCATGTCTATGTCCAACATTAACTAAGCGAGAGGTTAAATGAATGCTGACAACAATAGAAATATCATTTAATATAAGCCTCCCACTCTGCTTAAAATGGCTTGAATCTTCACATACGATCTTTGGTATTCCGTATATTTTGAACTTAAATTGATACTGTGTAAAACTAAGTATTCTTCATTGTATAGGTCTGTTGACTCTCTGAGTGAATCCTAAATGAGCACTTGCTATTCAGATAAATCTGAAAACACCATGCCAGAATCTGTCTAAGTATCGACAACTTTAAATTGCTAAAATATGTTTTTAGAAGTCGTAATTGAAAATGTGTAATATTAGATGTTTATGACATCTAAGGACATATTGACAGCTCTATTCATCTACAATAATGAGTCACTTAAATGAACTGCATAAAATCCAGAACTCAGCTATTTTTTTATGTCCTCAATTGGAGCACAATCACTTTTATTAGTGGAGTTCTTACACACAGAAACGGTTATTGTCAATGAGGAATATACAGGACTTGTTTTAATCCCTTGTAGTACCTTAATAATAATAACTTATTTTATTTACAGGTGGATGATCATCCCAATAATCCTTTTAGATACACTATACAGATCCCAGTCTAATTCTTGAGAAGTAGTCAATCTAAGTTTCAGATAAAAAATGCTCCTTAGTGCATGCTTCCAACGGGATCATCGTGCAGCTATCATTTAGAATTTAGTTTACTTTCTTGTAACATTCGAAGATTAGGATGTTTCATTATAAATTCTAGTGGTTTAACAATTTTTTAGAGAAATAGTAAAATATTTATTTATCGTTGTTAAAGGTTGACTATTAAGATCAGCCATGGTAATTGCAATTGTGAAATTATTCCTTTCGAGAAAAAATGGCTAAATATATCAGAGATGTACTGATGTCTCTACTACTTATCTCTCTGATGAAATCACATTTGGCGAATTTTTAGCTATTAATTCTTAAATCCCAACGATTAAATAAGCCAGAGCAAAGAAAATAGTCCCTAATGTTGATAGTGCCCCCAAAGTTGAATTATATTTGTATTTCCCCAAAATCCTAAATTTTGGAGGCTATCCAAACATATCAAATTGTAAAATGAATTACCTAATTTGTAAGAATAATGGTTATTGCATCTTATTATACAAAAATTTTAATTTTATTATTAGAAAATCCTCATGAATATTCCTCAAATTTTCATTTGATAAGAAATTTAATTTATTACCTATCAAATAATCTCCAAAAAACCATGCCAAGAAGTTCGAATCTTCTTCAATTCAAATATAAAGATGATTATTTATATATGAGATTAGAATAGACCCTATTCCAATTGATGTCAAAAACAAAGGATTCTGTTTTATAACATATTTGGGATCTATGAAATTTGGATTAGACTGGAATGCATAAAGCATAAAAATGAGGGAGATTACGTATTTAAAACGATCCTATATAAAATTCTAAAATGAAATAATTGAAGTTTTTATAAAAAATTAATGTCAATTGCAAATGCAAAAGGATAATAAGGTTAAAATGATATGACAACCTAAAGGAGAAAAAATGAGGCTAATTTGAGGGTGGCTTTGTAATATTATTCTTCATGTGGAAAATTATAAGATGATCATTCTCTAGAATAAGTAACTCCAGGATTGGCTACTTTGGAATTCATGAAACGTAACTGCCCTGAAGGAACAAAGCTGGAGGATTTTTGTATACAATCTGGGCAATTTTTTGAATTTGAATAGTACAAATATGGTGACATTATATTCCACTACGGGGATGTGGGAGATAAAGTTTATGTGATTCTCAAAGGGGAGGTTGCAGTCTTAGTACCAAGATCCGAGAGTGAAATAGAAGCAGAAAGGGAAGAGATCAGTTAGGCCAAGCAACCTTTTGAATTCGAAGCGTTTTGGAGAAATAAGAAGCCTTTGAAATAAATTTATATAGAGGTGATGCTATCACAATTGAACTCCAGTGTGTATTTCCAGGAGAATGTATGTATGTTTAAGAAGGTTTTTTAATTTTATTCTGGATAATCGTTTGGAGACGTAGCTCTGATTTCAGATAAACCCAGGACTGCAAGTATCTTGGTCACATCTGATCAAATTTACTTAATTAGCATGTGCAAGAAGGATTTTAAGATCTTATGTGAGAAGTCAGTTCTGGAGATGAATTAAACTCTGGACTACTTTGTTAAGTTGTTCCCTAGCGTTGGGAGAATGCAAATAACTAAATTCATATAATTCTTTCACAAAATCGACCTCCCTCCTCAACAGTGGTTATGGAGGGAAGGAGAACAAGTGAAGTTTTTCCTATTGATTCTTAAAGGAAGAGTTGAAGTTAAATAATAATAATTGCCCTTATATCAAGTCTCCGATAATTCCTTCATTGGCCACGAGGAGATCTTAGAATGTATGCCTTTTAGACAATATACCTGCAAAACATTGGACAACACCACAGCATATTATATGGAATGTGAAGATTTCAATAGTGCTAGAAAGACATCTCCAGACATTGTTAAATTGTTAATAGAGAAAGCAAAGTTAATGACTTCATATCTTGAATAAAGAAAGGAAGAAGTAAAGAAAGGACAGGTTTATGTGGAACCAATTTGCTTGCCAGTAGAAAGAAGATTAGTGAAAGATATGTTTGTAATTAAATCTCCTAGAAAAAATGAGGTTAGATCCAATCAACCAAAATGTTTAAGTTATTTCGACATTACAAAGTTTAATAAATAGAAAGCCAAGCCAAATAATACAAATTAATAATAATCTATTTCAGAGGATTTATTCTTCTCCAAAGAGAAGAACATTAAAACAACAAGATCTCCATCCTATTTAACTCAAAAACTTTCGCCAATAAATAAATAGATGAAAGAGATTTTGATGAAAAAGTTTAAGTTGAATTTCAAATTTAATGCTTTGCAGTCTTTTTAAATTAGCTCTTGTAAGTCAGTTCATGAATTCGGTAGTAAGAGTCGATTTAAAACTGAACCAAGTATTGACAATTGATATTAATCTATTATTCTTTTTTTATATAAATATATATATAGAATTTTAAATTAAAAATCATTCATTTATTATTTGTTAAAGATGGGTCTTTAAGATTCAAATTTATTTAATAAATATCAGGATTTTATCTAATCTTTTGGGTAATTAAAATTAAATGGATTCGATCATAAATTAGCTTATTCTATTTTATCATATTAATATCCAATAATTACAAAACTGATGATACATTAAACCTAGATTAATAAATATTACTTTTTATCTTCTAAACATATATCTCTATGCAAAGAATTATTAACCTTGTAAGATAGATGTTATATGATGATGTCACAATATTTAGATAAATTTTCTACTAAGCAACATCTAAATCTTAATTTCTATAATTTTTCATTTATGTATATATTGTAATTGTTTGATTATAGAAATTACTCTCCCCTTTTTTAATATAACAGAATTGTGAGATTATCATCAGGGATAATTAATAAATAGTAGATATTATGGAAATATAGGTATTTAATAAACATATAGTATTTTTCAATTTTTCTTAGGAATAAGTTTAATTTTCTTCTGTTATTATTATTAAATTTATGAATTATGGGATAATTATGTTGATTATAATTATTATTTTTGTTAGCAGTTCAAGTGCAAACCTTTTAATCCTTTCTTCATAAGTAATAAATTCTATTTTTAACTTTATTTGGCCAAAATGAATTGGTGTCGCTTTTTCTTTTGACCAAATTCATACCATTTAGAGAAGGATATTCTTAAGGTATAAAAATTTTTGGATTTCTAATACTCTAGAATAGATTACAAGAATTACCTTCAAGTCTCAATTTCTTTAGATATACAAGAGTTTAAAACTTATAAAAATATTTTCTAATTATGCAAAAGTTTCTAAAATGTTTAGATTTGAATGCCAAATGCTTTTGAAAATTAGAAAATAGTTTGAATTTGTTCCAATATTTTCTCAACCTAAAGAGATCCGCTATTTTATTTGATTGCTGGTCATCTTCTTTTGTAATGGTTGAAATTACACTTTTTGAAGATTCCCTGCCTGGCGTATAAAATTTGATTTCATTTCTGGGAGTTTTGGATTAGACTGACTTTTTGCCTGCACTTTTACGACTTAAATCCTTTTTGGGTGGACTGTATGGTAATTGTAATTTATATGGTTGAGGCTGTTAACTTTGAATTCTCCAAGCTAAAAATATTTCCTTTAAATTCCTTTTATTTACTTTATCGCTAAACTTACATAGAGATTATGTGATACCTGCTCGAGGATCTAAAATTCTCTTTTCATTTATTCAATCATATTTATCATCAAAGGTTAATAAGCACTTGCAAGATTTCTCAAATAATAATTATTCAATTTTTCCAAACCTTTTCTTATCTTTTAAGGATCTGGCTTTTTTGGTTGTTTAGTTTATTTTGGTTAATTAAAGTATGAATATTTTATAAAAGCTCTCATTGATATGAAGTATGTTAATAATTTAAAATATAAAGTAATATAATTATTTATCCAATATATACAGATTACAAATGATGCTTGGTCTCACACTTTTTATTCTGTAATACTCAAATATAAGTAAATTGAGGATCCTGAATTTCTGTTTATATTAATATTAATAAAAATCTGATCAGCCATACTAATAGAAGAATGATAAAGAATCCTAAAAGTGAAGGCGATTTTAGGCTTTAATAGTACTCAGCCTCTAATAGCTGCACTACAATCCCTGACAGGATTAATTAAACCAATATTCAAGAATCCATTCCTGAGGAAAGTTATCCGCAGGCCTAGCAATAGGAAATCACCTATACTTTTTATAATGTTAGACAGATACTTTAGAAAGAACATGGCTTAAATATTGAATTACCTTATTAATAATTATTTACATAATAGGAATTTGATCTATTGTTGGAGAAATATAAACCTGACTAGCCAATTGAAAAATTCGATGAAGGCAATGGAAATAAAGAGTAGAAATTAGTGGATTTGTTTATGGACAGATTAAAAAAAAAGTTTTATTTTGATGCTTCGGATATTGTCAATATTGAATTCTCCGATGATGATCCCATGAAGATCTACATTGATATCTTCAAATATTTAATGAAATAAAAAGATAAGCAGTATAATAGAAGCAGCATCAATAGTGATAATCGTATACAATTTGAATCGAAGGAACAACCTAAAGAATAAAGTGATAGTTGTTAGATGTGGCATCGAAAAGTTTACTACAATAAATATAGAAAAAACCAATTGAAACTAAATGGATTTAATACAGTCTATGATTATCATGAGAAATTAGTAGAACCTCTAATTATAAACTAATAAAGGTCTACAAATTACATAAGAAATGTGGCTTTTTTGGTTTGTACTTTTTAATTCACAAAAATAACTGACTTTGCTAAGTTAGATTAAGATATTATACCGATATTGAAAGTTGCTATTAATATTTAATCTGATATTAGTAAAGATCGATCTGATTGCAAGAACTTCTACTCAAGTGATAACAATTTAAGCTAAATAAATATGATCAGTTCCTAAAACTATGAAAAGTAATCATTATGATAACATAATTATAGAATCAATAGATCCAATAATTTTGCCAAGAGTGGAACAAGTTAAATTTCAAATATCTTAGAAACACCTTTGAGATAAGCATATTATAAATAAAACTTCTAACAAATTTAACAAATGTGCAAGGATATTAAACACACTGATCCACATATGTAACTAATTTTAAACTTTTTTGGAATGGATGATAAACAATTTCAGGTACATTATTTTATTATAAGTAGGAATACTTACTAAAAGATGATAATCGACTTCATTTTGAGGATAGAATGATTCTGACTTTATTATATTGTGATGATAAGCAATTGAATGAATTTTCCTTAAAGAAAAAACCACTCGATTAAATTATCAATTATGGGGCCCTAGATAAAAGATCAGTTGATTGTCTACGATTTTATTTAGAAGAAACAAGAGATATTTAATTAGTTGGTGTATTGTCAGCTCACCTATATCTACTTGAGAATAAAGATAATTAATTGTTGACTTGGTTTTAAGAATATCGCAATTTCTTGAATTCTAAACAACTTTACAAAGAAAGAATGATAATAGAAAATCAAATTAAGGATTTCTAAAATAAGAATCCACCACTCTTTATTGAAGATTTGCTATTAAGCAAATAATAACAGATAATTTAATATTGCCAATGCAATTCTATAGCCAATCCTGAATGTCTATCTTGTTTAACATTATATCCAAAATGCTCAATCTGTTACAATCCAATCTAAAATTAATTATACGTTGTTTGTTTGATATGCAGACATGGAGGACATGAGAAACACATTTAGGAGTGGTTCAACATTTATGATTAATGTCCCTACAAAAAATGTTAATGTTATTGCAAATATGAATGATTCTTATAATTCTGTTTTATTACAAGATGTATTAAACTTATTTTATGTTATTTATAAGCTATACAAATCTAATGTACATTTATACTAGCAGTATAAAGAAATTATAAATTCTTTTTTTTGAAAAAAGCAAAAAATCTTGAATGGGATGATGTCATATTTGACTCTTAATCAATGAACACCAAGTCTGCTTGAACCAGAGGCTTATTCTTTCCGTTCTATTATTAATTTCTTAAGTTATTTCTACAGCTGATAATGGATATATACATGTAAATAAGAAAACCTTTACACAATTTTTTGAACTGAATTCCACCTAAGTCTAAGACACTAGTAATGAAGTTAAATCCTTTAGGTCAATGATTTTTGCAATAATATAGATTAATATAAACTTGAAATTATAGAATAGACAGAAATTTGTAACCTCAAAAATTTATTGAAAATCATAATTATTCTTATAAAATTGATTAATATAATTTTAATGTAGCACTCTATAAGACAAAAAGAAAATGGTTTCTAAATTGCTATCAATAAGATCAATAATTGATATAATTAACAGAGGTTGCTTTCCTAATATGTTATTTTTTCTTTCTTACTAATAACAGAATAACCATAAACTCCACTAAAATAGCTGATGAATATCATTGTATTTGACAACTAGGAAGTTGACGATTTAATAAAATCAATTAACTTAATGAAATGAAAAATTATTTTTGCATGAAATTTCATATCTGATAAAATTTCCAAATAAAGTATCTAAATATATTAACAAACGATAATCTATTGAATAACAAGCACAATAGTAAAATTAGTTTAGATAACATCGATATCAAATTCCATAACCTCAGTAACCAAAAAATTCTTCTAAAAATCTTAATCCTTTACAACAGTTTTAGTCAATGATACTTATATTATATTTTGTATTAAAGTAAATAATGAAAATATAAATTTCAATGAACCAATTATAAAAAATAAGAATTAGAACATAAAATAATAAAACTTAATTTTATTTTTTAATTTTTGATACTTCTAATTAAAAATTAAACATATTTTTGTTTTAAATGCCAAATATACAATTATTCTTTTTTCATAACCTAGAAATTTTAATTGAATAGTTGCCCTTCGTTTTAAATAATATAGAAATCAGAACTAAAGTTTGAACTTTTTAGAAGAATTTCTTCATTTAGAAAAGGATATACTATAATATTAACTATGTAAAGCAATTTATATTACTAAACCCAAATGGCGTTTTTAAAGTAATAGAAGTCAATTTGCCTTATTATTTTGTTTATTCAAATTAATCAACATATTTGAGACTATTAATTGACTAAAAATAAAAAAAACTTTAATTATAATTTAAAATTAATAAAATTTATGAACTCAAAAAAAAACGATGTGTTTAGTTTAACAAGGCCTCAACTATGCTAATATCATAATAAAAAACTCTAATTAGTGTGCTCTGACCCTGGATGTGAGGATCATGGATTGATTTGCATTGATTGCCTAGTTTAAAACCATTAAGATTGCAAAGGTTATATTAAGAAATATGATGAATTTCTGTAGTCTTTGTATAAAGAAATAGAAAGAGTTCAATGTATAAAGGAGAAAGTAAAAATAGTATTTAATTTTTTAGAGGTTTTAAGATGCATAATCTATTCTACTAAGTTTAGGGAAGTTATAGCAAAAATTTAATGATATCATTTTAACTCTGTAATTAGTAATAGAATATTTAAATTTTTAAGAATATTGAAACTTTCCTATAAGAATTCAACTAAGAGGATGACAACCAAATAATGATAAAGAAATTGTTTTAGCCTAATTTTGAAGGTGAAAATGAATCAATAAAAAACATAATATAAAATCTAGGCAAGCTTTCTTTTAAAGAACAGGAATTTCCATGGGTGTCTTAAGGTATATAAATTGTCGAAGACCTCTCTAAAATTTTATAAGGCATGAAGAATTTGGAATTTGTAGAATAAAAATAGCCTATAGTTTCTTCAAAATATTAAAAAGTAAAGGGAATAGATGATTTAAAAGGAATAACTAATAACATTCCAAAACTTCGAATAGTATTGTAATAATATAAGTAAATTAATTAGATAAGAAAATAATTGGGCAGGTATAAGGAATACATTTCCAAAATTTGTTGCTTTAAATAATTTATAAATTACTGCTGTCAAATCCCCTTTAAAAGCTCAAGTTTTAGAAGAAATAATTAGCGCAATGTAGTACTTGCCTAGATTAGAAAAAGTTAAGATAAACCTGATTGGTTCAAATGCAAATGATTCAACATTAAGATTGATTCTAAAAATCATCACTAGTAAAAGCTTGTCCGAATTCGGAATTTCTTTTGGATATAGTTAAATTTTATCAGATGAATTTATTAGATAAATAAATTAGTTTAAAGAATAACTGAAAGGAATATAGAAGATATATATTAGTAATCAGCTACATGAATTTACGGAGAAGTAACAAAAGTTGCTTAAATCATACATAAGTTAAATTGAATTTATCATGTGAAGACAATATGTGTATTAATTATAGATTCAATCCTAAGGAATTTCTATTTAAAGGTTTTTTTTTTTAATTCCAATCACCTTTTTTCTTCCACTCTCTATAGTTTGTTTTTTTTCTTCTTCATCTGGAGGGGATTTTTGAGAAGGAGACAATTGATTGATTATCTCTCTTTCAGATTTTTCATAATCAAGGAACATCTTACCGGTTTGTTTATTTTATTCTGCTTGCTCTTATTAATACATTCGATTAGTTTTTGTGAAAGAATTGGTTTGGCTTAATATTTGTGGTTATGTATTAACATTGTCTGTTCTACTTTCTTGTTTGCGATCACAAGAATTCACATATTATTGCAATTTATTAATTTCCTCTTCAAGTTTTTTATTTCTAGTTTATTATTTTTTACGAATATAAATGAATAGAGCTATCCCTGCGAAAACTAGAATTATAATAACAAACACAATTATGTAAACTTCTGAATTATCTGAGTCTTAATCCATAATTGAAATTTTATTATTTAACTATTAAAACATTACTAATTTGTAAAAATTGAAAATAACCTAAAATCTTTTGATGATTTATATTAGAAAAAGTAGTAAACTTAGAAACGATTCATAACTCAACATATTTATATAATATTAAGTACTTTATTTACTATTATTTTATCATATAAAACTAAATTGATTTAATGAGTTGAGTTATCAAAAATCCTTAATTATTATAAGTCTTTTAAGTTAAATATTAGTTATCTTCTTTGAATGTTTAAATGAATCAGATAGCTTATTTACCATCATGAATCAATTAAATAATTAGAAATATTAAAAAATATTAATATATTTAATGGCAAATCTTATATTATTTGTGTTTGGGTTTAAATAATTCAATTTTGTTTTAATAAATTTAAAAGATTTAAAATTTCGGATGCCAAATCTTATTTGGATTGGAAATTTACTAAAAACATATCCTATCCTTCTTATCCTAAATCAGTATCATCAAAATCACCTAAAAATATTGATTTATTTTTTACCTGTTGCTGTATTCACAGCAGGATCAGTAAAATAGATTCCAACTCCTTAAACATCATTTATCATATATAACCCTCTACTAACAAAGAATGTATAATATGAGAATGCTTGAGCAAATTTATTTAATTCTGAAGTATCTTCGTTAATGAAACCATAATTATTGTTATATTTTACAAATTCACCTTTGAAAAACCTTTCAGCAATCCAATATTTATCTAAAATTTTATAAATTTTATATACCTTTGCTTTCCTCTAAAATCAAAAAGTCACTATAAACTACTTTAGGATAATTACGTTGAATATTCTATTATTCTAAAGCTTCAACAATATCAGTTTAAAATTTTTTCATTAATTATTAGCATATCAAGTGAGATCTGCATTCTTGAACAGCCTCAAGTTATGATGGATATGGTTTACTGCCAAGAGGAGTTTTTATTACATATAATTCATCTGATCCTCCATTCTTTTTTTTCATTAAAAAGACATCTTTCATCATACCAAATGCAAACGGAAACTCAGTTCTGATACAATTCCATTATCCTTCTACTTTGATTATATAATCTTTCTATGGATTTTTTCCAATGTTATTTATGGTAGATAGATTATCAGCAAAAACCTAATCATTTATTTTTACATTTAAAACAGTAAACACAGTATCAACTACCTTAGTTTATTTTTCAAAATTTTAAAAGTCTCCTTACTTACATAAAGCCTCAATAGCACCATCTTTATTCTTTGGTCTATCTTATGATGGCTTTTTTGATTTAGTTCCTGACGACTTTACTTAAGTAGCAGCTACTGAAGCACTTCCTAAAGATCCAGCCATTTTTTCTGCTAACTGAGCAACTTTAAGCCCTGCAACATCAACGTACACAAAAAAGTCTGAAGCATTTTTAGCTTCATAAATTTTTTTAAATTCATCATACATTTTAATAGTTTTATCGTTTAAGTTAAAACCTATTAATATAATTTATTGTTCTATCAAACGATGAAGAACTTCTGTGATGTCATCATTAGGATGAAAATCACCAGGGAATTAATGATATTTTCTTCCATGACATGGAGAATCAGTAATTAATATTGCTATCTTAAATTTATTCTTCCATTTGAGTTTTGTAATCATTTATTCTAAAGCTCCTCTAACATCCTCTGGTATATCTCGGCCTCCTTCTATAGGAACTTCTAAAATAAACTTTTAAAAGGCTTAGATATTGTTTGAGAATTCAAATTAATAATATCCTTTAGCTGGTCTTTATTCAATATCATAATAGGCAACAGAAGAAATAATTGTATCTCTGTTAGTCTGTTATTTGATCACCTTTAAGGATTCTTAAACGCAGCTTCTTGCTTGCTCAACATATGGTTCCATAGATCTAGTTATTATTAATAAATGGATACTTAGTACAATCAATGACATAGCAAATATCTAATTTTCCATATTCTTCTAGAGAACCTTATTATTTCTTCATCATTATTTCTTTGATCATCCTGTTTTCATTTTTTTTATCTTCCATTCTTTTTTAATCCATCATTGCTTTTTTTTTTTTACTTTCTTCCATTTATAATTCTTTTAATTTTCTATTTTTTTCCACTTCTTCATTATTTTTTATAATGTTATACTCCGCTTCATCTTTTAACTTTTTTAATTATTATTCAAATTATTTTTTATTTTGATCATTTGATTTATTATTTGAGGCATTCTACTAATATTGATTAAATAAAGCTTCCATGTCTTTCAACTGCTATTTTAATAAGTTAATATTTTCTTCTTCTCCTTTCAACTTATCATGTAGATCATTGTTCTTTTATTTTTATTCTCTTAATTATGTAGTTATATTATCTATTGATTAATCTTTTTCCTAGAGTTGCTTATCGAACATAATTTATTTTTTTTTCCAATTAGCTACTTCTGCTTGTGAGTCCAAAAAATACTAGTGTTCCTTTGAATTTAGATATTCTAATTCCTTTATTTTTGCTTGTAATTCTCTTATGGTTTAATCTTTTTATGACATTTACTCTTCAATATTTTTTTTCTAATCATTCAATTATTTATATCTTTTTTTTTCTTCTTCTGATTGTCCTTATTGCTGATCAAGCAATTGCTACAACTTTTTCTAATCATCTTATTAAGTTAAAATTTAAAGTTATTTTTCAAGTTTTTTATAACTAAACGACAAACCCTGTATTTCATCAATTTTATTTGTCAAATCATCTTTTTGAGTTTTGAAATCTTATTCCAGGTTTTTTAATTTTTGTAAGGCTTAATCTAATTCATTTCTAAGCTTTAAAATTTCTCTATCTTTATTTTATTCCTCTCTTGATAATTCATCTATTTAATTGTTCAAATTTAAAATCTTATTCTCTAGCTTTTTAATTTCATTATTTTTAACTCTAGTAAGATCATATAAATCATCATTCAATTTATCAATTTCTTATTCTTTTTCTTTTATTTTATTCTATAATTATTTAATCTTGTCATTATTATTATTTTGTATTGCTAAAGGCTGATTGTGAATTGGAAATGGGAATGGCGACGGAAATTAACCCGGAATTGCCATCATTTGAGGTATATTAAATTATTGAGTCTAGATGTTTGACATTTGATCTATTATAATTATTCAACATTGATACTTTGGTTTGATATCATTTGAGGTTAAGCTTATGGATTTGGGGTTCCATTTTGGAATTATTAACCATTTTATTACTGGTATGATTGAGAATATTGTAAGTGTTATGGTTATGCAATATATTGTTATTGTTACCCTGAAAATTGTCCCTGCCCCGCAAATTAGAATGGAATATAATCTAATTATATTATTTAGAAAATTACTATGTTAATTCTGGTCTGATGCTTGATTAGATAATGATTAGTCCTATCCATACTGTTGATTTGAGCCTTACATTTGATAATAAAATATTAAAAATTAAACAAATTCAAAAGCACATTATATTTAATGCTTAATAGAATTTCAATGATGTATCCTATTTTATATTTTAATCTATATTCTATTAATTTGCTGCTGATGAGAGTTCTCAGACCTGATTAATTAATTAAGTTTGACAATTGATAATACAATACTAAAAAATACAATGAGAATAATATAATAATTGGCGTAATAGAAATTGTTAAATAAAAAAATATATAAAATAAATATGATAAATATATAATTGCAAATCCCTTCGTCAAATATAAAATTCTATGCTATTAAGTATCAACAGAATAAACAGATATCAGAATTAATTGACTGGATCTATGATAATTTCAATAAGTATACTTGTATTTAAGCCAAGGTTTTTAAAAGGGGAAAACAAAAATAACCTATAAATTCTTAATAAAAACAAGAAATAAACCTTTCGAAGTTCCAATTAATTGGTGAGTTCCTGTATAAATGACAGTGATGTCTTAGTAATTAATGAAGTCGAATCGGAAGTATCATTTCTAGAGTTGAATTTGGATTATGATCTTTAAAGATAAAAAATTCACATTTAAGATGATATTACCATACAAGAACTGATAGAATTTATTTATGGAACCTTTTCAATATCTTTAGATATCAAACTAGAGATAATTTATGAAAACTTAATATTATCCAATTAGAAGAGAATTAAAAAATTAGCTGATCTCCAAGTGCCAAATGGGGCGAATATAAAGATCATACCTATATATAAATTGGATAACAATTTAATAAACCTATAGATAATATGTAAAGATAGTGGAAGTAGTTAGAGGAGATCATTTTAAAAAAGCGACACCTTAAATGCAGTCATAAATAGCGCATAGGGTTATTTAGGATTAGATGAGTAATTTAAATATAATGTAATCTAGAAATACAGTGGGATTTAAAGTCTTCATTAAAAGCAAAAACTATAAAGGTGATGCCAATAAGGATAGGAATAAAACATTATCTTATCTTAAACTTGAGGATGATGACATAGTTGAAATCAAGATCTTATACAGTGGAGGAAGATGATATAATTAGATATATAGTTCTACAAATACAACTTCTATCTTTAAAATAGATTATATTTTGAAAGACTAAAAGGGTTCATGTTAAATCAGAATTAGAATTTATTAGAATATAGTATAAAGGCACAAAGAAAATAGTATTTCATCAATTATATGAAGGAAATAACTCTCAATTATATTAAATTAACAAGTCTTAAAATAATATTCAAATTTCTTGATTGTCCATATTCATTTTATTATTTATTTATAAAATTATTCTACAAAACGATCAAATTTGATATCCAAACATTTGATAATGAACCATAGAGATATTGCTTTCTTAATGTTTCGATTGTTCATCCCATAGAATGCGCATAATCTTTTGGATAGTTTATTAGAAATGTTTTGAATTTCTTAAATTTCTGCCTTATAATTTCTTAATGCATTGGTTTAGAAAATAGAAAAATTCTATGAGAATCAATATAGACTTTGGCAACATGACCATCCTAACCATTATGAGGCTGATCATCGAATTGCAATATTTTAAATTTATACTTCAACTTATTTGAAAGCAGAATCTTATGTAATAATAAAATATTTATTTTGCAAATAACCTTTAATATATTAAATAAAATGAATTCTCAGCAATAGGGATTTAAATTGTATAATTCTACTCAGAATAATGAAATAATAAATAAAAGAAGAAAACTTAGTATTGGAAGTGAAGGTAGTGATTCGACTGGTGAAAAATTAAATGAGAGCTTCAATAGATTAACTTTAAGTGCTGGAAATCCATAGAGCTCATTCCAACCTTTTGTTAAGATTCCCATAACTTAAGTTCGACCTCCAGAAAGACCCTTAACTCACCCTTCTTTAATGATGGGAATTTAAAAATATCTGAAATTGGGGGAAGATTTGGAGGCAGAAGATCTCTTAACAAAACCTTATAATGATCTTTAGTAAATCCAGAATCTTCAATAATTACCTCAGTAGAGACTACATTTTATACCATTTGGAATGCCTGCAAATTATGAAAAATTGATGTCAGAAGCAAAGAATGTCTTATAAAGTGAAATAAAAGTTGAGGAAGAAAGATAAAAAAGAAACATTGATGATTATTTGATTGAATAAAAACTATTGAACCCAGGTTAAAAATTAAGTAAAGAGGAAAGGGCTGCCAAAGTCAAGGCATATTTAGAAAAAAAGCATAATCGATTATGGAAATAAGTGAGGTATTTAATTGATTAAATAATCCACAGATACCCTGTTAGAAAAAACCTTGCTGAATTTAGAGAGAGAGTGTAAGGAAGATTTACAAAATCTGAAAAACCAAGATTCAATTAAAGTCTAATACTATTAGATAAAGAAGAACGAAAAATGGAAACCTTAACTAATTCATATGCTTGATCTATTATTATTTAATCTATATGAAAATTTATTTAAGATTTCATATACCTAATTTTATGACTTAATTATCTAATTTTGAATTTATTTATAATTTGCACTTAAAATAGAAACGAAGTATATTTAATTAAAAGAGTGTTATTTTACACCTTGTATTTCTTAAAAGTGCATAAGTTCTAAGAAATAATAACTCTGGAATAAGTCTTATTTAATTTATTGAAAATTATAGTTCTCTTAGTGTATTTTTGAATAAAATTTAATTAGATTCTGATAAATACAAAAAGATTATACTAGAGGTTGTGTAACTATTTTAAAAAAGGGAATTAGCAATTTATATTAATTTTTAGCTATGTCAATTTGAAAATCGAATTGAAAGATTGAATACCTAAGCTTACCTGATTAAAAACAATCATTGGTTCGTAGCTATATGAATAAATCATAAATTTAATTAGTGTGCAGGTTCTTATCCAGTATTTTATTTTGATGGATTTTAATGAAAATTGATTGATTATTAATATTAATGCAATCATTTAATGAGGGAGAGTCTCACTCTACAACCTTAGAGCCATCAAAGTAAATTATTGTAGTAAGTAGGTCATTCAAATCTAGATCGATCTTTGATACAATGGAAGCTTCAACGAAATAATTCTATATGTTTGATAATGACACAGGGGATATAATCGACCTAAGAACTTCTTAAACGGTTGAATATGACTAAATATAATTCTAAAAAGAAAATGCATGGCAGGATTTTTGGAAAGAATCCTAGTTGAAAACTTTGGAGCTAATTAAAGCATGCAAATTAGGTTAGTTTGCGATTGTAGAATCAATATTGTAATCCTCAAACTTCATCGATATAAATGCTAAAGATTCAAATGATTAGACATGTTTACACTTTGCTTGTAGTTCTGGCAACTATCAAATAGCTTATCATTTAATTTAAAAAGGAAGTTAGGTGAATGAATAAGATTGTGATGGATGTAGTCCTTTGATGGTCAGTGTTAAAAACAACCACTTAGACTTGGTTACTTTGCTTTTATACAACAAAGCCAATGTTGACAGGTAAGATTTTTCAATGAACACACCTCTACATATAGCATTGGATAATAATTGTTTGGAAATCATTAAACTCTTACTCAATTACAAAGCTGATCCCTACATACAGAATGGAGAAAATGTCAATGCTCTTTAGTTAATATCAAATACAGAATAGTAATAAATATTCAAATAATTTGGATATGAAAAATAATATGTAAAAGAAAGACTGGCATCAAGCAATAATGAGAATAAGGAATCCAATTCCTCCTATCGTAAAAGTATAAGTAGAATAATGAAGTTCTTGGGCTAATCAGTTCCAACTAATTCTTTGTAGAAGTAAACTTATCAGGCAAGGCAATCTGTGGTTCCAATCGGAGGTCAGAATATTGGGCCAGATTCCTTTACTTATCACAAAGAATTAGGAAAAGGATCGTTTGGTATTGTTTACCTAGTTAAAAAAAAGGATGAATAAAATAGTTTATACGCGATGAAAGTATTGAGAAAAGAGAAAATTAGTTAAAAACTATTACCTTATATTTAAACTGAGAAATCCATCTTATCAGTGATCGATCATCCTTTTATTGTGAAATTACATTATGCTTTCTAAACTCAATTCAAATTATTTTTGGTAATGGACTTCTGTCCTGGAGGGGATCTTACGAAACTCTTGGATTTAAAGTCCAAGTTGGCAGAGCAAGTTGCCAAAATGTATACTGCTGAGATCATCTTAGCCATTGAAGCTCTTCACCAAAATAAAATCATGTATAGAGATCTAAAACCATAAAACATTATTATTGACAATAATGGTCATTGCATGTTAACTGATTTTGGATTAGCTAAAACTGATATCGAAACTGAAGATACAAAGTCTTTTTGTGGAACTCCTGCCTACATGGCACCTGAGGTGGTCAATAAGAAATTATATAATCGTTCTGTTGATTGGTATCAATTAGGCACTATAACACATGAAATGCTATTTGGTATGCCTCCTTATTATAGTCACAACAGAGAAGAATTGTTTGAAAATATCAAAAATAAATAACTTAGATTCCCTTAAAATAATTTATCAAAGGAAGCCCTTTCATTCATGTAATAAGTAATATCATATCTATTTCAAGTTATTAGAGAGAAATCCTTCGAAGAGATTAGGCGCAAAAAAGGACTCCGAAGAAGTCAAAGCTCATCCCTGGTTTTCAGGCTTCAATTGGGATGATGTTATGAATAAAAAATTACCTGTCCCCATGCCCAGCATTATTAATCAAGCCAATCAGACTCTGCAAGTCAATTTTGATGAAGATTCTCAAATCCAATAGAGAAAAGCAGTAGATAATTGGACTTTTATATCTGATTGATAATATATATAAATTAAACTATGGAATATGAAATTATGCTGCTATGCAACACTTTAGGAATAGGAATTGTTGCGATGATAATCCTCTATCATTTAGTTGGTACCAAAGCAGATAAGAAAACATATTGATTAATATTCATATTTCGTGTCCAAGCCTTACCTTATGATGACCCTTTGTAAATATAAATTATGAACTCTGATTTCTTTATTCAAGCTTCTTTTGTGATTGATTCAATAAATTGTTTATCGAATCCAACGTTCCCAAACTTCCATCATGTCTGAACTATTCACCCCATAAAAACGAAGCGGTTTCTAATGCTTTGTGCAATTTGTGTTACAACACTATTTTATATAATACAAAATTACAATTTTTGTTAATTGGGTCTATCCTTTCCATTCTTGCTTAGTATTTCTTTACATCGTCAATTTGAGAAAACTGATTTTATATTATGTAACAATACCATCCCTTAAATGTCTAACTTTTTCTAATTTCCAGATGGGAAATATTCAAATTTATTTAGCTTGCTAAGAAAGTCCTGCTTCTTACTTTGATTTTTTTCAGCATGTTGTCTTTGCATTTAATAAAATGGGGTTTATTCGATTCCAATCCCTGGGAATCTCACGTACTAATTCTTTAACGATAAGGTACTTCCTTGTTTTTTCCAGACTCATTTATTTTCTCCCAAACTTCCTTCGTTCCATACGCTTTAAATGGATTAATTTATTCCTTTTAATTCATTTATTGTATGTTATTTGATACTATAATAAATAATTTAGACTAATTTCTAGTTATATAATCCTTAATTCTGAACATTGAATAAAGAGAATGATAATAACTTAGAAAACAAGATAGAATATAATTTATATACAAACCAATTATATTTATAATTAATAAAAAAATACATTCTCTTACTGAGGTATCAGATCAGCTGGCAATTAAACATAAATATTATACGATAGCTAATTAATGGGTT
Organism: Paramecium tetraurelia; assembly: GCF_000165425.1. Classification (NCBI taxonomy): domain Eukaryota; phylum Ciliophora; class Oligohymenophorea; order Peniculida; family Parameciidae; genus Paramecium; species Paramecium tetraurelia. The sequence continues at coordinate 224,857 of NW_001799638.1, read as the reverse complement.
TTATATAAAATCCCTATCTATAGCTTCTTTATTGATTATCATTTTTGTTTTATTTGATCTGGATAAAAATAAGAAAAGTCTGAAAAGGCTATCTTATTTAAAAGTCCTTTTATGAATTAAAAAGAGATAATATCTCAAAGTTTAAGCTTATTAGTTAAATATTAACCCAACTTTCGATAGCAAAAGATTGAATACTTAAGGAAAATATAATCAGCCTCGATTCTCTTCAATATAAAGCTTAACTTATATCAATGATCTAAATTATAGAATGCTTCGGCTTTGATAATGGTTAGATATATATTGTAATTAGATGCTCCTCTATTGTAAAATCTAATTTTATCAACGAATTGATCTGCAAATCTTATTCTAACTACTCCTGCAAATGAAGTATTTTCATAAACCAGTTTTTCTTCATCTAAAAAGGAAACATATACTTAGAAATCGAAATGCACATCAACATATCGATCCCAAATTTGAATAACAATGGTGTTGATTTCATATTTCTTAAAGAAACGAATTTCAATGGAATTATAGGGACTGCAATAAGTATAGCCAAGTTAATTAGTTACATAATAAATAGCATCTCGATTTAATTAAGAGTTCATTTAACCACCATCAAAATAGGTATTTCTTGTACTAATTAAATTAATTTAGCGAAAGTTCAGCACATCTTAATAATTTCCTCTTATTATCTTTTTATCAATTGAATTTATAGTACAACAATTAGATAGAGTAAAAGTAAATAATAGTATTTGAAAAATCATTTTTATTATTTTATTAATATAAGTCAGAGTAATAAATTGTTGTAAGAATAATTAAAGTAAAAATATAAAATAAGATTCTCAAAACCAATTGTATTCAAGTACTTTCTTGATTACATCAATTATATCGATGATAGAATGCTTATGCTTTAATTATGGATAGGTATCCATTGTAATTAGATCCTCCTCTATTGTAAATTCTAACTTTATCAACGAGTTGATCTGCAAATCGAATTCTAACTACTCCTGCAAATGAAGTATTTTCATAAACCAGCTTTTCCTCATCTAAAAAGGAAACATATATTTAGAAATTGTAAAATACATCAACTACACGATCCCAAATTTAAATAACAATCGTGTTGAGTTCATATTTCTTAAATAATGATATTTCAATGGAATCATTGAGATAACAAAATGTATAGCCAATTCCACCATTAACATAATATATGACATCTCTATTTAATTAAGAGTTCATTTAACCACCATTAAAATAGGTATTTTTTGTACTAATTAAATTAATTTAATGAAAATTCAGCACATCTTTGTAGTTTCCTCTTAGAATTCTTGTCTTTTTTTGCAATTAATTTATAGTGCAACAATCAGAAAGACTGAGTGTTAATATTAGAACTTGAAAAATCATTATTTAAATATTTTATAAATATAAGTGAAAATATTAAATTGTTGCACCATTATAATAAGAGATTTTTTGGATTAAAGAAGAAAGGAAAAAATTAATCTTTAATTGTTATAATCAAATCCATCTATTTCTAACAGCATCATAATTAAGATGTGACTTTCCTCCTCCTAATTGATTGGGTCTTCTAGGTAATGCAAGGATTGGACAATAATTTTCATCTCTTTATTTTTCTATATAATCCATTTAATAAGTAGAATTTCCAATTTATCCTGGGTCTCCATTAATGTTACGTTAAACTGGATCTCTACATCTTTCCTATTTGCTTATTGGTTTTGGCACATATGATGTCTTATAAGTCGTAGATCCAAAATCAGTGTTCACATTCGGACCATCTTTAACTTATGGTTTGAATTATTCAGATCCTCCAACAGGTTTTTAGATAAAATCTACACCATAAGTGGTATTCCATGGTACTTATCTAGGGGCTGACTTATAAGGTTGCTTTATTAAACCACGTTTCATTGGCAATGGAAATCTATTTAGTAACTGATATACTTCTAATAATTAGTTTAATAGTCTGATAAGCTCGAGAAAGGTTAAGAAGGTTGCAATTCTGGCAATTATCTCGTTTCTCTTTCTGGCAATGGTCTCTAAATGTATTCACTCTAATATTAACTCTTTAAAGTAGATGGATCATAGGAATGTTACTAGGGTTATCTATCATAATTGAATGGTCTTTATTTGTTCGATTTCCATGGTTAATAGTCATGTCTATATTTATTTGGATATATATACTAGAATGTAGACTAGAAATCGCCATGCATATTATCAGTGTGAATTGGACAATGATGTTTTCCACATTTGCATATTTCACAGACACATCTGTTGTGAAACTGATTTGAGGATTGTGCTGTCTTAGATGAATGAAATAGGGATTTGATTGTATTATTAATCATTAAATAATCATTGCTATTACTTCTATTCTTTTATTATATTGCGCAATTCTTCAGATTGTTTTTTCCAATTTGGATCAAGAGGAGCTTTACCCTATTTCTTTTATTATTGCTTCTCCTTTATTTACCCTTGTCGCATTAATTTTTATTAATCATTTGAGACTATTCTTGCCTATTTGGAATTGAATTCTTGTCTTTTCTATTGAAACACCTGTTTACACACTTTAGTGTGCTTTTCCAGAACATCTTGTTTAAATTGTCTTCCACATCCTTCAGGACAAAGCACTAATTCTAGATCTTCTATTGGTTCAGCTTCCTCTAATTGTATTACCATATTCAATACCAAGTTATTATTGCACTTTGGTTTGATCTGCAACTGCTACTTTATTTTCGATGGCATTTTTTGAACCTAATAATGCTGCTTCTCGCTTATTCTAATTACCAATCGATGGCATATAGGAATCTGATTAAGTTTGTTTAACCTATTAAACTTAAGCTTGCTAAACTTCCTTCTTTTCAACTTGGATTTGTTTCCTAAAAAGCTCCTCTTGTCCAGGTAAATAGAGTCCTTGATTAAGAGGGGCAGTATTTTTCTTTTCGTCTGATCGTTAGATTCTATCTTTAAGAGGTACCTTCTCTTAAAATGAGCCTGTTTTAAAGAAATCTTCTTTAGTGCTTGTTAACTAAGGTTCCTATTCTTATGGTTGAGTGGAACGGTTGCGAATATTGAAGGATGGTTTGCTGGCAAAATTGGGTTTCGAATTGATGGCTGAAAAATCTGACTTTTGAGTGCTTTCTAAAGATAAAGTTTATTCTTGTTTTTTAAATGATCCAGAGGTACTGTCCATCTTCAAATTCGGCTTGTAATTCATTTATTTTATTATTATATTTTTATAATACTTTGTAACAATTATGCTTTTTGATAAATAATTTAAACTTAATTTCTAAATAAGCTCACTTTAATATATTAATAACACCATGATATTATGAGTGTCATATGATTGTTTAATTTATCAATAAAGTATTATATAAAAGTTAAAAAATAAGAGATGCTTGATAGATAACAATCTTAGTATTAAATATTAATTAAGGATTATTTAAAATGAATTTATTGATGATAACAGTAATATATATCAATGCGAAATTGTAGGTGTATAGTTAAGATAGCAAGTAATATTATGAATTGGTAAAATTAATTAAATATATTATGATTTTAGATGTTACATAGAGAACTGAGCCATACACAACCAATTTTCGAGTGTCTAAGGAGTAACTGTGTTCAGTGGCTTATGCATGTTAGGAAAGGACATTCACTGAAGAGATCGATCAGTTGGAGGAATTGGGAGGGCAAGAATTTCTAGAGGTTTAAGATAGTTTAAACTTTAGATGGCTTTGTGTTCAAATTACAAGGATGGGTTATTATTGAATGATGTAGGTTTGAGAGAACTGAATTTCGGACATAATCGCAAACCACTAATTCTTCCAAAATCTTATTTTTAATTGTTATGGGGGGCTTTGGAAGATTTCACTATGAGGATACTCTGTTTGGCTGCGTTGGTGAGTATTGCAGTTGATGTAGCCACTGCATCATCCGATTATCGTGCTTATGCATGGATAGAAGGTAAAACTATTGAAATGTAAGATTGTTAGGTTTTGCGATCCTGGTGGCAGTGATAATCTCAACTAATGCTAATGCAATTAATGATTACTAAAAGGAGAAATAGTTTCAAAAGTTGAATGCAGTAGCTGATGAACGAAAAAGAGTTACAGTAATAAGAAATGGATAGAAATGTGATATTCATATGAGTGAAGTTATGGTTGGAGATATCGTCATGGTATTCGAAGGAATGGAAATCCCAGCAGATGGTCTAGTGCTTGAAGCCTCCGATCTTACAACTGATGAGTCAGCCATGACAGGAGAAACCGACCCTATAAAAAAGAACACCCTATCCTATTGTATAGCTAAAAGGAATCAGACTGACTCTGCAACAGCTGGTCATCATGAAGTTCCCTCTCCCATTATGATGAGTGGTACAAGGGTTTTGACAGGAGAAGGTAAGATGATTATTTTAGTGGTTGGAGATTTGTCATGTGCAGGCAAAATCAGTGCATTACTCCGTTAAGATGAACCAGAAGGTAATTTTTTAATATTATATCCAATTAGCCACTCCTTTATAAGTCAAATTAGCTGCGATTGCAGAAGATATAGGGAAATTTGGATTGTACAGTGCAATCATAATTGTAGTTGTGATGTGCATAAGATTTGCAGTTGAAAAGTCATAAGTTGAATGGGAAAATAAGTATATTGTAGAGATCGTCAATTTCTTTATTATTGGAATTACAGTCATTGTTGTTGCAATTCCTGAAGGATTGCCTTTAGCAGTGACTCTCTCTTTAGCTTATTCAACCAAATAAATGTTGAGAGATTAAAATCTAGTCAGGAAAATGGCAGCATGTGAAACTATGGGGGGAGCATCTATGATATGTTCTGACAAAACTGGAACTTTAACTTAGAATAAGATGACTCTTGTTAATATCTGGAATGACAATTTAATTGAATTGGAAACCTATTAAACATGTAGTTTGACTGACTATCTCCCTTAACAATTGGCAGATATTTTTATATAATGAGCCATTGTAAATTCAAGTGCAATGCTTAGACCAGAACCTAAAGGATCTAAGACTGAAATATCATTCCTAGAATTTATGGATAGATGTCAAAAACCGTATGAAGAATTTAGAGATAAATATCCTATCGTAGTTAAATATCCATTTAGTAGTCAAAGAAAGAGAATGTCTATGGTTTTAGATGTTGGAGGATAACAAAGATTGGTATGCAAAGGAGCTTCAGAAATGGTCTTAGCAGCTTGTACATAATATCATTCAAAATCTAATGGAGTCACAACAATCAATTCTAAGGTAGTAGAAGATGCCATTGAAAATATGGCAAAGAAAGCTTTAAGAACAATATGTTTAGCTTATAAAAATATTTCAAATAGTGCTGATTTGACAAGTAAAGATGATAAAGGTGTGTATAATATTGAATAAAATGATTTGATTCTATTAGCAGTCTTAGGCATTAAAGATATTATAAGATAAGAAGTGCCTAGAGCTATCTAATTATGCAAGTAAGCAGGAATCAAAGTCAGAATGGTTACTGGTGATAATATAACTACAGCAAGGGCTATAGCAAATGAATGTGGAATCATTACGAATCCTGAAGATAGTATTGTAATGGAAGGACCTGAATTCGTTAGAAGAATTGGAGGAGTCGTTTGTAAGAATTGTCATCCCGAAAATTGTAGTTGTGTTAGGGATAGTCAGACAGCATAAAAGGAAGGCAAAAAGTTAAGGATTGACACAATTGCTAATCCTGATGAATTTGATAAGATATATCCATATCTTGATGTCTTAGCTCGTAGTAGACCAGAAGATAAATATGCTTTAGTAACTGGTTTGATTGAAAGAAATCATGTTGTTGCTGTAACTGGAGATGGAACAAACGATGCTCCAGCTCTAAAAAAAGCGGATGTTGGATTTGCAATGGGAGTCTCAGGAACTGAAGTAGCTAGAGAAGCTGCGGCTATTATTTTGTTGGATGACAATTTCAATTCAATAGTGAAGGCGGTTATGTGGGGCAGAAATGTGTACGATAATATAAAGAAGTTTCTTAGATTCTAATTGACTGCTAATTTAGTAAGTGTTTCATTGACTTTAATCGGAGCTGCAGTACTAAGACAGGAAATTCTAAGACCAATTTAATTGCTATGGGTCAATTTAATTATGGACACATTAGGTTCACTGGCCTTGGCAACTGAACCTCCATCTGAGAAACTGCTGAATCGTAAACCTCATGATAGAAATGAATACATCATTTCAAAAAAGATGTTTAAGTTTATTGTAGGAACAGCTCTAATTTAAGTGGGAGTTGTACTTGTCATTGTTTTTGTAGGTGACAAATTTCTACCTGAATATCAAGACGCGTATGATACAACAGTATTTAGTGGTCCAAAGATAAGGTTTAAATACAGTAATCACAATTGTGTAACAGATTTTGAATCATTAAAATCATTGGGATCAACCAGATTGAATGAAACATCCTCAACTGACAATCCAGATGATTCTGATAAATGTTTAAAAACTAAGTGTGTATGTCAAAATGATGAATGCTATGAAATTTAATGTCCTCCTTGTCTTTATAATGAAGACTCATGTTCAATTGTGGCTAGTGGAAGATTAATGACTGTTCAAGGTGACTATGACTATTACATTATGTATAACATAGAACATGAAGGAAGTAGACATGTAATTATTATTATAATCTAATTTTTAGTTTACTTATGTGTTTAATGTATTTATCATGTTGCAATTGTTTAATTTCTTGAATAGCAGAAGGATAACTGATGAAATCAATTTCCTTGATAATATAACCAATCATTCTGCCTTCCTCATTATAGTTCCATTCATCTTCTGCATTTAAGTGTTGATGGTTACTTTCGGATCTGCAGCCATTGGATTATATGGTTGTTATGGTTTATAAATAAAACAATGGTTGATTGGAATTGGATTTGGTAGTATCTCATTATTAGGATGCCTTATCCTTAAATTAATCCCTGAAGATAATTTTTGTGGTTAAATGGGATCCCAAAAGATTGTACCTCTCTAACAAGAAGTCAAAGTCTCTTCATAAAAAGTCGAATAAACTCCTAATGCTCTTGCAAAACATTATAACTCAATTTAAAGACATCCAGAACATTGAATATAAATTATTTAATTAATGAATCTACTCAAAAAGGCAACGACTGTTGTTTGTTCTGTTCAAGAACACTAAGAAGTTGATTAAAAGATTATCCATCTGTGTCTTGATTCGAAGTGTTAGATTTCCAAAAAGGCATTGTGTGGTCTATGTCTTGGAGAAGAGCATTATGGCCATAAATCGATCAATCTCTCTACATTGGACTCTCTCATTAAGAATGAATGGACTCGTGAGATTAAGCAATACAATTAGAAGAATAAAGATTTAACAGATTCTATTCAGATGAGCATAAATGCGATTCTGAATAAGGCTAGACTACTTTAAGACCAGATAGCATAGTTTGTTAATCAGGACATGTAGGAGAGTAAAGTAGGCATTTTAAAGCGTAAGTACATTGATTAGCCAAATCTAACTGAAAAAGATTATGAATAATTAGCCAAAGATGTTTGTGATATTATCCATTACAATAATGGAGTTCCTGATTTTAAGCCAATCGATTATGAACCTAATGACAAATTCTAGAGTCTTGCACAACGGTTGATTTTTGATGCAACACTATTTTGCAAAGATATTTCACTTATTACCAAATCTAACATTGTTCACCAAAGTTTTGCAGAGCAAATACAAGATCTGCTATTTTAGATTAATAGTATAACTAATCTTATTGAGAAACCATTGAGTTATTTGATGCAAAGTCGTCGACTCTTTCCAAATGACAAAAGCGAAACTTAATCGATGCAAAGAATCGATTTTGATTAGTAGAGTGTATTTGGAACCATAACTCAATCACCCTTTTGCATTTAGAAGTAAGTTAAGTTCAAGACTTTAGAAATGAAAGGGTTCACTAAAATTTACGAAGAGTTATTCAACAAACCATTTACCTAAACTCACATTGAATTGATAAAGCAAAGATGCACTCCTTAATCTTAAATATGCATAGGTGGAGTCAGTGTAAATGATCCAGATTCCTTTATTTTATGTGCCACTGATTATGCCTCAGAGTTTTACACGGAAACACAGGACTTAAAATTGGCAAGGAAGAGTCGAAATGGAGAGATATTTTGGTATTATGTTAGGAATCGTTGCATTGGATTTAGTCCTATGAGTAAAGTGGATTTAAAGTATCCTGATGTAGATAATGAAGAAGGAGATTTACGGTTTTCTTTGTGGCTCTTTCATGGACAGGGTGGGTATAGAATTGGAAGAATAGAAAGTCTAGAGTAAAGTGTTGAATATAAATGTGTGATTTATTTAAAGAAATGATATTTATATGAGAGAAAATAAATTAAAAAATAAGTTTGCTATAGTTTTTGTAATGCTATAATTTTAAGTTTTTGTGAGTTCAGTTTTTCTCCATCTAGATTTACTTAAATAACAGTTAATATTTTTAATTTTTTTGAATTTATTTTACAAAAATGCTAAGTATGATTTTAGTATATTGAAGCACAAAATTTCTATGATTTAAGAGTAGGTGACAAGATGAGCACCAACAACAATAATAGACAATTGGAAAGGTATGAAAAATTGGAGAAGATTGGAGAGGGTAATGCATAATTCAAATGTGTGTAGGAACTTATGGTGTAGTTTACAAGGCTCGTGATTCAGTAACCAAAGAATTAGTGGCTCTAAAGAAAATCAAATTAGAAAATGAAGATGAGGGAGTTCCCTCTACTGCTATGAGAGAGATTCTCAATTTTGAAAGAACTTCAACCTCATCCAAACATTGTGGGTTTAAAAGAAGTCATTTATTAACCAAATGAGAAGAAACTCTATTTAGTTTTCGAATATGTTGAAATGGATTTTAAAAAATTCCTTGATTAAAACAAACACAATCTTACCCTTAGTCAAATCAAAGTAAACATTTGAACACTAAAAATAAATAGCATTTCACATTCTAAATCTTGAATGGACTCAATTATTGTCATTCCAGACGTATCATTCACAGAGATCTTAAACCATAAAATATTTTAATCGACAAATCAACTGGCATCATTAAGTTGGCTGACTTCGGTTTGGCAAGAGCATTCGGAGTTCCAATCAAAACTCTGACTCATGAAGTAGAAACCTTATGGTACAGAGCTCCCGAGATCTTATTATCATAAAAATAGTATTCTTTGGGAGTGGATATCTGGTCTGTGGGATGTATCCTCACAGAAATGGTTGAAAAGCATGGCCTATTTTGCGGAGATAGTGAAATCGATTAGATCTTTAAGATTTTCCAATACCATGGCACACCAACAGTTCAAGATTGGCCAAACTTAGCAGATTTACCAGATTTCAAACCTACCTTTCCTCGTTTTAGACCAACACCTCCAGAATAATTCTTTAAGAACTTTGATAAGGTACTTTAATCATCTTAAAGAAAAGGTTGGATTAGATTTAGTTACTAAAATGATCGCCTTGGATCCAGCTAAAAGAATTTATGTTAAGGAAGCAATGAAACATCCTTTCTTTGATGATCTAAACAAGGAAGACCTAGCAAAGTATTTTCCTCCAGGATAATAAAATTTAGCTATGCAATATGGAAAATGAATTAATTAAATAAAATTAAATACAAAAGATACTATTTAAATTATACTTAAAATATTTTAAAACCTTATTAAATGCTATCAAATTAAATTAGAGAATTAAGAAATTAAATAAGAGAGACGAATAAATCTCATTTATTTATGTGATAATGATGGCCATCATCTTAATGAAGAAGTGAAATAAATTGGTTATAAAGATCTATAGTCGAATTAAATAAGAGTTCCTGCTTGATTAGGAAACTTATTAAAAAATAAAATTATCATGTTTTTTAGAGATAAGTTATGACAATTGATATGTCATCTACCACTTCATCTTCCTAATTCCATCTTTAAGTAGAGAGTTTGACTATTTGATCACATATCTCGCTTAATTTTTTGGCAGTCATATTGGGTTGCCAATGAGAAATAACGATCTTTTAGATTTCCTCATTAGAAAAGAACTCCCACACTCCATCACTTGCTACAACTAAGAATGCACAATTGCCATTCATTCTGTAATGAATGATTTCTGGTTCGCAACTCACTCCAACAGTTGATGCCACATAATCTCCAAAGGATCTACTCATGGCCAATCCTGGAATTTGATCATGTAATAACCAGACTCTTGGTGGACCAATCATCTCTCCATTTTCACTAATATAGGGTTCCACTCTCCCTTTATTAGAAATTATTCTTTTGTATTCTTCAGGTAAATCTGGTTTATGATCATTACTCAATTCAATGGTCTTCCATTTTTAATTATTCTATTACTAAATTAAAATCTAAATTATAATTTCAATAAAGCTTACTGATCTCGAATCTCCTATATTGGCACACCACAAATGAGGTCCAGAAATCAAAACCAAAGAGCAAGTTGTTCCACTAAATGTTACATCAATACCACAATTCGATAAATCTTTTTGCATCTTCTAAAAGCTTTAAGTCATAGCTTTAGTGATACTAGCATAATGATTTTCACTTATATCCTTCTCCTGCATTCCTATGTTTGATTTAAGTTATTAATCTATGATGTTGGGTAACAACTTCTTAACTAATTAGGACACATAATGTCCATAGACACCATGACCATCACAAACTGAAAATATATATCTATTTTTAATTCCACCCAAATTGTTAGTAATGATAATGCTGTCCTAATTGGTTTTAGTTTATCCTGATCCATTCTATCCAGCTTGGGATCTTATAATTATGAAACAATACTTAGAATGATACATATTCACATAATCTTACATTTCATTATCTAGGATGAATGTGTTTACTAATGTCGCCTGACTGGTTGATCTACCATGTAACATCACCATTTGACTGGAAACCTTTGGCTTAACTTCTTATTCTATAGTTTAAGATGCCAACTTAGCTCTGGAGACTGAGGGTCTAGAGTCAGGAGCAGATTCAGAGATCAATTTGATTATTGACCCTCTGACTTATTGCTAGGTTGATTAAACAAAGGATTTACAGAAGGAGTACCGTCTGCATTTGTGTCTTTTCTCTTTGTACTTTTCATCTCTTGCAAAGTCTCATCCTTGATTTGGATGTTGTTATTCAATTGAGTATCTGCTCTTCGAAGATTTGGTAGTTTCATTGGAGATTATGACTATTTAAAGATTCGATATACTTCAGCATAGTTTGCTCCACTTATTACTCTCTTCTTTGGGGATGAACTTGTCGACTAAGATGGCCTTTATTATTGAGCCTATGAAAATCGTAATATTAGCTACAAATTAGAATTTTTCTTCTTGTTTAGGAATGACTGTGAGTCGTTTCACATTAAATTTACCCTTAATTGGCGATTGTCCGTTTCTTCAATCAAATTTGAATTACTTACAATATGGGAGACATGTTTAAAAGAAATGGTTTTTCTATTAGTTTTTGCGTTGGTTTTTTCTTTAACTATGGTGAACTTGAAGTGCTTTGAGTATTTTGTGATTCATTGAATTTCAATGGAAATACTCTGACTGGATTCATTATATAAATTATATATAATTAGTTATGTAATTTTCATTATTTCTTTTGGTACCAAGTTGGGTATATTTTGGGTGCGATTTCAGGTTGAATTGAGAGTTCCTCTATAAATAATACTCAAACATTAAATACCCTTAGTAAAATCAAAAAAGTCTGGTAAAGTCTAATTGGGAATACCGAACCCTGCTTATCTTATGTCATTAAAGAAAGGATGTGCCAAGGCTTCCAACGGTCTCAATCTTTCTTTTGGGGGATACACCATTAATTTGGAAATAAGGTCGATAAACAAAGCGTCTGGTTTGAATTTAGCAAACACCTAGAATTTCATTAACAATTGTCAAATACCTTTTGCCAGGGGTGACATTTGATGAGGGGAAACTTAAAATCTTTGTGTTGAGGATTCATCATTTTGACCTGTTCTTAAGTTGGAGTTCCCAATATTTTAATAATCTCAACTAACTGATCTGTTGCACTTTCTCCTGGAAAGAGAGGCTCTCCAATAAGCATCTCTGCAATTACACAACCGATGGACCAAACATCGATTGCTGTACTGTATTCAGTAGCTCCATAAATTAATTCAGGGGCTCTATAATAACGAGAGCAAATGTAGGCCACATTTGGTTCCCCTTTTTGGAGTTTCTTGGCAGATCCGAAATCACATATCTTCAGTACGTGAGTTGCTGGATCAACTAATATATTTTATGGTTTAATATCTCTATGGCAAATACCGATTCCTAATTTTAAACTAGTGATGTTACCTTCCATATATGCTAGAGCTCTGAACATCTGATATCCATAAACTTTTAATAAGGTATTGGGAAATTGCTATTTGGCTTTTCTGTAATATCTAACTACTTTGCTTAATGTATCAGGTATATAATCCATAACCAAATTCAAATAAACATCGTCACCCTAATAATCAAATGCATATATACTTTATCTCCTTAGGTGAAGAAGGCTTCCTTTAACTTAATTACACATGGATGATTGAGTTCTTAAATGATCAAATGCTCCCTATTTTTGTACCTTTTATCCTGAAACACTTTCTTAATGGCGACCTTTTCTCCTGTCACTGAATTGGTGGCCTAAAGCGATGAATAATGAGTCATACTAAATAAACCATTCCAAATGTGCCATTTCCAACAATTTGATTCAAAGCGTATTTTTGGGCCTATTCGGATCTCTACAATATGAACAGCAAGATTAACCTATTGTTGCTAATTCTCATCATTGGCCAATGTGGCAACTCTTGTACTTGGTTTAGTTGGCTGTTATTATTAAGGCTTCTTTAACATATTTATTTATATTATCACAAATTCAAATACTAAGAAACTAAAAATTACAAACTTGAATCTCTTGTGTATTTGTTTAGAACATAATAATAATTATTATTATTTTATAATTGCACTTGTAATGTCAAATAATCCCGTTAGTGATGTGGAAATTCAGAAGCAAGCCCAGCAACAATAAAATAATATACTTGCCATCTTGAAATCTGGTAACGCAACTGTTGTCAATGAAAAATTGCAGAGGTGTCGAGATTTCAAAGAGGGCAAAGACATTCCAGTCCCTTTTTGTTATAAAGGTATTTGTGACTTCCAAATTAATCCTAGAAAACTCCCCCAAAGAAGAATTAGTATTGGAGCATGTACAATAATTTTAAAAACAGTTTCAATTACATTATGATGAAAGAAGAAACCTCTTCCTCTATCCAAAAAATGAATGCGATCTCTACAAATTTATATGCACAACCTTGCGTCCTTAAAAAATTGGATATCTAGAACTCTACAATTACGAATAGTGTGCTCGATATATGAGCTTCTTCATAGCTTATGAATAATTGGATCCTCCTGATCAATTCCCTAAAGTAATCCCCAGTCCAACCAACGTTGCGAGATGGCAAAAAGGAGATTGCTTTGATTTATCTATGCTACTCTGCAGCGTCTTAATAGGTGTCGGATATGATGCTTATTGTGTGTATGGAACAGCTCCTCGATCAATAACAAGTAAGAATGAATCAGATCTTGATTACATCTTCATCAATAATGGAATTAAAGAGGATGATGAAGACAGGGATAAAGATAATGACGAACTCAAAGATAATGAATTTGCCATCCTTCCAAAAGAAGAGATTGTGTCAAAATACGATACTAAAATATAAAAGCAAAAAGAGGAATTTGAAAAAGAATAAAAAAGAATAGCTCTCACTATTGATGATGATGAACCGATCAAATGGGAGCGGTTATTATGCCGGCAAAGAATTCATTGTTGGATACTCTTAAAAGCCGGAAAAAGAGGAGTTGAAAGAAATCTCTTTATTGAACCTTCCACAGGTAGGATCTATTAAATTAATGAGAGTCCCTTTTTAACTGTTGATGCTGTTTTCAACAATAAAAACTTCTGGATTAATATGAAACTTGAATCTAAAGTTGCAGATTTGAATTTTGATGAGATGGACACATCCATGAATTGGGAATACGTCATGTTAGACACTATGGTTGAATAAAGCTAGTAAGATGATGAAGATTATAATTATGGTGAAGATCATAATCAATAATAAAAGCAAGTCGATCCCTAATAATAACAATTATAAGATATTGCTTAAATCTTAGACATGCCACCTCCTTGGCCACCCAAGATGTTCATAGATAAAGAGTCTTTTCTCAAGGGAACACCTTTTGGGAGAGTCTACTGTCTTCTATAAGAAATGTTAAAATTGACTCCTATGCTCCATACTCATAAGAAAAGGATGGATTAGTTTAAAGATTTACTATTTATCAGGATTATAAAAGATTGAAAATTCATGAAATTAGATATTTTTACAAACACAGATCTGACAAATTAGTGTTGAAAAGAAGATTCCCTTATGAATTTAAGACCATTGAAGAGTATGAGCCAGGTAATAAACCTTAAAGAAAGACAATTACTACAATAGATAGATAATTAAGGATCATTTTATATTACCCAACAAGGAATCATGATGGGTTGATTAAAAGAATAGAAAAAATTGGAGAAAAAACAATAGAAGAGTATGAGAACAGAGATGATAGAGTTATATATAGATCTGTTAGATTTGATGCTAAGGATAAAAAATTTGAATAAAGAGATTTAATCCATAATGATAGATATATGGGGATAAGTTAAAATTACTAAAATGACTTAAAAATATGAATTAAGTGAATTGTATCCCTGCCAGTGAGTAACCATAAAAGGTTGTTATTGATTTGGTTAAAAATGTTATTAGGTTAATAATAATTTATTATGATTTAAGAGTCTATTATCATATGAATAAAGGAGAAATTAATCCATAAGTCAAAGAGTTAAAAAGGGAGAATATGCACGGATTAGGAAAGTTAAATGAAACTGGAGTTGAGAAAAAAAATGAAGATGCTTTGGTTTCTTAAGAGAATTAAAGAATTGCAAATTTAGGTATATTTAGTTTCATCTTTAGAAAAGGAATGCTTAACACACATTAAAAATCAAGAAGATGAAGTAAAGAAGGATGAAGAGTAATTGAGATCTTAAGATCTAAGACTTGAAAAAACACTTCATGACAAAGCTAGAGAAAGATATAAGGAAACATTAAAGAAATCTGAAGAAGAAAAATAACGGGAATAAGCTGACAAAGATTATCTCTATCCATATTTAGAAAAGAGAAAGTTATTAGGAAAGGAAGTACTTAATTACAATGAAGCTTTGGATATATAAAAAGATGTTATGACTAAATTGAAGGAGCGGTTTTATTATGCATTTTAATTTTAGTTTACTCTCAAGAGCAGCCATCATCTAAAAAAAATTAGAAGAAGAGAGAGCTAAATTAGATCAAGCTGAATAAATGTAGTAGAAAAAGGCAGATCCAGATGATAATGAATATATCAATATACAATTTAGAATTGATATTTTGGAGTAAAGAGCTATTAGATTTGAATCTTAAGCACTTCTTAAATATGAAGAAATGGATAGAAAACTCAAAGATGATAAAAGACTATCAGAACTTAAGAAGAAATGAAAAATTATATTGTTATATTTATTAAGGAAAATTAAATATTAATATTATTATTAATTAATTACAGGACCCTATATTTCAACAGTTTTCAAATAAATTATTATCAAAGTCTATACTTTATTTCTTATCATTTTTCTTAACTTATCTCTAATTTTATACAACCTTGACTTTTACTTACTATTGATCATCAGAATTTTCATCTGAATCATATCCTGTTTTTATAACTTTATTGACTTTCTTTGTCTATTAGTTTTATTTTTATTAAGCTGCTTATTATTATTATTTTTGATTTTATTATTGTTATTGTTATTGATGTTATTATTTATTTTATTTAGTTTACTTCTATTTATCATTTTCAATTTGCTTTTATTACTAAGTATTCTAGGTTTACTTATCTTATTTCACTTTATCTACGTTCTATTATTAAGTATTATTTATATGATCCTCATTAGATTAAGTAAGTTTAGGAAGTTTTTTTATTCCAAAATTATTTTCTTCATCTAGATCCTATTTTTGTTAATGTACTGCTTTTGTTTATTAATTTTCTTAGGGTTTTTAACTTGCTTAAGGTTAGGCTTGGTGTTATTATTTTTCTTTTTTTGATCCATCCTTTTATTATTATCCTATTTAGATTTCTGAAGTTTAAAGATTTTCTTTTTATTCTTTGCTTTTTTCTCTGTTTTGATTTGTTGTTTCTTTGGTTTCCTTTTTTCCTAATGCCTCAGTTTATTCTTGATGTTCTTTCAAGTTTTATGGTTCATGCTATTGAACTTCCACTTAAATTTAATTTTTCTAATCATTATTGGCCTAATGATCTTTATTTTTTATATCTTTATTTTCCTTTATGTTTTCATTTTATATTTATTCTTAGATATTTTAGGCTTGTTGTTGCTTAGTTTTTTCTTCTTCTATTTTATTCTTATTTTATTATTTTAATTGTTTTTTTGTCAACTATTCTTTTTATTATGGTTATTATTATTATTATTATTATTGCTATTGTTTTTGATTTTAGTTATTTTATGGCTATTTATTTGTTTATTTTTCCTCTTGCTATTAAGGTAGAGTTCTAGGTGGGGAAATGTCTGGTAAATTTTCTACTAATTTGTTTTGTTCTTTTTAATGTTTATTTCTTCTTTTTTAATTGTCGGTTTATTCAATTTTAACTTGTGACTTCTTTTTTGGTTCAATGATTTCGCAAGTGATAAAGGTTTAATCATCAAGCACATGTCCAATTTACATTTGTTTAGGAATCACAACCAAATAGCCATTTTATTTGATATTTTTTACTTAGAATTGCTGTATTTCCTCATTATCTGGATTTTCTCTTTAAGTGTACACGAATGAATTTGCAATCTAAACTTCCAAATTCTAATTGATAAATTTACTCAATTACTTATTAAGTGCGATCTACTGTGGCAATGAATTATTTTTGTCCTGTATTTACGAAAAGACGAATGTATTGTCTCTGTGGAACTTCGGCAGGTTTATTCAAAAATAAATCCATAAATTAAAATCAATAATTTTATGTTTATAATAATCTGTGTATACACTTTTCAATTAATGAGCACTGGAGGTATAGTTTATTTTGAAAGTGTTGTTTGTGGTACAAGAGCCAATTTAATTATTTTTCACATTTAATTAGATAGTCCGCCATATAGTTTAATTCCTTATCCTTTTTGTTTTCTTCAAAGGGAATAATTGGAATACCATTATCCAATCTTTAAATTAGTATACTTCTGTTTCTGGTTCATTTGGAATATGAATATTAGTCATATAATCTGTAGGATTAATGTTTCATCAAGTTCAAAAATTAGAGTTTTAATTTTATCAGATGAAAGGGGAGGCCATTTTGGAGGATTTAATAATTTTTGTGTCAAAGGATTTTTAAGGTCACTTGTGAACAATTTTTAAAGAATTCTAAGTTAGATTTAAGTGATCACAGAATTTAGTTTTAAAATAGTCGTTTTGCTCTTGAAATTCAATTTTATATTGTAATTGATATGGAGATGTCTGCTGAAAAACACTTCTCTCAAGAAATCTATAACTGATGTCTAAGAATACTTTGCTTCTTTAAAAATTGGCCAAATTAAAATCTAATTTAAGATTACTAGAACGGCTGCCAAATTTACATTTTAAACTTCACTTATATGGGTTGAAGAGGAGTGACCAAGTGCATTATATTCAGTTTTTGTTAGTTGAATCGTAGGAGAAAATGATTATCTTGATGGAATCTGTTTGGTTAACGCAACTTGGAGATTCTTATCAAAATATGGTTTAGTAATTATCTCCATTTTGGATTTTTTTTTTTCTAAAGCATCTTTTGAATGATTTTTTATACCTATTTTTACTTTTCATTTTGCTATGTTTTAGTTCTTTAATCTATTTATATCAACATCACTAAGTTTTAAATTCTTATTTGATATTTCTTATGTCATCTTCTTATAAGTAGTTAGATATTGATTTTTAATTTTCAATCTCTATGATTACCGAAAATTGTTTAAGTGTGCTTTTTGGTTGGAGTCACTTCTTTGGGGGATTTGAATTAAGAAGAAACTCTATTCTTTGCTTAATCAAAATCGACATCATAGACTAACTTTTCTACGTTCTATTACTAATTTGAATTTTAGATGGCTAATTATGGCTGCTTTATTTAATGGTTTTGAGAATGTCTGTATATTTTATTGGAGGACTAAAGTTGGTATTTAAAGTTCTAATCATTTCTGGAGTGTTAGCCTTGTTATCAATTCTATTCTGTATTTAATAAATAAGGATTACTCTCTATTTGTATTGATTTTATATTCAGCAGATTGACCACTCTCTACTTTTTTTGGAACACTCTTCTTTTTTTGACTACTGCTGTTAAGGCAATTTGACTTAAAACTTGGAATAAAATTTTATGTATTTAATTCATTAATTTTAAATCATAGTATGTCTTATTTATTTTCTTATCTAATTGGTTCTATTTGATAAATTTGCTTTATATAAGGCATTCTGATAGCTATTTCTTTTGTTTCATAAATGATTCAAGATTCTCCTTTTCGAATGGGTTCATCAATAATAAAAATAGGGTTTTCATTTTTCTCAAAGTTTTCTTCCAATTCAGGTTCAGAAATATTATTTTTAGGAAATTTGTACTAAGGTATTAGATGTATTTTAATATAAAAATATTGGATTTGAAAATATTGATTTAAAACTCTCATTCAAATTTAATTAAATATTTTTTGATGATTTTTTATTGTTTAACCTTGATATTAAAGATCTCATCATATATTTTTGATGAAATTCATATATACTTTAGAAAAATTAGATTACTTTTTAAAATAATAAAAGTAAACACTAAAATCTCTTCAAATATCAATTAGAGAGAAGGAAAGATCTACCATTATTTATTAATTGTTAATTTCAATGATCAACTAAATTATTAACTTATATTAAATATTAATGGATTATTTGCTATTTTCTTGTAACATAAATTTTTCAAAGATAAGATCTAACATTTATTGTAGATAAACAAAATATTGTTTCCAATACAATTTTTGTTAGTGTCAGAATTTCTAGTTATTTACTTTATTGAACTATTTATCATGGTTTTCTATAGTAATAGAGACTCTCTTAAACTTCCCTACTCATATTTAATGATGGATTATCAAAATAATTTCTTCCTTTTATTTGGGTTACTAAGAATGTTCAAAAAAATTCTATTAATAAAGAATTAGTTTGTTGTTGTAATAATGAAATAGATTTTCTATTAAATTTTGAAGGATGTTTAATAGGTTGAGAATAAATTTAAAACCCAATATAAAATATATATTAATAAATATGATAGCATTATTATTATTGCTTGGAGTTTAAGGCCAATATCTCCCCACAAGTACTGGATGTTTGGGAACAGATTATTTATACAAAATTTAAGATCTCTCTTTCTGTTTTACTTGCTAGAAAGGATGTAAAAGTTGTTGTGATCCATAATTGTGTAATGAATGTGAAGACAGATACAGATTTAATTCAACCACTTCAACTTGCATAAGATGTCCAGTACTTAAAGATTTCATATTTAGGTTAACTGTGAAGTGTGTGAACCTGATGGTTTATTTTCTAAATGTTCAAAATGCGAAACAGGATATATCAAACAAGAGGATGGTAGTTGTAAGAAATGTGGGGATGATTGTGTTTCTTGTTCTTTGGCAGATTATTGTTCACAATGTGCAGATGCTTTCTATGTAGAAAAAGGAAGTAAGACAGAATAATTATGAATTTGTATAGTTTGTAAAGATTGTCCATATGGCTGTAAAAGTTGTACGTAGGTTGAAGAATCATTATTTGTCTGTGATACTTGCATTGATAGATATTATCTAGTTGGAGAACAATGTACAAAATGTCCAACTGGATGTCTAAAATGTGATGACGATTTCACCTGTACTAGTTGTGAAGATGCCTATGTCTTGAAAGAAACTAAGCTATGTGAATTTTGCACTCCAAATTGTAAGAAATGTTCTGAAAATACATGTACCGATTGTCAAACAGGTTATGTCTTAACAACAGATAATTAATGTCTAGGTTGTCCAGATATCAATTGTGAAAGTTGTCACTAAGATGATAGAACTAAATGTACTAAATGTGCATCCAAGTTTTATTTACTTAATTAAACCTGCATTGCTTGTGATATCAATTGTAAATAATGTGATACTCCAGGACATTGTGTTGAATGTAAACCAGGATACTTTATTAAAAATGGAGTTTGCACTGCCAATTCAATCAAAAATTGTTAAGTATAAAATGAAACTGCATGTACTACTTGTGAAAGTGGTTATTATATTAAAAATGGTGCATGCAGTCCATGTGGTGATAACTGTTTATAATGTTCGGGACCTTCATTTTGTAATTAATGTGCTACTGCTTATTTTTTTAATGGATTCTCATGTCAAGGATGTGGTACTGGTTGTGAAAGATGCGTTGATTCAAATATATGTCTTAAATGCACCTATGGGTATATAGTTATTATATATTCAATTAGTTTTTATATTTCAAAGGGAGTTTGCGAAAGATGCATTGATGGAGTTTGTTAATGTTCAATCAAAGAAAATATTGTAGAGAATTAGAGCCATTAAATCATAGTTTTGATGTTGTTATTATTATTGATATTATCATGACATTAATCTAAATTAAACTAAATTATTTTATAAAGCTATCATTTAGTTATTTAAATATTTTATTTATCAGAAAAGAACATCAACTCTTCAATTAATAAAATTAGATCTCAAAAGAGCACCAGGGGGATGTGTCAATCAGATTAATTTTATTTTAATTAAATATAAATAAGTTTATTAAGGGAATATTTAGAATAAAAAAGTCTTAATTTAAGTAAATATAATTTATTTTTATGATAAATTAAGATATTGATTATTACAATGAAAATCGATAAAATTTTGATTAAATCTAAGTCATTATTTATTACTGTAATGAGATTGCCTCTTTAATTAATCTCTATATAATTAAAGTTCCTGCTCCTTATGATTTAATAGTTCATTTAATCTATTACATTCATTCTAAAACAGTGAAACCTTGCTTTCCAAATCCTTCAAATTTTAGCTTGAATATTATGATTAACTTTATCTTCTTAATATTTCTATTTCCTTATTCCTATCATCAATGATTTTTCTAAGACTAAACAAATTTAAGTTATATTATACTTAGTGATTTCTTGGTTTTAATATTCAGTCTCTCGAACTATTTTTTCCAATCTATTCAATTTTTATTAAACAGTATCCAAATCATCTTATTTTAACTTCAAATTCAGTTCTGCTTTTTTTAAATCTGATTATAAATTGACTAAAAGTCAATAACAAATATTACAAATATTTTAATCTTTTGTTCTTGACTTAGCCATAAAGTTTTAGGCTTCAAAACTCTAAGACTCAAGTGATTAGCATCTTCTCTACCATTAATCTAATTACTCTCTTAGTCTATTCATTTCAACTTAGACAATGTTGTCATTATCTTGGACAGCTCTCTTCATTCTTTCAACTTCCATTTCAACATTAGATCTGGTTTTCAATTGAGTTTCTAAGCTTGAGTATCTCAATCCCCATTAATCGATTTCTGAATTCAAATCAATAATAGTCTTATTGAGTCTATCCACTTCTTGCATTAATTGATTAACTCTTCCTGTATCTTCAAAATAACTGATCTTTTCAGATGCAATATTTTATGATTTTAATCTAAAATTTTCTTATTGCAAATCATATATTTATCTTTCTAAGAATGTACATTTATCTATGATCAATATTGAATTATACTTCTCCATGGCTCTTCAATATCAATTCGAGGTACTACCTTAACTGGCTTATCATAGTGTTGGATTTCTTAGTATATAGGTTATGGTTGGACAATATTTTATACAATTGGAGGTCCTTGATTCGGTGATTAAAATTGTTATTGTTTATTTAATGCTTAAATTTCTGGTGATAATTAGAACTATTTTAGTGGATTTGGATTTTACTTCTTAAGCATAGGCTCTTGCAGATGCCTATCCAAATTACATTGGTAATCCTGGTCCTTATTCTGTACCCAAAGGTTTTTATGTATATTAAGTATTAACGTCTGTGTTCGAGGGATATCTAATTTGATCAAATGCAGGTTTATTATTGATTCCATAAACAGGATCTCTATAGGAAGCCATTTTTAATGATTAAAAGCAATAAAATTTATTATAATATTAAGTAATAATTTATTTCACGCATTTTTGAAAGCAATTTGTTTTTTTGTTAAACTAGTTTCATTAATTTGCAAGTTATATGGAGTTTATATATTTATATAAATTATGGACACTATTAAATAAAAATGGAAAAACTATACACTTTAAAAGCGTCTGAAAGATCTATGGGAGGATTACAAGAAAGTTTCAAATTTGTCTGAGGATCCACAAACACTCAAGAAGTAATATGAATTTTACTAAAAGATTTTAACAATTTCTAGAATAGGCAAACATAACAATTAAGAATTTTTTAAAAAGCAATGATCAACAGTTAGAAGTCATCTTAGGTGATGCTAATTAAGTCTTGGTAGTAATATTGGATTATTTGAATAAATTTCCTGAAATCTAAAAAAGGTTATATTTTGTTTAAACTAATCTTTAGAAATGCAGACCAAGGGCAATTGGTTTAGGACATTATGGAATAATGCATTTAATTGGCTGAATAAATTTTGAGAGAACCAAAGTATCGTAAAAGTGTTGAAAATTCCCATAATGTATTGTCCGATTTTCTGAATTTAATTGAAAAAGCATAGAAAACTGAATCTAAGGTTCTTATCATAAAGCTGATCGTATAAATGTTTTTTTAACTAAGGTTTTATTTTCAGAGAATCTCAACTAAAGGATTGAATTTTTTGAATAATAAGGATTCCACAAATTGCTCTCAATATTGATGAATAAAGATCCACAACTAAATCGAGTAATATCTAAGGCGCTCTTGCATTTTTTACTTATAGAAGATATAAATCAAGTTGTGATATGTAATGTAGAGGATAGTCAAGAATAAACAATAAAATAAAAATTCAGTAAAATAGCAGGGTCATTGAGATCCTTTGCATTTCAAGGTATAACTCATAATTAACATTAAATTAGAACTCTCCAAAGTGTTTCTTCCCACTCAAAATAATAAGCAGTAGAGTATAAAATAGTTTTCTGTAGAAAAGAAGGAAATTTTAACCTTATAATAAGCAATAGAGCAATAGATAAGTTTGCAATCTATCTTCGAAGTTGATTTAAGTTTCTATATGAATTCTCAATCAATAAGTAGATCAACTTCAGATTAGGATCAGAATAAAAATGAAATTTATGAAAAAATTATCAGTATTAGCAGCACTCCTCCAGAAAGACTTGCCTTATCACTGACTCAATCTGAAAGATCTTAGTCTGAAGACATACTTAAAGAATTTCAAGTTCTTTAAGGTGGATTCAAGGCCATATTAGAAACACTTGAAAAAGCCACATCTGAAGTTTAAGTTGATTTGCTTCAAACTGTTTAGCAAATTCTTTAAAATAATGCGAGAAATAAAATAGAGTTTAAAAGAGTGAACGGTTATCAAATATTAAGCGATTTTATCAGCCATAAGGATTTATAAGATGAATAATTTTAATAATAGTTCTATAATTTCTTAAAACAAATATCAACAACAGAAACAGAGATTGATGATTTGGATGCATTCACTTTGATGCTTGAATTATTACCTATATAACAGGACAAAATTCTAAATATCATTGTTGAAGTTTTAAATATGAATTGGAAGAATGTTATAATTGCAAAGAGATTAAAATTGTACTATTATTTAGCCATCATTCAAATCAGATAATACTTATCATCTGATTAAATTTCTGAGAAGTTCTGCAACATTGATAATGAGTATATGTTTACTAATTTTAAAAACATTTTAGTAAAAGTTAAATTTCAATAGTCCGATGAAATATGTCAATAACTATTTCAACTTTATGAATAATTAAATTCATTAGAAGGATTTTATAGTCTTGAATTTGAAGCTATTTAAAGTTAATTAGCCATTTTATTTATTGATGACATTGAAAAATTTAAATAGATTGTTGGATTTGCATTCAAAATGATAGAAATTAAAATGAGTAAAAAATGCAGATACATGAATTCCTTCGACCATTAAAGTGAATTGGCATTTCGAAATTTCAGTATTATCTTTGATAAAATATATCATACATTTTTGTAAGCCAAAAAAAACAATATGCAAGATGCTAAGGATTAATCTAATTATGTGTTTTTTATATAAATAGTTGAAATTATTAATAAGTTTTTAGGATGCGAGCACAATGTATAAAAACAGGAAGTAGATATATTTAAAAATATGGTTAGTTAAAATAGATGTGAGTAATTTATGAATTTAATCAAACCAAATCTCAAATTAATTCAAAGTAAGTAGATTCTAGAACTATTTGATTTTGAATACAATGAAAAAAGCAATTTGGCAATTGCTCATTTATAATTCCGTTTGAATTAAGTAATGTTTAATTCACTTGCAGGGATCATGAGGCATAACGATTTAAAAATAGAACCTTAAATGGTCATATATTTAATCTATTCTCAATATGAAATGTGGAATGCTTTAGAGTAGCAACCACTCAATCCAATAACTCCTCTATTGGAATTCTTAATGGATATTTCAAAGTTAAATCCATAATATTTATAATGTATTTCCCACTTTTTTTTCAAAATCAAACTGCTAGATGAAAACACTCTTGTGATTGAAAATCTTATATAATTTCTAAAGTAAAATGATTTTAAAAATTAAGAATTAATAGTAAATATGCTTATTTCGATTTGCAAGAATTTGCCATATTATTTCGATATGGTAAATCTCTACCCTGTTTTAATTTAATATATAGAAATATACTTAAACAAAGTGGATTTAGAGTAATGGTTCGATTTTGTATTTTCAGGAGAAACAATAAAAAAATTAAACGAATAAAATTATGGAGCGACGATGAGTGATATTCTCAGTTTGTTATCAATTCATAGTATGTTTTAAGACAAAGTACTTGATAAAATGATCAACGGAGAATATTTAACAAACTCGTTTGCTACCCTTTAATATGAAACAACAAAGGAGCAAAGCATTAAATTATCAAATATATTATACTTACTGAATGCTAAAAGCAACAAGATAAAGGTATTTATTATGATAATATCATTAGAATCCCATTTATGGTAATAAATAGAAGTTTTTTCAATTGATATAGAAGCTAATAAATGCAGAAGAGTTTTCAAATTAATTATGTAATACAGTATACAAGCTTGTGTTTTGGAATTTTGACAGTTATCATCTCCTTTACACTGAAAATAGTAGCAATGTTTCTTCAGTAATGGGGAGAAGTGAGTTTGCAGAAATCATCTAAAAAACTCAGAAACAATATTTAGAAAATAAGCAACCCATTTAACACATAACAAATTTAGAATCATTGGAGTTATTTTTTTTGATGTTAGGCAAAAATAATTCTCAAAGTTACATAATAGAAGTTTTGAAAATATTTGAATCTATTTTGGATAATTAAAATTTAGCTACTTTATTAGATTCTAATATTATTTAGAGTTTATGTATGTTATTGTAAAATACGGATAAGAGAATTCTATAGCAGATATATAAAATAATAAGAACAATCATTTAATATGATTTGAGTAAATCTACCAAATTGAAGATTATTGATATTTTAAAGAGACATGATGATGCATCTCATATATTAATAGACTATTTAAAAGATTTATTATAAAATCCAGTAATTAAAAATGATTACATGACCTATTTAAAAAATTTCGACTTTTTAGTAAAGAATTTCGAGGAATTAGTTGGTTTTAATGAAGAAATTGATATTTTATTGTTCCAGATAATCAATTTGATGGCATCTAAAAATTCACCAGAAATACGATCAGTATTAAAGCAGCTGAATCTATTTGAATTTAGAGACAATTTGGCATTGTAAATAATAAAATATAAAATGGAACCTTAATAGTTAATGGATATTCTATCAGGAGTTCCTTTTGCTTAATTATGTAACAGTAGAAACTTTAAAGAATCTCATTGCATGGCTTATTTATTGTAGAGATTAATTTAACACAAGGATCATTTCGGTTTAACACTCTTAATTATTAAGATTTTAAAATACGATATTTCATCAATAGAGGATAATAGAAGGTATGTAAGTAAGCTTCTTCAAAATGATTAATTGATTAGTTTCTTTTATCCTCAAATGCTGAGAAAATCAAGCAAAAGTTTAAAATGTTTTGATTAAGATGATCAAAAAAATTAAAGATCTAACTCACCAGAAACAGATGCAGCATTTTCTCAGAACATGACTGTAGATCAATTTCTAACCTTATTTTTCAGTGATAAATTGTAGGATGAAAGATAACAAATTAAATTAACTTTAGAAAGAGCTCTTATTCCAGTTGAAAGCGAATACAAGAAATAAATAATGAAATATAATATGAAAAAATAGAATCGATTAGCTAAATTATCAGAACAAGAGTAAAGTGATAATTTAAGAGTAAGATATATTAACTATTTAGATTTAAACTTCAAATAATGATTGGGAATTTAAGATATAATCTCGTTTAAAAAAGAGTAATGAACGATCTAAAATGAGGAGCCAAAAATAATAGGAATAGTTTGAATAATTGTTGGCTGATGGTGAGAACTAATGGTTTAAATTGTGTTTAGGATAATGAAATTATATATATATAATATTAAGGCATGTTTTATAAGACATGCAATTTATATATGATTATATAAGTACATAATATTTCAAATTGCTTTATTTTACATCATAGATTAATAAAAACAAAATTGCCATAACGATTGATAATGATTCTTTGGAATAAGGGTAGATAAAGTGGGTTGCCTTACTTTTACACAAGGGAGATATTAAAAGAGTTTATTTAATTCAATAGAGGTTATTAACCATTACAAATACATTTCTTTAATAATTACTTCAAGAAATTAAAGAAAAATTATGTAAGATCTCATAATTCATTAAGTGATCTTATGGATATATTATTTTATATCTTCAAAAACTTTTAAGTCCATAATAATTCAAATTTTAATAGCCTGAGTATTCATATCTAGAGGATTCTTCTTTATATATATTCTTTAATTCTGAGAATAATGGGTAATTACAATTAAGCGAAATTTTACTTTTTCTTTTAAAAGCTTACTCCTATTAAGTATTTATTGAAAACTGTCATTTATTTTTATTTATAATAATGGCTGTAATCATCAATGATAGGAATTCCTAAAAGTATTGTAAATAAATTCTCATAAGGGAAATTAATATTAAATAGATTCAAGTAAAAGATAAAATGAGAATGCTGATATATATAAATGCGTAACCTGCTTAAAAGATTACATTTAAGAAGTTATTGTGAGAACCTGAACTTGACTTATTTCTCAATTGAATATTCAATTTTAGTCCATTATTTCCATTGTGAATACATAGGATTTGGTTAACTAAAAGCCGCATTTGTTCAAATTGTAAAACTGGATGTGACTAATATCCGAATTATTGATTTTTTTAAATTATTAACGAAATGATTAAAACTACATATAAAAAGCAGCCGCTCATTCCTAAATTGTCTAATTTAACTTCTGCAATTGAAATATAATAGCCTTTATCTTGTAGATAATAAAAGTAGACGTACGTTTCATTTATTTAACCTTCAATCAAAACAACAAGACATAAAGAAAATAGTTATAAATATGCTAAAACTCCAACAAAATCCGATCATACTAACTTGAATGTGAGTAAGCATAGTAGATCGCCAAATAGTTCTCAAATCTAATCAAGTTAGGCAATCTTAAATGTTTTAAATCAAAATATCAGATTAAGACAATAACAATAATCATATTAATAATAAAACTATAAATCAAACAATGTTACTCCCTAAAAGCAAATTTAACAAGAGGAATAGATTAAAATTGATAAAATACAAACATAAGAGTTGTACTCATAAATAATTAAATAAAGACAATAAAG
>NW_001799638.1:0-196605 GCF_000165425.1 Paramecium tetraurelia | reverse complement strand
CTCTGTGCTATTTAAGAAGCATATGAAGGTCTCATCTATGACATGAAAACTAATTAGTTAATCCCTAAGAAAAAAAGCTAAAGAAGTTGGACTTTGAAATATGATGAACCTATCACTAAGAATAAAACAAGAAATTATAACAATTAAATGAATTCTTAGATTTAGCCAGATAATTATATGATTCTGCAAAAACAAAAAAAGAAATTTCATTAAAGTACAGTATTTAAGAAATTCTTGCAGAAATTGAAAATATTAGTTAAGATATCATAAACAACGCTTAAAATATCATTCAAAATGTAGAATCAAAATCTTTCTAAATGATATTGCAAAATTATGTAAATAGATTGCAACAATTTGACATAATAATTAACAAACAAAATTGTGTTAACAAATTACCTTTGAAAAAATAAGTGCTAATCAGTTTCCAAAATAAAGATAGTTTTGTGAATCCTGATTAAATGGAATCGACAGATTCACTAATGTTAAGAGAATCAGAGACTTAACACTTTTTGGATGATTGTAATGATGTTACTTTATATTCACCGAATTTCTGATAATTATTATATGTGTAATTCATTTTATTGCTATCTATTTAAAATATATCCTTTTAAAATGATCAATAGCATCTAATAAGAATCTATTTATTAATATGTATTAAGAACAGTAATGAAAATAATAATCAATCATAAAATTCATAACACAGAACACAATCCTTTAAATAAAATTATTAAAAGGATATCCGTTTTTCAAAGAGCTGAAAATATAGTAAACTTAAAATGGAATAAGACAAGAGTTATCTAGTCCTTAAAGTTAGCAAAATGCTGAAAATACAATACATTTTTTATAATAATATTATTAATGGCTACTCTTTATAAAATTGATTCTTTAAGAGCTTCTTTTGAGAAGCATCAATAAAAATAGATATAATTTCTACTCCTTCGATCTTGTTCAATACTTGTGATCAGAAAAAATCTAAAGAATAATTCTCCACATATGTCCTTCTAAAATTAAAATTCTAAATATAAACACGCCCCTTCATTTTAATTAGCATTTTTGATTTGTTTACTGGATTTCCAAAGGGTTTATGCTGATTAAAATCGATATTAGAAAACAGGTGTAAATATTAAAGATTTATGATTATTATATATGAACAAGTAATTTGAGTAACAAAGAGTAGCATCTGTTGTAAAAAGGAATTTACAAAAGTTTAAAATACTAGTAGGCGATAAAGAAAAGAAATTTAATGATCTCCTGACTCCTTTCACCAAACTCGACACCTTTATTGATGCCAAATCTATACTAAAATCAATAGTAAAACCATCTAATAAAATATTGGATCCTTTAACAACTTGTGAAATTCAAAAGTAATAATGGCAGAGAAGCACATTTGTTAATGGAGATTACAACTCGGATAATTTTTATGAGGATGTAGATTAATTGATCAATCACTTAGAAAAAGAATAATCAGAAATGATAACAGTCGGAACCAAGAAAATAAGTAAAAGTGAAATACTCGAACTCAAATCAAAACATCCAAATTACGAATTAGTTAGTAAACAATTTGCTGAGAAATCTAAGAGAATGATTGCAAATTTGAATAGGCAATCAACCAGAATATTTAATAAGAAATATTCATTGATACATCTTTCCCCTAGATAATCAATTAGTAATCAAACTATAGCCTTAGGTTCAGAGAGAGATCCATCATCATCGAAATATTCTCATTCTAAATAGCTCTAAGGATTAGAGTTAAGGAATTAAAAGTCTCAATTTAAAATAAAAACAGAACCAACATCTCAAAGAAACTATAATTAAAAAATTCAATAACTAATTAATGACATTGAAGGAGTGCATAAATAGATGATAGATGAAACAGGTCAATTATAAAAAAAAACCAGCAGGTTTATCTTAAACTAATCTAAAAGTAATTCTAAAATCCCTTAATTCGACTATCTTGCTACTGATACAAATTTTGCATTTACAAAAATAAAGAAAAGAATAATTTGATTATTAATTTAATATTATTTTATTAGTATATATTTAGATTTGTGAATTAAATAAATATCTGTATTTAATACACTTTCATTTAGATATTTAGCAATAGAATCAGTCAAAATATTATATATTAGCTATTTTCGAATTATGATGTTTTAAATCATCTAATTTTGGTATAGAAATTATTCTATGACTTAATAAAGTCTATATTTATTAATCATATATCCAAAACTTTTAAGTTTTTCAATAAAGTTGAAATTAAGGGAAATAATTACAATATAAAATACTCTTACAAAATTATAAAAATAGATCATTTCACAAAGTATTCACTTTGTTAAATTAAGAACAATAAATTAAATAATACATTACAAATAGATGAATAGAAGTTCCAAAAACTTAAAAGTGTAATCTAACTTTGAATTCGATACTATCATCTCATAATTGGATAGTGGATCACCTTTAACATAGATTCAAACAAAGAAATTTTCAGGAATTAAAAATCTTGATCTTTTTGAAATCCAGGATGATTAATATGAAACTCCAAAAGAATCATTTAATTCGCTAATGGAGGAGGATCTAGCTTAATATCAAAGAGTAGAATAAGAAAGGATGAATTATTACTTTTTAAAGTTAAGTAATTAAAAGAAATATGAAATTTCTAAATCTTCATTCTAAATATAGATTTTATAACTTAGACATGGCAGTCAAGGATTTTCTTTAAATATAAAAATATTGTATTATTCATTACAAATAAAATTTAAGTTCTTAGATTAGTATTCTTTAGAAATAAACAATTAATTTAGATGAAAAATATCATAGATAAATATTTTAATCTATAAAGTAGTATTCATTGATTCTTTCTTTTAGTTAATAAATTACTTATATTAAATGTGAAAAATGAATTCAATAAATACTAATGATAGACAGACAATACAGTATAGTATTGTTTTATAACAATGTTAAATCTAGATTAATTTTATTTTATTAAAATATTAAAATAAATAAAATGGTTTTGGCAAAAATAGCAGTAGGAACAGCAGGGGCAGTGACTCTTGGATATTTATTTGTTCCACCATTCAATAGAAAACTTGAAAGAAATGTTCTAAGACCAATTAGAAATTATAGAAGACATTTACAATAAGAAGATTCATTCAAGACCGAAGTATGTCACAGTTAAAATTTGTTAGGAAGAATTCTATCAATTCTTAGGAAGTGTTGCTTTAGGCACATTGAGGATGTTTACAATCGAAAGCGATTGAAGAATTATTATATATTAAATAATATCAATAATATTTAAAGAATGATCAAACTTCGTTATTTTTTTTCCAATATCCACAAAACAAAGGCATATCAAAATCTGGTTAAATAATAGAAAGCTTAAGTAGATTTAGTTCAGAATTATATGAATCAAATGAAGCAAGCAAAATCGTAAATACCATATATATAAAAAGGGAAGATGAGTTAATAAAATTGAAATACTAATCAATCAATGATTTGTAAAGGATAAAAGAAGAATAATCTGAAATAATAGAGTAAATTAAATTGGAAAAGAAAAAAAATTTTGAGAAACATTTAATCAGTATGGAAGTTGATCCTGAAGATATCTAAAAGCTGTATAAAGGAAAATAAAAAAAAAATAAAGATGAGATCGTAATTGATGATGAGAAGCAAAACACTAATTAGGAATAGAATACGAAACAAACATAAGAGGAAACAAAAATAAATGTACCTAATAATTTAGAAATCAGAAATTTAGCATCTCCAATTAGGACTTAAGGACATCTCATTTTATTTGGTGTTTAAAGACATAATGCACAACATTCTTCATATATTTATGGTAAGAAGTTTAATTAATAGTTTAAGATGCTCTATTTAATTTGAAACCATAAGTTATATTGACTGATTTGCCTGTGGATGATCCATTCTTTATCAAGACTGAAGGTAATTACACTTCAACTTGGAAATCCTTTATTGAAAATAAACTAACCCCAACTTTCCTTGTTAATCCATAGCCAATCACTTTATCGGACATTCACCTACATAAAAATAAGATAAAATGGATTTTTGAAAACAATATATTAAAGAACTCTTAATTTATTATCAATCCTACTAATATTAGTGAAATTACTAAACCTATGTTTGATAAGGAAATTGAAATAATAGATATTTTGAAATCTCCATTTTTATATAGTTATCATCACTCCACACCAATCGTAATTAATGGATATCCAGAAATAAATTATCGATATTTTCTGGCTGAGAACTGTGAATTGGATAACCTAAAATAGTTATTAAATGAAAAGAAGATTGCCAAACAAGAAAAACAAAGAAACTTTGATCCATGCCTATTACAACCAGACTTGTTTATTTTACCTAAAATTAAATTTATGATTGAAACAATTAAAATGAGTAAATTGTTATTTTGATTTTAGCATTAACATCCTATAGTAATGGGATAATTATAACAGAATCTAACAAGATTAATCAAATTGAAGAAGAATGGATATCGTCGGCTCATCGATTTATATCTACAGATTTAAGAACTTAACTACATCCCATTAAACCCATTAAAGAGTCAGAAGAGTTTATTAAAAAATTAATTATTTTGGATGAACTCATCTCACCCTACATTTATAATAATTTCGTAAGATATAACAGCTTCCCTTATCAATTTAATTCAGTTTTTAAGATTAGTTTATAATAATATTGGGATAATTACAAGAATTAATTATCTAGATGAGTGATTGTTTATAGGTTATAATGAATATAGAAATAGAAATTCTAATAAAAAGTATATTTAAAGTATTTTATTTCAATTGAAATAAACTCTATTTCACAAATTAATCTTTTCAACTTCCAGATCTTTTGATTTCATTTAACTAGTATTAATAAAATATAATTAAATCTAAGAGTATCAGAATTTCTTGCATTTATCAAGTGAGCGCATTTTTTATTTTAAATAATAATATTATGACAGATATCCCAACTAGTTATCAAAGAATAAATGCAGACATGATAATCAAATTCAAAGGGCAATATGTAACACTTGTTGGAAAATTATTGTAAAGCAAAGGAGATTATGTTGAATTTATGGTGGATGGATGTAAAATAATATTATGATTTCATTTAGCAATTGTGAAAGTGACTGAGATTGAAGAAGTTCCTGAAAGCAATGAAGATATCCTTTTAGAAATAAGAGGCAAATTAAATGATGATGGGTTTTTAGAAGCTAAAGAATTCACAGAATTAGATTAAACATTTGATTTCGAGCTCTATAAAAAAGCCATAAATATGGTTCAAGGACAATTTAGAGAATTGTTTTATGACTGAATTAATTAGTTGCCAGATGAAATATATATTATACTTCAAATTTGCTTCTGGTATTATGTTGTCAAATGTACAAATTTTATATATTCTGATAAAAATATAACAATCTTAATGTCGATATTTTAAGCTCAAACCAATCTTCAATTCTCTTATGTATATTTATACATTACTTAGTTTAAATTCCATTGATCATTTATTGTTATAAATACAATGGGTTTATTTTTAGAAGAAATGAGTATTGTACCATAAAAATAGGGATTAAAATTACTTAATCAATCTCTAAAAACTGTTATACTTCTGGTACTTTTATATATAATTATCTCAATAGATTTTATGAAATATTTATATAGTATCAAAAATTATATAAGTATCATGTTTTCTTTGAATTATTAATAAGCATTTCTATCTTATAAATTTATAATTTTTTTCAAACTGAAAGCCAAATAAGTAACTTAAAACAATCGAAATTATTCTATAGGTTAATAAAAAAAAGCATAAATTCCCATTCCTTCACTACAAAATCGCTTTCTTCTTCTAGATAAAAAAATTTTATAGGTGTTTTGCTAAAGTTCTGTATGATTTTATTTAGTCAGAGCCTTATAATCAATATAGTTCAAATTAAACTAATATACACATTACTAGTTATCTAATAGAATATCAAATATTATGTAAGGAGAAATATTGGCAAAATCAATTAGAAAAAAAATTAAAATAATGAAAATAGAATTAATTAAAAGATCCTCTAATTAAACTAACTATCCTTAGAAAATACTAAAAAATTTTGTTTTATATAAATAATCATCTAAAACTAAAATCAATTTTGGATCATGTGGTGAAATTATATTACTAATTAATAGAAATTCATTAATAAAATTAAAATTGAAAAAACTAAAAATATTTTGTTTTTTTTTTGTCAAAATAACTAAAGGACAAATCAGTAAATTAGTAGGACTAATCAGCAATCTTTTAAAATAAAACTTATTGAATTAACAATTATAATCAAATTTAATTTTTTTATTGGTTTCATTTATATATATGTAATACTGAGATATATGATAGGATATATTTCTAAATTAACGAATACGTTAGAATTATCAATCATAATTAACTATGGAGCATCATTTTTAATCCTTTCGTCATAAGTAAAAGTACATTATTATTACATAATGGTCTTTACAAATTAAAACTCAAGTTAAAGATACTATTAAATCAATGCAGTGTTCATTAGTAGTTATTTGGAAATGTCTTCTGACTTAACTGGTAACCAATAATAATGATCTTAGTTCCAATCAATTATAGCTATAGCTTCTAAGACCTTAAATATTATGAATATATTACAGGATCCTATCTTAATAAAATGTTGCTTCCTATATCTGTAAACTTCTTGTCATCTACAGATGATATAAATTTTTTGATAATTTTTTCTTGATCAGAATTCAATGCCTTTTTATTGGCTTTCTTTTTCAAATCTTTAATCATTATAAAAACCTATTAATGAACATGATCTTGTTAGTTCATATATGGCCAATAAGCCATGATCCATTAGATATGTTCCCATAATAAGCAATAATTTTGTTGTTGATGAAATTTAAAAGTTAAAATAGCCAAATGAATCATGAAAGCCTTAAATACCTCTTAACTCAGTTGGGCAACAATATTATTTTATCCATTCTCTTAAATAAACCGAATAGCATTTAAAGCTAGTAATTTCTTTTCTTAAAGAATGCACTCTAAAGAATATGTTAATACTTTAGTGCTCTATTAATATTAAACATAATCAGTCAACCTAATTTACATGATTTACATATCTTTTTTATTGACTGTTAATTAAGTGGGTGCCTTTTATGGTTAATTTTGGAGTAACACACTCAACTTTTAAGCGAAGGCATTCATATTCTTAATATCCGAAATGGACTAACCTGTGACATCTCTAATGCTGCAATCCAATATTTACCATTTAACGTAGTCATCAATTTTCTTCTAAGAATAGCATAAAAAAGTAGCAAAATTATTCAAGTGAGGAACCTAAATAGTGTGCTTTTTCTAAACCAATTGAATAACGATGTTGGTTCTTGTTAGATATTATTAAAACACTTCTTCTGCTTATTATTATTATTTTAAGAATAACAATTCCTAATCTACTTTTTGATTGAACTATACGGCATACTATTAAAGTTCTTTTCTAATTAGAGATTCATAAGGTTTCCTATCATCCATATCTAAGAGATCTCCCTATCCACCTGTAAAACTGTATTCGCTTTAAAGATTCTTATCCTTATACACCAAATAAACAACAGTTTCTGGGGAATAACGCATTTCTATTTCAAATTTCTTTCTAACTTCTACAAATCCATCTTCAAAAAAAAAGCATTATTCATTATTATTGATATATACACATTCATATTCCCCATCATATATAATAACAGCATGCAAATTATACTCTATTTTATTGAAGTTACCCATAATTAATTTAATTTGCTAATCCATTTTTTGTAACTCTTCTTTCAACACATCTAATTCTTTGTTTGCATCTATGATCAATTATAAAAATCCTTCGATTGCTGGATCTCCATCAACTAGTTCAGTTCTTTAATCCTGGATAATATTGATAGTCATTAGTAAGAGCTAAGGAATGCTTTAAGAAGTCTATTAGTAATTTTCAATATTTTTAATCTTTTAAACAATTTCTTCTCTTTTCATTGTTAGTTCTTTGATATCTGATTAATGTTGTTTTATAGTTCCTTTATTAGAATACATAAATTAATCCAAATATATGATAGGCATTAACACTAAATTTGCTTTTCTAGTTATTTCAAATTGTAATATTTTTGGCAATTCTTTTATTGAACAATCTTCTGAATCAAATTTCTTTTATAATCCTTCCATAAAGGACTCATCATCTAGATCCATCTTAATTAAATTAAATGTGATTTCATCATTTCCTTTATTGAATTTACCTATAAATAAATCTCTAATTGGATGTTCTTCCACAAATTCATTAAGCATGGTTCTATATTTTGAAATTGACTCATCAACCTTCTCAAAAAATCTAACTAAAAATTCTTCAACATTTTTATATCTAGTATTATAATCATCCTTCATATATTAATAGACCTCTATTGCTGATGTGTCTTTCTTTTTGCAAAATATCAACTAAACAAACAACTTTTGCAAAAATAAAGTCACTCCCTCTTCATTAATTATAGAATCCTATTGTTAAATTATCTTGATACATCATACTATAAAATTTACTCTGCAAAGGATGGAAGATGAAAATATGTCAACATGAAACAATCTAATAGTTAAAATTATGGTGATCTTTTTAAAGCTACTGGTATCCCACTCTTCCTCATCTTTAGATCAATTTTAGATTGCAGTTTCGATGGACTGTCATATTTTGTTGGACTTAAATTCATCGTATTATTGATTAATTATAAATTTATTATAGAAGAAATATCTCTAAAAATACAAAATAGAGTTACTCGTTTGTAAGATTTCTTATGAGTGAGTTATAAATTCTCTACATTAATTCATTAAATTGAGTTTATTACTAAATGAAAGAATGACCTAAATTTCATTAATAATTATTATTTAATTCTATTATGTCGAACACAACCGATATTTTGAAAATCTAGATAACTTCATTGACTGAATGCTATCAAGAGTAAAGCCATAAATAGATAATCCTGGATTTTTCAACCTTTAATGATGAAACATAATTAAATTACCTAAAATCGTAATCTATACTATTAAACATAGATGTTTACATTAGCCATTGATTGGACAAGAAAATGAATACTATGAAACTCATAAGGAAAAGCTAGAAAATCTAAGCAACTTTGAATAGCAAATTTTGGAAGTATTCTATAATGATTTGGTAATGAAAGATTATACATCTGCTGTATTAATATCTGTTTATCATTTTAGATGATTTTGGCGAAAGAGTAATTCTCCCGAAAATAAATCTTGGATGATAAAAAAACACCCTTGGAATTTTTCTAGACAACTCAATCAATCTTGAAAAGAGCCTGCGTAATTAAGGATGAAGCTCCTTTGAAATTAGCCGAGGAACTTAAACAACACGGATATCAGAATAAACCCTCAATTTAATTTGTATGTCTGAAAGTTGATTATGAACTTGGAAAATAATAGAATGAAAATTTGGAAATGATTTGTAAGAAAGTTAGAGATTGCTAATCATCAAACTTAGCACCAATTCTTGATGTTCAATTTAAAACTGAAAACATTTAAAATCTTTTTGCTGATGCTCAGATTGCCTATTCAACAATTAATGCAGCTCTTTTGGATAAGGAAGTTGAAACAGAATACATGATTTTATGCACAAATATTGTTGATTTGGCAATTCAATTTTTAGGAGATGTTGAATTAAATGGAGAAAGTCAATATAGAAGTTATTCCGATAAGCTAATTTATTTTGTTATAAAAATCTTGTTTAACTCAATTCCTCCTAGTTATGGTGGAATCTTTTTCACTTTCGATAGAGGATTTGTATAAAGCAAAAAGATTCTCCATTTCATCAACAACCTAAAAAAGTATGATATTTACATTGCTTGGCCATTGGGAATTAAATTGAATGCTCGAGTATTTGATGAAGTTGTTAGAAGTAAGCTTTCTTTCTCATATTTTAAGGTTATTCAATTGTTTAGAGACAATAATCTGCAACAATCACAATAAATTAAATTCTTAAGGTATTTTAGAATTGCTTTGCTGGTAAGTATAAGGATGAAGAAGAAAAGGAGGTTCTCCATCCCATCAAATTAGGCTCAACATCAGCGTCATCATGAGTATCTATTTTAAATTAATAATTTATTAAATTGTGTATTTGAATATAATCTATCTGCAAAAGGGTCGGATCCTCAATATTTTGTATTTAAAATTTGAAAGCAATGTGTATTATAAATTAATTTGAATTTATTTTGATATTATTTACAATAATATTAAGGAAGAAATTAGGAACAATAAATTAGTGATTTAAAGTTTATAGGTATGTTTAAAATAACTTATATTATTTTAATTATGTGTCATTAAATTTATTCTTGTTTTAGATCTGACAATGATTCAGGCTCTCCTTGTTATTGCGATTATTCATTTGATTTATAAAATGCTCTATCCTTGACTAATTCTGGATGTTTGAGTTTGATGTGCTGGTTGAGAGACCCTTCAGCTCTAAGAAACACTTATTAAGGACTTTTACCCATATTTCTTTTAGCAATTTTCGACTGGACAAGTAAAATGCCTTTCGATTTCTTGTGCTGGTCTTCTCAATCTTTTCTTTCTTTCTTCTCCAGTTTCTTCAACATTTGAATTGAGCTCTTGATTTCGACGCTTGAATTTTGGTGATATTAAAAATTACTTCTAATTTGTTTAATTTGTTGACTAGTTCATTCTTTTCATTCAAAAGTTCTTTTAACTAATATAAATTCCATACAATACTTAATTCGTTAAGACAACATTAGCAATGTATAGTCTCAGATATTCATTGTAGTATTCTAAATTTTGATCTTATTATGGGACTAAGATTTGAATATGTTTGTACCTTGTTGTTCATCCTATCCGGCCACATAATTTTGAAATCTCAAAGGTTCATCGCCCATAATAAATTTTTAATTCTCACCGTCAGATCTAAAGGTATTGAATATGAAAATACTTTGCATTGCTCATTTTATATATAATTATTAATATTTTTTATTAATAATTTGCCTAACTTAAATTAAATTAAGAATTAAGGAAGAAGAAAGATATCGTTTTCATTCAATTTAAAATGACCGCATTCGAATTCTAAGCAAAATCAAAAATGCCATTATTAAAGTAAATATTTGAGTGTGAAACAAAATAAAACTATATAATTCTAAAATATAATTATTAATTTAACGGATATATATATGGACAGATTTATTCCGAAAAGTAAATCGAAATTGCTGTATCAATCACACACTTAATCAAATTATAATGATGTATTTGAATTCAATATCCTAGTTATTGTATCATATAAATGAGGAAAAAGTGCTGAATTTTGGAAATCAAAAATAACAGCAGAATTACCCAATATCATTTTTGGATTAGTTACATAATTAATACAGATTGCCTACCTAATAAACAGTTAGGTAAATTAGTTCAGTCCCTGAGAAAATATTGGATGCACCAGATATTGCAGATGACTTCTATCTCAATATTTTGGAATGGGGCAATAACAATGTGTTATCAGTGGGATTACAAAATAAAGTGTATTTATGGAATGCTTCAAATTGTAACTTAATATATCTATAAAATAGAGCATATTGAATAACTTTTATAAGCAACTTCAAATGTAACTGCAGTACATTGGATCAATGATCATATCTTAGGAGTGGGATTTGATGATGCCTCTATCAAGATAGTTGATGTTTGTTCCTAACAAACAATAACCTAGTTATATTATCATAATGAGAGAGTGTCAACGATGAGTAGCAGTTTTGAATTATTGTCAACTTCAGGCAGAGATAACGTTATTTTCAATCATGATCTAAGGGAAAAGAATAATAATGTTGTGGGAGTATTTCAGAAACACACTCAAGAGGTTTGTGGATTGAAATGGAATTCCTCTGGAACTACTTTAAGCAGTGGCGCAAATGATAATTAACTATTATTATGGGACAAAAGATAAATGTCATTGCGTTTGTCATGTGAAGGTCATTGTGCAGCTGTCAAGGCTATGGCATGGTGTCCATGGTTTCCCAATATCTTAGTTAGTGGAGGAGGTTCCAATGACAAAAACATAAAGTTTTGGAATTCTGACACAGGACTGTGTTTCAAAAGCATAGATACGGGATCACAAGTTTGTGCTTTATAGTTTTTACCAAGATATAGAGAACTTATTTCATCACATGGGTTTTCCAAATTCTAAATTAGTATATGGAATGCAGAAGTAATTTAATAGGCCAAATTGGTCTAAGAACTTTAAGCTCACAAATCGAGGGTTTTGCATTTAGGCATATCTCCTGATTAGTCTATGCTTTGTTCTGCGGCTGGAGATGAAACTTTGATATTTTGGAGACTTGGCACTGAGTAAAATAATTAAGACAAACAAGAAATGTGTTCCAGTAAAAACCTATTTCTCAGATGATATTATGTTATTACTACCTTACAAATAATTTAATAATTATTTATCTTTCTTTAATGATTAGAGGAGACTCTCATGAGTTCAAACAAAATGCATATAGCCAAATATTGGTTAGCAAATCTAGCAAAGAAATCCAGGATGGATAAAGTTCAAGAAGGGATCATTTATTCTCAAAGTTACCCTCCTTAGATTGCACACAACCAAATAATTTTTGGCAAATAAAAAAAGGAGGTTCTGCCAGATGTATTGTTGATTCTGAAAGATTATCAACTGCTTCTAAGCCCCTTACTCCATAGGCGTAGAAGAAACAAAAAAATTAAATAATCTAAATCGAAGAGAACAATTAGTTCGATCTTGGCTCGAGTCGTCATTTCTAAAGGTTGTTTACTGTTAAGAACAAAGTTAAATCTTCTAATGGCAGTGTTAAGACCTCAAGAGATGAAAACACTAGTATCGTCAGTAATAATGTGGTTCTCAAAAAATCTCAATATCATCAGACCCAACTAATTCAACAATCATAACAATCACAATCATCTGTACAATAGTAGTAGTGTCCGTTTTCTTCAGGAAAATCGATCAATGACATTCTCTCATAATTTAAAGAAAAAAAGTATCAATCACTACATTTAACTTAGATCCAAAACTAGTATTACAAGACATAGTGAATTCGAAAAAATGGAAGGATTAGATGACTATGCAAAGGAATTCGCATAAATACTAGCCTAGGATGAGTAGATTGGGCCTGTCATCGGGACTGCCCATGAAATGAAAGGGGTTGTTAAAGCACTAATAGATTTAAGTAATGGAAAT
The DNA here is from genome assembly GCF_000165425.1 of Paramecium tetraurelia. Lineage (NCBI taxonomy): Eukaryota > Ciliophora > Oligohymenophorea > Peniculida > Parameciidae > Paramecium > Paramecium tetraurelia. The sequence goes on along the minus strand of NW_001799638.1, from coordinate 183,353 downwards.
AAATTGGCATATCACTTTGAAAGTCTTAAGTAATTACATTAGGACCTTAATATAACTGATGAGATGTTCAACAGGTTTAAGTATCTCTATATCAAAAAACTAATAGATATGAAAATTGGAATGGAAGTTATATTTAAATGTGCATAGAAAGTGGAGTACTACAGAGGTGCCATTATCTGCAATGTATGCATTCAAATCATTATAATAGTCTCGTTCTGTTTAAAATGTTAAAGATAGCATAAGAACCATAGCTAAAAATATGTATGCTCAAATTTTTGAAGATTTCTCATTGAGTCCATTGTTCAAAGGAACCAAACAAGAGGAACAAGCCATTAAATTTAGTCGTATCTTCGGGTTCATTTTAGGATCTTCAGAATCCACTAATTATGTTATGGACTCTATGAGAGACTTTCACAAAGCCTTTGGAATTAATTCAGTTTAATATTCAGTTTTCAAATACTACCTATCAGGAGCCATGTCGAAACACGCTGAAAAAGAAGTTGTCTACTATATACTTGAATAAACTGATTCCTATAAAGCGGCTGTGATTGATTAAGATAGCATCAAAGACTTAGTTTATAAATAGTTTGGTATAGACAATTTCTGTGCTGAATTCATTAAGTTATGTTAAACTGACCCCTATATTAACAAGAATTTCATACACAAGATTGGATACGATCAATTTGTTTAGCATACCAAATATTTCTTACATTATGCTTTTAACAAATAAAATAACTGCTTTACTCTTGAAGACCTGAGTTAATTACATTGCTAACATTAAATCAATATACAATTGTATTAGAGCATTAAAGACAAATTGTTCAATTTACTGGCCAGACTCAATCCTTAAAGAGTCATCTTCTAGGACTTTGAAGAAGAATTCGATATCATCTTACCTTACATAACTAATAAAAAGCTACCTTGTGATATTGTTGGAGAAACTAGAATTTGTGAGTTTGTCCCTTTGATTGCTGATGAATTGCAATCTAATGTTGAAATCAAGAATGTTTTTGATAGCAATGATGCAAATGTATAGAAAACCATCCTTAAAAAATTTGAATATTTATTGTCTGGTAGGAAATATTTTAAAAGATCAGATATCTAAGCCATACATTCTAGGCTTAAAATTAGCGAGGCGGTATTTGAAGAATTTATTTATATTATTGAAAAAGTTATCTAATAATATGATACTTCTCTTTTATGGATGATCGATGCCATAAAAGAATGGAAATATATCATAATAACTGTCTGAGCAATTTGTTTTGTTTTGGAATTTAGTGGTAAATTTATGTAATTATTATTAATTAAAATATTTAAATACAATTGTTATTAATTATAAATCATATATATTAATTTATTTTATATTTTTACCAAAAATATCAAGAATAAGAAACCGAATTAGTTCTTGCTTATCTTTCATATAAATCCTCGATTCTGATTCTGTCCATATTATAAATTAACTTCATATAAAATATTAATGATTATTAAATTATTTATATGTTGAATTCAACCGCATCAAATCAAGATGAAATCATCCTGAAATCATCAAGAAGATTTGTGCTGGCAGATCAAGCCAAGGATCAAGAGTCTGCTCCCATTTATAGACCCAAGAGATCGAGTAAAAAAGTGAAATTAACCCTTGTTACTAATTAACCATATACTTAATCCAAAATTTGTTATATTTGCCGTAGAAGTTGCTTAGTTAAATTATGTAAATGCGACGATGTATAATATCATCCTGATTGTGTGATTGCTGAAATGAAGAAGCCTTCCTCTTCGATATCAACATTACAATGTCTTTTTTGTTTATGTTTCTTTAAAACTGAAATTAAAAATAAAAAGTATAGCATTTCCTGAACCTTTAGATTTCATCAAAGAAAGAGATATAGAAATTTTACAGTTCTACTCGCCATCTCAATAGCTGTTCTCTTTATTATTTTAGGAGTATTATGGAATCAACTCTCATCATAATTGATAATCATTTTATTTATAATCAATATATTCCTCTCTCTAATTGCATTATATACCTACAAAAAAATTTACTATTTAGAAGTAGATTGGAAGTTACTCACTATGGAGGATGAATTAATGGACCCTCAGGCTTATCGAAATGCTAAAATTATATTCCAAGCCGTTGATACAAACACTGCACATTACATATTTGATACTGAAATTTAATGAATTATTTGTAAATTTATGATAAAATACTTGTAAAAATATTTAAAATCTAACAAAATCATGTCTCTTTAATGAAATTATTAATTTTGCAATTGATAACAATTTCATTATTTTGTAAATTTTTGATATCTTGATCTTCTTATTGAATTTATTTCATACGGTCTCCCAATTATAGATACGCATAAATAGAATTAGAAAGAATTACAAGTAGAGTTGTATGAACCAATAGAAATAGTCGAATAAATGGTAGTTCAAACTAATTTGTTAGAATAATGAAACAAAATAAGTAATATGAATGAGAAATGCTCATAAAAACATGATTAAATAAATTATTGATATAAAATTTACATTTTATTTATGGATTCTTCATAAGAGTAATCAAATCCTAAGGTTTCTGATTAAGATCAAAATAATAATACTTAAGAAGAAGTGGAACACTTAAAGATTGAAAAGAATGTGAAACACGCAAATGATAACTAAAATAAGGAACCATAGCATGAGTCCCAAGTTCAGCATCATAGTGAAAAAGACAAATAAAACTAGGTTAAATTAGAAACAGAATAGCCTATCTAAATTCTAAATATCAGTAAAGACGAAGACAATTCTAAACATTTAGATTCTGTTCCTCAACATTAAAATAACAAATAATCAAATGAAAGTCACCATGAAAATTTAGAACACGATAATGCTAACTCATAATTTGTTGAATCCTTATATGAAGCAATTCCATAATCTCAAGAAAAATTAGAATAGTAAGAAAGAGTAGAAAATTCTGTTGTTGACTAATCTCAATTTGAAATATTGGATAAATCTCACACTTAGTAATTAAATTAATAGGAAATAATTTAAAACGAGCAATAGCTAGATAATCAACTACATTAAGCTTTAGATGTATCAAAAGATGAATAAAATTAATAAGAACCAGAATTAATTTAACCTACGCTTCATTTCAATTAAAAAGATAACACCTAAAGGTAAGTTATATAAGAGGAAGAAAAGCAAGTAGAAGAAGGAGAAATTATTGATGAAACCAATTCAAGTTTACCTACTAACAATCTATAAGGTTCTTAGGTTCAAAGCTCCCCTAAAATAGTAGAAATTGATTAAAAATCATAACTTGTTCTTTAATTCTAAAAGTCTCTTGATGAAGCCACTTTTCTAAAAAATTAAGGAAACTAATGGTTCCAGTTAAAGAATTATGCCAGGGCTGTTGAGTAGTATAATCTATCTATAGGATTGTGTGATCCATACTATTTAATTTAATGTCCAGAAGAATAACTCTAAGAATTTAAGAAATTAAGAATAAATTTGTTATCTAATTTAAGTGCTTGTTTTTTGAATCTTGGTGATTCTAATTCATGTATCACTCATGCCAATATTGTAGATATTATTTTTATTAATAGGCAATTCAACTTGATCCTTCCAATTAAAAGGTTTGGTATAGAAGAGCTTTGGCATATTAATAAAAATAAGACTATGAAGAAGCATGGAGAGATATTGACCAAGCTTGGAACCTAGTAAAGAATACTACTTAAAATCAAGAAATATTCGATAAAAGAAAAGAAATCAGAGAATTATTAAAATAAGCAAATAAAGAAAGAGCTTCTCTTTATTAAACTATGTTGAGCAACAATTAAGATCAAAATGAAGCTAAGAATTCAACTAATTAAACCAAAACAAATGATTCAAAATTAGCAGCTAGTGAAATACATTAGAAATCATAGATAAACGAAAATAATTAATTAAGTTTTAGATTCTCTGACATTATTTGGAAGACTACAGCATCAGCAGTTCTTGCTTCTTCAATGACTAAATATATCTTGGAAGAAAAGCTTGATACAAAGATGGGTATAATTGAGACTTTAGTATTGGGTTCTACTACAGCCTCTTGTTTTATTGCAGAAAAACAGTGGTAAAAGCTTAGTTTTGCAACTGTTACAGCCGGATTTTTAGCTTTTGTTTTATATAGGAAATCAACTAAGTGAGTTATAATATTCAAAGTTATAAAGGATTTATCAATATTAGTCTTCAATTTTAAATATTGTTATAAAATATATGATTATTCAATTGAATCTTAAGTTGTTGAGTAATTCTTATATATTTTTCGTTGACTTGCTGACCACTAATCTTTACACTTTAGTGATATCTGAGTTCAATTCATCCTTTTCTATTACTAGCTGATGTTGTTATTAAGTGAGATTATGAGAGTTGCTACCTTTCTTCAGATTCTATCTAAGTTTAACATGTTTTTCCATAATTCTGTCATTTCTTCTTTCCATTTTTATTATGTATTTATTCAATAAATCTTGTTATTTCTATTGCTTTTGCTACGCTACCTATTTAATTTTTGATTGAATCTCATCTAACCTTTTCTTAGCTTTTGCATTGCTGAACATTATTTTATCCTATATTTCTTAATGAATCATGCTTTCCCTCAAAGATTGCATCTATGTTTTTGAGTTTAGATTTTTATGCACTTTAGTAAACTTTCTATCTTATTCTTCTTTCAATTTCTGTAGAGATTTTTGAATGTCCTACTAGTTCTTATTAGTCATTTAATTTGTTTTTTCAACTTAATTGCCTATTTTCTAAATGACCTTATTCTACTGATCCAACTCTATCAATTAAGCCTACTATATTCTGTCATAGCTTGCTATGCCTTATCTAATAAAAGTGCTTCTCTGTGAGGTTTCCATTGAGTATTATAATTTAGTTCTTCGTAATTCTTCTTAATCTGTAATATTCTTCTTTTTTTATCTATGATAATCCAAAGTTTATTGAGTCTTAGATTGCATCATTATTTAGAATTTCATTTTAGATTCTTACAAGGTCTTTTGGATAGGTTCAAATTTAGAATCAAAATCAAGACTTTTACTTAACCTATCATCAAGTTCGTGCTTTCTTCTCTCTCTTAATAAGGATAGTTTTCTTTCAACTTTGTTATTGTGCTACTTAGCTTTATGAGAGATGGATTTTAACTTCTCTTCCACTTGCCTATAGATTTTATCAGTATTCTTTTGTTATGCTGCTTTTATTTAGAGTTCCGATTGATATAGCTATTTGAGATCATGATCAAAAACCTTCTTAACAAAGTTATATTGCTTAAATTATTTAGGTGTTCTTAGAGCAATTTTTATTGATGGACCAATAATTTCTCTTCTGCGATTCACTAAATTTGAAAGATTTTCTAAATATATCATAGAATTATTGGCTACCTTTAAGATTTTGTAAATGGTTTAAGTACATGGTTCTCGATTCATTATGATAATGTAAGAAATTGGACAAAGTTCTTGTATGATAATTTGGGCACTATTTTACTTAAGTTAGCAATCATATTTAGTTAAATTTAGTTCTTTCATGGCTAGCTATGTACGCGGTGATTCTAAATTTAGTCGCATGAGTAACTGATTGATTTCTCGCAAATGTGATTAATCACTCTTACTGTCTACTTCTGTGAAAAAGGTTTCCATTATTAATTATAATGTTATATAATATAAAATAGAAAAATTGATTCTGTTAATATAGAATATTCAGAATCAATCTCACATTTATTATAAACTAGACATATATTATATATAAAATAGCACCTATATAAATTTACTGCAAAATTTGAAAGGATTAATAAAATGTGAAATAATTAGCTAATACAATCCCACTCCTACATATGCTTGAACCTCTCATTTAATAAGATAGGAATCAATCAATAAAAATAAGATATTCAGAATTTCTAAACAATTTTTTACATGATTATCAATAATTTTCATGCTAAGATTGCAATTATCTGGGTTACCAATTTTTCTTATAATGTATTTCTTTAAAAAGTGAAAGAGATATATTTAATTAGAATTTGAATCCATTTGAGCTTTGAAATCATTTAGGTCTAATTATTAATAAGATATTTTACATAATAATTAAGTTCCATAGTATCTTTGAATTGAATCGATGTCAATAAGTGTAGATTATGGGTATAGAATGTCAATTTTTTATTATAAGATTAATTTTTTATAATTGCGATTATTATATAAGGTAATTAAAAAATTTGAATCAGAAACATATCCTTAATTATTAAAATTAAGTATGCTCACAAAAGCATTGGCCAGATAGATGCGTGTAGGTAATAATTTTAAAGTAATTTTTGTAAAGCATTCTCTGCTGCAAAGAAGGAAGCATCAACTTCAACAAAATAGGCAACAGCAACAACAGGGTAGATTGCCTAAGTCATTGGTGCAGTTGTAGATGTGTAATTTGATGGTCCTTTACCTCCTATTTTGAATGCTTTGTAAGTTTAAGGAACAAGTCATAAATTGATATTGGAAGTGGCTCAACATTTAGGTGATAGCAGAGTCAGAACAATCGCCATGGATTCAACAGAGGGACTTATTCGTGGTTAACCAGTTTCAGATTTGGGTGGTCCAATTACAATTCCAGTTGGCCCTGAAACATTGGGACGTATTATGAATGTGATTGGTGATCCAATTGATGAAAGAGGCCCAATCGAAACTAAAATCAGATATCCAATTCTACAGAGAAGCCCCAAGCTTTGTTGACTAAGGTAGTGGTGCTGAAATCTTGATCACTGGTATTAAGGTGGTCGATTTATTGGCTCCATATGCTAGAGGTGGTAAAATCGGATTGTTCGGTGGTGCAGGAGTCGGAAAGACTGTGTTAATTCAAGAATTGATTAATAATGTTGCTAAAGCCCATGGTGGTTATTCAGTGTTTGCAGGAGTAGGAGAGAGAACAAGAGAAGGAAACGACTTATATCATGAAATGGTTGCCTCTGGTGTCATCAACTTGAGTGGTGGATCAAGATGTGCTCTCATTTATGGATAAATGAATGAACCCCCCGGTGCCAGAGCCAGAGTTGGTTTGACTGGTTTGACAGTTGCTGAATATTTCAGAGATGAAGAAGGAAAAGATGTGTTACTCTTTATTGACAACATTTTCAGATTCACATAAGCATGTTCAGAAGTGTCAGCCTTGTTGGGACGTATCCCATCAGCTGTCGGTTATCAACCAACATTGGCAACAGATTTAGGTCAATTGTAAGAACGTATCACAACAACCAAGAAGGGATCCATCACATCAGTCTAAGCTATTTATGTACCTGCAGATGATCTTACAGATCCAGCACCTGCCACAACATTTGCTCACTTGGATGCCACCACTGTGTTGTCCAAGAGCATTGACTGAATTGGGTATCTATCCAGCTGTCGACCCATTGGATTCTTCATCACGTATGATGGACCCAAATATTGTTGGTGAAAAGTAATATATTAGATTTAATATTATTTAGACATTATACAGTCACAAGAGGAGTTTAAAAATTGTTGTAATAGAGGTTACAAATCACTCCAAGATATCATTGCTATTTTGGGTATGGATGAATTGTCTGAAGATGATAAACTTACTGTTGCCAGAGCTAGAAAAGTATAAAGATTCCTTTCTTAACCATTCTTCATGTCTGAAGTCTTCTCAGGAAGAAAGGGTAAATTCGTTTCACTTAATGACACTATTTCTGGATTCAGAGGTATTCTATCTCTCCATTTACTTTAGCATTACTTGATGGTGAAGGTGATGAATACCCAGAAAATGCATTCTATATGTAAGGTACATTTGAGGATGTCATTGAAGAAGCTAAAAGAGTTGCAGCTGAAACAACAAAATGAAATATAATTTAATAAAATATAGCATATAAAATAAGAAATTTAATATAAACAATAATTTGGAAAATCCATTTCTTTTAGTTTGTTTGTTTAATATGATTATTTTGAATTTGTATTTTTTCAAGAAAACCAAATAACACTCCAGAAGTGAGTGGAAAGCTTGTTTAAACTGATAGGTAGATATGAGAGACTACTTTAGGCAGAATTTCATCTTTTTAATCTTAATTTCCTTTTCTAGTAAATTTTAATAATTTCTCTTTAATAAGTATTTACAGTTTTTTATTGTATGCAGCTCAAAAGATTTACATACAATGACTTTAAAACACTTAACTCATCTCTTTTTAATATAATTATGGATATAATCAATCATACTATATTTGATTATAATAACTTTATATAAATAGAATTTTGTTATGTACTTTTTTAATAATAATTCATTCTCAAGACGATTATTCTGGCAAAATGAAATATTAATCATTAGGCTGATATTATGAAGAGTCTGAGGTTCCAAATTCAACACATTATTGACTTAAACAGGTATTTAAAGACAATCCTCCAAAGTCTATAGATTCCATTGTTTCAGTTTTAAGTTTCTTTTTTGGAGACTCTTACTTTACCTCTTCTTCAGAATATAGATTATTTTAGTTTTAATCACCTTCTATTTTCTCCTAAACATTATACAAATAAGGAGAATCCTAAATTTCAGTCTACATGCAAGAATTAAGATGTCCCTATTTCCTTTAAGTTATGTTTAATATCTTATTCATTTATTGTGGTATTAACATCTATTTACCACCCTACTTAGAGGCCTTAAAAAGGTTTTATAACGCACTCATTGTTATGATTTCAAAATGATTACTTAAAATAATAAATTTATGTTAGAATTAATATTGGATTAATAATTTAGTTTTTTTCTATCTAAAAAATAAATAAAATAGTTTTTTTTTAACGAATAATATATAAATTTAAATAAGAATTCTAAATTCCGAATAAAATATTCAATTACAAATCTAGAATCAAACGAAATTCAATTGCAAGAAACTTCTCAAAAATCTAATATATATTATAGAAAGCTGGAGCTAAGATCTCCATTTCTTCTTATAAATTTAAAATAAAATTATTCTATATCAATCTTTCTTTTAAAGGTATTTATTTAATAAATCATCTATTTGGAATTCCTTTAATTATAAGTAATCTTCATTCTAAAAAACATAATCGCAAATATCTTTATTTAGAAATCTTGAGAGACATCTAATCTTTTGAGGGACTTTCTGATTTTCTGTGACATATTTTTATCGATGTATCATATATTGAAAGAGGCAATTCAAGCATATCTCATGATTACACCCAGCTTTGAAGGATCTGTTACTAAGTAATATATTATGAAGGAATACAATAAATCACAGACTAATGAGTGTTCCATATGATAAGGCGGATTCCTAATTTTGTTTATTATTTATTCTAGTTTGACTTTGCATCTATTAGTGAAATAATCCTAGTAAGTAGAGAAAAATTCTTCATCTACCAACTCAAAGATTCTCCCTATATAGATGTCTTCCAATAGCTGAACCTATGGGTTCTCATACTGCTCAATGTAGAATAGAAGTTGGGTGAAATAAGAAATATCTTCTGGACTTTTTGTTGCGTAGACTATGGCAAATTCTTCAAAGAGTTTTGGATTAACTTGAGCAAATGCTATATGTATATTCATCATGTATGTACCTTTCTTAATCTTATCCTAAGCATCCTTCTTGCGATGGTTATGCCAATCTATGTGTATCTTGATGTTAGGGGAATTTTCTTAGATTAAGTATTACAGGAACTTTTCTGAATTCTACGTTTATTTGAAGGTTTGTAGATGGGCTTGATCGTTATAAATGTCGCATAAGAAATTGAGGAAGAAGGATCTCATAACTACTGGCTTCTCTTAATTCAATAGGGAGTTTATTAGAGCTTCGCATTGGAAGTATATGGCCAGTTTGAGTAAGGGCAAGAAATAATCTCTGTTTTTGTACTGTATTTTCCCCACATATAAGAAGGACAAGAATAGTTCAAAGAGATTATGAATAAGTTCTTGGTTTTCTAAATAGAAGTCTTCGCCAATAGGGATAATGTGTTGAGCTTAGATGTTAAATTGGTTTTGAATCCTTTTCAATTTGATATCCTGAAGGATATAATCGCGAAGAATGTAAAAGTTAATTGGTTTATTAACTAATAGGGAGATTGAAATTTAAATACATTGGTAGGTGATTTGAGTTAATTTTAGATTCGCGCATTGTTGGTTGGGTTGGAAACTCAGTTGAAGCATGGAAGGAAGGTCAACATAGGTCTGTCGATTTAAATCTATTAGAGAGAATTACATTGTATACTAATATTAATAATTAAATGCAAACTTCTTCTGTTAATACCTCGCATTAACAATAGCAATAACAGCAAAGCAAAGAAGAGAGTAAATTAAAAAGTCTATTGTAGGGTAGCTATGATTACATTCATAGAGAAACTGGGAAAATGATTTAGAAAGTAAATTCGATATAAAATATTTCGATTAGAAACTTTATAAGAGAGCATTTTAGTTGTTAGAGAAGTTTTATAATCAGCGAAAGGATCTGGAATTAGGGGAGATGGTAATGTTGAATCGAAGAATAATCAATTGCATTAACAAAATCCTAAAACAAGGATTGCTCAAACCTGATATCGAACAAGACAGACCGGAGACTATGCTCAACATATTCCATCGAGGGAGTCAAGCCCTGTTCGAGTTATACAAATACATTAATCTCTATATATAAAAGGTGATACCGAATGAGATGAAGGGAGTTGTGTAAGCCTATTAAATAAGAATATTAGTTTGGAGGAAGTATCTCATTTGACAAGTTCTGATGAGGAAGGAGAGGAAAGGATTAAGGAACACGAAGTCACAGTACTGTTCTACAAAATCAATCAATACGACAAGCCAAAAAAGGAGAGAAGTAAAAAATAAGCTAAGGAATTGAACCCTTACGAATAGGAGATTTCGGAATCGAGTAGGATAGCTAATATGATTGTCAAGACCATGAAGCCTCTGAACATTCAATTTGAGTTGGATCAGTACTTTTATAACTTGATCGAACTTCAATTAATGGCCAATTTAATTTTTAAGAAGGCAAACAAACCGAAGGTGGCTTATTACTATTTGGTGGAAGCCTAAAGAATTGCTAAACACATTTTAGACACTCCGAATCCAAATCTAGTAAATGCATGTGCGAGAGTCAAGATATACTTTGCAAATTATTTATACGAGATAGGTGAGTATAAGGAATCACTAAGGTATGCAGAGGAAGCCATAGTAATCTTATGTGGAGAGATGAGGATTAGGATTAATTAGGAAAAATTCGTCTAGAAGAAAAACAAATAGAAGTATATAAGTGTTACTTATACCAAAATAGGGAGAGAAGAAGAATGAAAAGATGTGTGATAACAACATTATCAGCATTAATCACTATGATGTGTAGTTATGAGGCAGAAAATAATTATCATAGGATTGTTGAAACTTTAACTACAGCCAGTTGGTTGGCTGACAAATACATCTAAGGAATTGATGAGTTTAAAAAACATATTGTCAAATTGGCAAGCGAAGGCAAACACAGATTGGAGCAGAATCTAAAAGACTTAGCAGATTTGAGTTACATAGCCGAATCTATTTTGGACTCAGAATTGCATAAGATTAGAAACACTCAAAGGGATTAAAGAGAACAATCCGAATCTGACTATTTAAAGAAATTCAATAGTGATATGTTCAATCTATTCTAAATCAAATCATTGAATCAATAGTTGTATTTTAAAACCTAAATAAAGGAAGAATAGAAAACTAAATAATAATTTGATAATAAAATAGTTGAATAGTCATAACCTCATGGTACTGATGCTTCAATCAACATCTTTGATAGTGATTCAAATAGTTAGGATAGCTTTTTTGATGGCAGTTTCTTTGCCCCATCCATTGACAACTTATAATTCGACTCAAAATTATTTGAGGATAAAAGACCCTTGTCCACCTCTAGAAAGCCAAATAATAGGAAAATAGTTAAACCAAAAAGAAAGTAAGGTAAGTCTGTAGGCTTAATTAAAATCGGCATAGAAAGACCTTAAGATTATAAATCAAGGATCTTGACAACTACTCAATATTTTAATGAATATTAGAAACCTAAAGTGTAGGAAGAGAAGAAGAATGTAAGCAATATAGGGGCGTTGTTAAAAAGACAATTGGAAAATTTAGAATATAGAGAACATCCAGATCGAGATGAACATCACAAGTAGGATTTGGATGTATATGTTAACAAAATGGTGAATGGAAAGATTCAATCCAATGAAATTAGAGATTATAATGAGTATAATAGTAGTGTAATTTTAGTATATTGGGACAATTATTCACTCTGAGAAAGAAAGAAGATTTCGATAAAAAGGAGTTTTAGTTTGGTAAAAGGATGCTAAATCTGAAAGCCAAAGAAGAGATCATGTTTTATAAGGAATCTTTTAAGACACCTCCAGTCAAAGTTGAGATTGATACGAAAGTCAAAGATCAAGCACATATCATAGATGGTAAGGTAACTGCAGAGAAGGAATTGAAGGACTTAAAGAGGAGAAAGATAGATAAGATGGTTGCTGGTAAAAAGATAGTTTAAACTAATGTGAACATTGATCTAAAGGATCCAGAAGAAACCAATTATTTAAAAAAAGTGTTAGAGAAGAGTAAGAAGAAAAAACTTAAGGATTTAATCTATAAGCATAGAGAGGCATTGGGGTTAGCTAAATTCTTTGCCAATTAGATGAGGGAAATGAGAGAAAAAGAAAGGATCTTAAAGCTCAAATCAGCCTTGGAGAAAGAAATATCAGTGGATGTTCCAGATAATCAAAGCCAATAATAATTGTAGACAAAATAAAAGAAGAATGTTAAAATAGTAGTACAATAAGGAGACAAATAGTAATAAACACAACAGGTGTCTTTATAGCCTTCTTAAGTGCAATAATCATATGCTGGAACTGAAGATCCCAAGAACTTAGGGCAAGTATCCTTAATTTAATAGAAATCAAATTCGTAAACTACTTTACCTAAGACAATACTTAAAAGGCACAAGGACATTTCGAGTGTAAAAGAAAGTCCCTAAGAAAGTTAAACGTTAATTCCAATGGATGCTTAAGGAACAGACTTAATTTTAAGGTAAGAAAAGCTATAGAAGGCAAAAAGAGTTGTAAAGGATTAGATTGAGAAGCAGTAGAAGAAGTCCCATCAGGTTATTGGAATGATAATAGATGCAGTGGAAAGGAAAATGGATGTTGAAAATAAAGAGTTGAAAAAGATGCTATTTAAGTAGAAAGGAGGATCGAAACAATATGTTGATGACGATGAGAGAACTTATCTAAAATTTATGCCCAAGTTTGCAGATATGAGTAGATCAACTTATTTAATGTACATAAAGAAGGAATTGGCAGATAAATAGACTATCACCTTAGAAGATGTTGTGAGAGCCAATATGACTAGAAAAAACTAGTTAGCAGATATGGCAGCATAAATGTTCAAGGATATTGGATAGCATATCTGATTTATATAAAATAGTTATTAATAAAATAATGCATAGTGATACGCAATAATGATGACGAAGTATCTTTGTTCGTATATTAATTGCACATTTCTCAATAGCATTAGATTATTATTTAAATCGTATGACATCACAAGCAGTGCTATTGACCATTGGATTTTTGATGGTTTTAGGAGGAGCTACCTTCATGAACTATGAGGGCAATGTTAGTACCATAGATCATGGATTCACAGCTGATTTTGCATCCTTCATTAAAAGCTTCGACACAAAATATGACTTCATTAGATCAGATATCACATGGTCAACATATGGGTATTTCAATAATATCTAACATTTTCAGTGGTGCTGAAACTAGACCCACAACTGCTCCTTCCAAATATCCAATTGTTTTCATCCATGGGAACTCAGACATTGGTGCAGGAAATGGTGGAACTGTTGGATGGTAGACAGGATTCACTACACTTATTGAATATTTATAAAATTATGGTGGATACACTAAAGCTGACTTGTATGTTACAACATGGGGTAAATTATTATAATAATAACTAATTTTAGGCCCTGCAAATCCTAACTTAGCCTCTTAAAACAGTCATAGTGAAAAATATGTCATGACAACCAGAAGGTTCATTGAAGGTGTTCTTGCATACACCAAAGCTAGCAAAGTCATTGTGATTGGTCATTCAATGGGAGTCACTTTGGCTAGAGCAGCCATTATTGGTGGAACATATTCTGAATCTTTGTTTGCTAAATTCACAGTTGGAGATCCCATTACAAATTCTATTGCAGCATTCTTTGGATTAGCAGGTGCCAACTATGGATTAGTAGATTGCACTTATGCAACAGGATTACCAACATGCAGCACATACAATGGATTCTCACCATCATCTCAAATGTTGACTGCATTGAATTCTAAAACTCACAGAGAGGGGGCAAAAGTGTATTCCTTCTGGTCACCAAATGACGATATCATCAAATACAACTGCATTGTTAATCAAAAAAATACATGCATTGTCCCAGGAAGTGATGGATCAGTAAAATTGTCATCTTAATTCTTAGTATTAATAAAGTGGATATACTCACTTCGACGTTAGAGACAAATTTGCAGCCGACATACTAAGTCTTATTCAGAAATTATGATGATGATATTATTTATACTTAAATAATATAAATATCATATTTATAGACTTTATTATTAGTATTAATATTAAATTTTAGTTTCTAACTTAAATACTTGAATACAGTATTAGAATCATTGTTCAACGTTCTCTTCTAAATGTAAGTCACCTCTACACACTGGACATCTTTTTTGAACCTCCATCCAATCTCGTAAGCATTGTTGATGGTACATATGTTAACAAGGTGTAACCATAATTTCGCATAGCAATGATTGATCTAAGGGTTGTTCATCGATTTCGTTTGGATTAGAATGAAGAGGGCCCATACAAATTGGGCATTCGATCGAATCCTTTACTTTTATTTTTTGCAAATAACTAAAAGTTTTAGGTTTTTCAATTTTTGGTTTAAAACACCTTATGTTGTATTTAGTTTGCAATACGAGAATCAATAGAGAGAATAGATAAACAGCAAAAAATACCACAACAAAAAGGTAATTTGGCTTAGTATCCTTTACATTAGATGGACAACTTCTTATGTAGACCTATGATTAAATAGACGTTTACATAAAAAAACAATCTAGGCGATAACCATCCAAAAATCTAAAGTTTGTTAAATTGATTAATTCCTAATCTTAAATTATGAATGATTTGAGGGTAAAGAATAAATGCTTAAAAAAGCATTAAATAAAAGGTGTAGCCAAAAAGTTGAAATATTACAAAATTTGCAAACACAAATAACTCTAATTGAATATAATTTAAAAATACATAGAATTATTAGTAAACCAATAAATCTTACCAATTCTGCTCTTCTCCTTCGGTCTCTATTCTATTAGGTGCTATAAAAGTGGAAGTTAAATATGTTGGAATCCTTGAAGAGTCCCACAAATAAGATAAGCGTAGGTAAAAGAAATAAATAATAATATTCCTTAAATATAAGTTGAAACTCTTACAAAGTTTTGAAATAGTAGGTCAACAAAAAAATAAAATGTGTTTAGTCCGTTTATCCAAGATAATAATGAGCACAATCTTGACAGCTAAATATAATTTGAATTAAAATTAACCTGTTAAAGCTGGATCTATTAATCTTTCATTTGCCTTAATAACTTTGAACCTGCTAAGTATTAGACTAACAATATTATTGTTGCAACTAAGGAAAATATTAGACAGTTGATAAAATCGTAATTATATACTCTTTTAACACTGAAACTCATATTAGAATAGCAATGATAACCATTTTCAGTATTTGAACTTAAATAAACATCTATTTATAGTGTATCAATATCTAGATTTTCTATCGGCTGATTTAATTTGACTTAATATGTGCCATTACAAGAGCCTTCGTACCAAAGATAACTATGTTATTCCCCTCCTTCTAAATATATTTTAGATTCTCCACCCCATGATCTAAAATATCAATAGAAATGTTACTATGTAGTTTCAGAATAATTAGCAAGAGCAATAGCACCAGATACAAATCTATCTTCACCGTATCTTGGATTTAAAGCTAAAAAGTAGAGATGTTCATTTTCAACTCTTACTTTTATCATTCCAGAATCAAGTGTTAAATAATAAAATTACATTAATCTTGGGTCATTTGACTACCATTCTCCTTTAAATAATTCCTAATTTAAGAAAGAAGAGAGTATTTTTTCAGGTATCGTATCCGAAAGGATTCCACAGGGTAGATATAATAGTATGAAGTAGAGCGTGATAAATTTCTATGAAAATTCCATATAAAAAAAATAAAAAAATTAATGAAAATAAATGAGAATTATTGTATTTAAATATAGCAGATGAATTAGATTTCAATATTTTTGATAAAGCAATACATAGGCTGATCTATCAGATAATTATTTGCCATTAATCTTTGATACAGTTTCATCATCAAATAAATACCAATTATCGTATCTCTCAGCATAGGCCTTATAATGTCCACCATTAATAGAACCCATATGAGTTATAAGTGCTTTAAGTTTATATTTAGTTTATAGCCCCTTGGAGCAAAATCTAAATTTATTTTTATCATTACTCTTAAATATCTAACTTTTCAGGGTAAGATATGGAATCATTAATTTTTTGAGAGGTTGGAAATGTAGTGAATCTTTTAAATTAAATAATTAAGTATTTTGGAGTCTAACTAATAAACATCCTTCTTTTAACTGATTTATTAGTTTTTTTGCACTTGTCACATTTCCAAGTGTCATTAATAACTTCCTCTCTATAATATGATTTTAGACAGTCCATCAAATCAACTCCAGTGTATGATTTACTTAAAATTATACTATTAATTGTTACCTGATTGGCAAAGACAAATCCCATATAGGATCATAACCCTCACAAACTTAATTACAAGATTTGCAGAAGGATTAACTAGTTGATTGCCCTGCAAAAATGGTATCGACAATATCATAATTTTTGGATGTATAATCACTCCAAGCTTATTCAGCTGAATTGAACTCCTACTTGTTTTTGTATTTGCCAACAAGCTCCTCTTGAATTTTCCCCAAAAAGAACAATAGAAATTCATGACTATCTTATTATTAATTAAATTAGAATTTCCCAGAACAATTTTCCCATACACTCTAAGCTGCAATTGCGGAAAAAGAGCCTGATCTTTTTATCTAATTAAACAAATTTTAACGAAATATCATACCGTTCTTAATAATTCTTGATAGGCAACTAAGTACTTTTGGCCCTGTTTTGGTTGTACAGCCAAAATGCCCTCTGAAAGAGAGTCAATGCTCAAAAGAACCTGTAAGGCTGAATTCAAGTAGCAATAATATCTGGGATTTCTCAATCCAACAATTGGTAGTTAGCCCTGGGAAATGGAAGGTCTTTTCTATTCCTCATATCCTTTTCTATAGTTTTAAGCACTATCATTTCTTTGTGGTGGCTCTATAATCTATGATGTTTGTCTGTCTACTGATTTGGGAGTTGTTATAACTGAAACAGTTTAGGTCATTGGTTTTTATTGAATGAACCTTGAGTTCGTTTGTGCTTATCTCATAGATTGTTGTTGTATTGGAGGCTTGGAATAAGTACTGGACAGACTTGGAGGTTGGGCTTAAGATTCTTGTTTATGAGAAGGCATGATCTTGACTTCTGGACCTCCTCCATACATTTGCATCACGAAGTTCCAAGCTGATTCATTTAAGACCACATAGTCTTTGTCTTATTGTAAACCACTTCTTATATATTGATTGGGTCCAAGTAGGTTTTTGTTGTTTATTTATCCAATTTCAGCTTTTTTTCCCTTTAGATGGTTTGTATAATTAACTGCCCATTTAAATTCAAGTGCAAACTACTATTGTATATTTTCCTTGTTTATCAACTAAGTAATGTAATCGTGTTCACATTCGACACTAAGAACTTAGGATTTAAATACCTTTTTTCATATAAACCTCTATTACGCAAGTCGTTAATATTTTATATTTGCCTCAGCATTTCCTAATTTGAATTAATTTTAATAAAAAACTTAGTCAATTGGTTTTGTAGGGGGAGGTGGTGGAACATACACTTTTTGGGATTCCTCTTCCTTCTTAAAAGAATGTGTGTCGGAATTCGTGGATGGCTCCTCTGGCTTGGCACTCTTCCTAAAATTCCAAAAAACTACTTCGATTTCTTCTTTTTTGAACCGCAGCAGAACATTATAATATATAATAATATTTATTTATATTATAAAATCCTCTAACAATTTCACCTTCTAATCCGTTGTTACATCTATAATTAATCAAATTTATCCATTTTAAATCAAACAATTAAACTTGGTTTTCTTATTTTGCAATACTCCTTACTAAACCTTCCCCAAATTCAGTAAACATAAAATAATCCAACAACTTTATTCGTATTAAAACGTTGTAGTCAATAAATTAGAGCCTATCTATCTTAATTTCTATTATAAAATAGAAGTATCCAATTCAATATCTAAGAATGCAACTTATTCTAATCTAATGATAATACATTACCTATCAAATCATATTTAATTTGCTAAATCCTCTATGACAATTTATAAGTCCGAATTAATTAAAAAAAAATTAAAAAGTTGAATCATCCAAAGATATTTTATTTTCAATTTAGATTTTTCTGTAAATCCATTAAATTTGATGAATATATTATTCATTTTTTAAAGATTAAGCATATTCAAGATTAAATATACTATTTTAATATATATAACCTAATTAATAAGAATAATAATAATTAAAATAAAATACTTTTTTTCTTCATTTCAACAGGTTTTAATCAATTCCTTAATTGAAACTTTTTGATTATTCCTTAAGTTGTAATTTTAGAATAATTACTAAATAATTAAATATTTATACTTAATATACACATGAATATTCATATTTTGAATATCATACATGATGTAATATGACTTAAAATAATTCAGATTGAATGAATTCGAAGTGATTTGATAAATGTATTGATAAAATAGTTAAGGAAATAATTTTAATTAAAATTAAATGAGTACTTTGGCAATTTCAAGATGCCCTATAGTTGTTCGTCATGATTTCCCTGATGAAATGATGAACTATATTGATGAAAAGATGGATGAAGGATAATACAAAAAGAGGTTTCGATATGATCGTCCTGACAAGGTATGATCATATATAAGGGTTAACTAGAAAAAAAACAAACAAACAAAATCGATTCTTAATATGAATTCACAAGAGATCTTTCAAAAAATAGTATCGGGAAAGAAAGAACCAAAGGAAGAGAGGTTCCGTATCAAACCGAAATAAAAAATTAATACAACTGCGTTGCATGCTGCCCTATTAAAAGTGAAGAAGTAAAAAGAGGAGCTCGATATTTGTTTAGCTGTATTATAGAATTGTATTATTAGATTGCAGACAAGGCTAAATAATGCGTAAATGAGAATGATATATGCATGTTGGCAAATGAAGGAGCTGTCCGATTTATCATGTCTCAAAATCTTGATATTGACGAGGCTGCATTACTTAGGACGAAGAAAGGGAACACTTTCCACCCGAAACCTAAGAAATCTTAATCTGTGAAATATGTAGTTATGGATGAGCCTGAGAACCTACTATCAGTAGAAGGGAGATCATACAACATGGCTGTATCGACCTCCCTTTGTAAACATAGACCCACTTCTGCGTTTTCAACTATGAGACCTGTTTCTTCAACCAAAAATTATTCTGAAAAAGGGATATCAGAACATTTGCTCTAATAATATGCTGATTTCAGAAATTAACTATTTGAAAAATTGGTAGACAACAATGAAAATTAAAATGAAGAAGTTTAAATAAATGTTGGGTATCCGTAGTACCTAACACCTTCTGTGGGTTTGAAAGGTAGTAGGGTTCCTCCTGGGTTTTTGCCCAAAGGATTAAAAAGGATCCACAGTGCAGCTGCTACTCAAAATATAGAATTCAGACCTTTCATAAACCCAGGGGAAATTTTATTTAATGAGTAATAGCAGCATGCATAGGCCTAACGACCATAGACTGCCATGATTAGTAAGATCTAATCAACAAGTAGATTAAATGATCATTTGAAGGTGATAGAAGAAGTTCGACATTAAGAGGATGTAAGAATTTTTGATCTATGAATTAATTAGTTGAGTCAATTGAAAATGTCGCTGGATTAATCATTTAGAGAATAATAGCAAACTTTGAATGTTACAGGCAAAAAAAGAATCTAAAGTGCCTATCCAAAAACTAGAATTTGATTATAATAATATAATTAGAATGATTTAAAAACCATTTCTTTATGTGACAAATCCTGAGACTTTCACAATTTACAAATATCAATATTAAGATGGAAAATATAAGAAGACTGGTCCACATATTCCATAAGAATTTGAATTAATGAGTGTGAGAGAGTAATAATAATATCGCTAATGGAAAGCATTAAAATTTATGATGTGGAGTATTTTCAATAAAAATAAGATTCAAAATCCTATTGATTATCGAGTCATTCTATGCAGATTAATGGATTTAAATACAAATGTGTTCTTGGCAATTGTTAGTACCATAGGATTGAGATATTTTCTTCTGAAATTACAATCTCCATTTATGGATTACTATTTCGAAGATAGATTAATAACATTTCCTAAACTCAAGAAGTAGTCAATTGTTATATATTTTATAGAGGCTTGGTTTATTCTTACTTTGGTTTTGCATTGTATTATGGAGTAAAGAGTGTAATCAATTAGGAACATATATTTGATTTAAGTTTAGAGTATGAGTGATTATTATTATAACATTTCTGTTAAATGAGAGTTGCAGTTGCGCCATTATAAATCTCAAGATCATTGCCTCCAGTTCCTTTGCCTGTAATGGCAACACCGGTAATGGTTGACAGAGGTATTATATCCATAGATCTTTCGTAGTCGTTAACATACATCATTCATAAGTATTTCACACGGAATCGCCATAAAAATAACATAGTGAATAGAAATTGAAATAATTGGAATCAAGAGTGTAAAATCTAGAAAGTCAATCTCCAAATAAGGGGAAGGTGGAAAAACTACTTGAAGAAAATGAGAAATTGTTGCAGTTGGTTCGTGAGAAGACTGAACATGCCTCAAAATATAAAGGGGAATTACTTACTGCCAAAAAGGAAATCACAAAGTAATCTTTACATCTATTGTCTTAGGTTGAAGAAAGTCCTTGATTTGAAAGAAGAAGCATTAACGGATATGAGATTAAAAAGTTAGAGTAGAAGTCTCTCTAGGGCCAGTGAAAGAAAAGCCGAATAAATTATGTAAGAGAAACAAATACTAGAACAATAATATGTACGTGACAAACAATATATGCAAAATCAAATCAATTAGCTCAAAGAAGTCATAGAATCATAATCTTCTTAAAGTCAATCACTCCAAAATATAGATTATCAATAGTAATATTATTCTACCCCAAACCAGTAAATCGAGTTATTTGGTCAATAACCATCATAATCAGGTTAAATTATAAAAGGTAGTTAAAAAAGCATAAAGAAGAACCAATCATCTAATTAGATCTAATACGAAGTTCCAGAATATACCAATGCTTAATAAAGGAACCCTCAAGCCTAAGATCCCATTAGAAAACATTCCTCAGCATTTTAGGATAAAGATCAAAAATAAATTTCCCCCATTAGAAATGATTAAGCGTACGATCAGCTCTAAGGATCAGCTTAACACTCAAAGCGTTAATCATAAGTGCAATCAGATTATCAAAGATAAAATATAGTACCATACGAAGTGGAGGGAAATGCCCCAGATTAAAGAGCTATTAGAAAAGATAGCTAAAGACAATAATCCTATAAATAACCAGAGTAAATCCAAAGAAAATCAATATCTCCAACATTTGAACAATAATAATAATAATAAGATTAACTTAATTCATTTAGATAGAATCAAAGATAATAATAATAAAAATAAGGGGATGCTTAACGAAAATCTATCTCTCCTTCCTAAGAAGAGCCTATGATTGAATTAAGAGGAGGAATGTATGAAGATCATTCAAGATAACCATCATATAAATAGTAGATTCCTATATCAGAATAATAACGAAATACACATAGGAAATAGTCTAGTACTGTGGAATAGTTCTAAGTCCAAATAATCTAATTGAATGATGAATTACTTTAGGCTAGACATTAAGAGGATGAATTGAAATCTTAAATTAACTCATTAAACTAATAACTTTAGGAACATAAATTAATGGTAGATAATTTATAATAGGATAAGAAAAAATAACAAGAATAAATTGCTAAGTATAAATAGGATCTATAAAATTAGAGTTAAGAATTACAAAAGCAACTATCAAGTAATAAAGATTTATAGTTACAACTTCAAAAGTTATAACGTAATATCGAATCTTCAAATAAATTATAAGATTAGAAACTTTAAGAACACTTACGAAATCAACAATTTTTAGAAAAATAATTATAAGAATCTCATTAAATCATTGAAAAGCTTGAATAAGAAAATCAAAATATCACTCATAAATTTGATTAAGAGAAAGATGATCTAATCAAAGAGTATGAAGAATAATTAGAATAAAAGTAGTAGGAACTCATAGAATTGAATTAATCGGCTCTTTTGGAAAAAACATCCAAAGTTGAATTTGAAATTTAATTAAATCAACTTAAATAAAAAGAGGCTAATTTCAACTCTGAAATCGATAAAATACGCAAATAAAAGGATTTAATGAAGAGCTAATTGGAAGAAACTCAAAAAAGTCTTAATTAAGCCAAAGTTCAGATAAGCCAAATAGAGTCAGAACACACAGCTTAAGTTGAATTGAGGGAACAATTAGAAACTAATTATGCGATTTTATAAAAAGAATATGGAGAATTTAAAGAGAATTCTATATCATAATTTAACAGCAAAATGAATAGTTATTAATAAAAGGCTTAGTTGGAGTATGACAAATTAAAGAAATAGAGTCTACAATAATAAGCAGAATTAGAGAAGGTTTATCTAGAGAAATCAGAATTAGAATAGGAGTTGAATAACACTCAATAGGATTTGGGACATTAATATTAAGAAGTTACTTAATAGTTGTAAACTGCAAAGTAAACGATTAATGAATAGAAAAAGTAAATAAAATAATTAGGGTAACAGAATTAACAATTAAGTCAGGATCATCAGGAATTATCAGTACATTATTAGTAATAAGATAGTGAATTAAACTAGTTAAGATAAGAATTGTAAACTCAATAGGATCAATGCTAATCACTTAGATTTGATATTTCTAGAATCTAGATTGACAAGGCATAGTTGGAATCAGCAAATAAATAATAAAGATAGATGGATTAATTGATGTTAGAGAATGATTCTATTTTGCATACTAATGAATAATTGTAAACTGATCGCAATTAGTTATCAGATGCTCTATAATAAAAGGAGAGTGAAATTGCAAGACAGAAGAAGAAGATTGATTAATTGAAATAACTAAACCAATAAAATGTAGAATAAATTAAGAAATTATAAGTAGAGTTGTCAGAAAAAGAAATTGTAGCTGAAAAGTGTTAAAGTGAATTCACCAATTTTTAAAGGGAACTCTAGATATTGAGAAAGGAGAATGATAGATTGTCAGCAGATGCTTAAAAATATGTTGAATAATTAGAATAAGAGAAAATGAGTTAAGGAAAGAAACTTGATCATTTGTAATCTCAATTGTAGTAATAAATTCTACAGAGAGATTAAGAATATGAAGATCTGGATAAATCTAGTAGGTCAGCCTTTGTTGAACTATAGTCTCGAAAATAAGAAGCCGCCTTATAATAAAGGAGGTTAGAATAATAGAATGATCTTATTAAACAATTGAGTGAGTAATTAGAGAAGGTTTCTTCATAAAATAAGAACTTATTAAATGATTAACAGTTAAATAAATAATAACATGAATAATAGCAATAAGAATTTGAATTCACTATCAAAGATCTATAAGCTAATCTTTAAAAGCAATAATACGTTTAGGATGAATTATAAAAAGAAATTCAAAAATAAAAATTGCAAGAAGCTAAGCAAAAAGAGGCTAATGACGTTGAAAAAGAAAAAATGAATTAAATGATGCTTAAGTTGGAGGAAAAGTTGGAATAACATAAAACTGATACAGCTGCTGATTTACAAGAATATGAAATATTCAAATAGACTAATTCATAATTAACTGGAGAATTAGAAAGAGTTAGAGGAGAAAATGCTGATTTACATGAAATAGTTATATAACTTTAGAAAGAAAACGTTTCATTGAGAGATCATCATTAATAAATGATTTCCTAAATTGAAGATAATCATCAGACAACTGAAAGATTGAAAAATCTATGCTAGTAATATGAATAAGAAGTCATCTTATTAAGGAGATAGGTAATTATTTATATTATATCTTTTAGCCTGATCATGGAGTATATGAATAACCAAAGGCAGGATTTATCAAGACAAAGAATAGTAAGAGAATGGAAGAAATGGAAAGAGAGAATATTAATTAATAAAAAGAGATTCAAAGGCTAAAATCAGTAATAGATGAAATCTAGAATAACTAAAATTATAATTCAACTCCAACTCCAGAGAGGAAATAATTGAATTAGCAGCAAAGTTAGTCTTAAAAAAAACATTTGTTTGAACAAAAGCCTAAATCAATTGATAACACTATCCGGAAATAATTATAATGAAATACTAAACATTTATATATATGTAAATTTAAATTCTTACCATATTTTATTGTTATATATTGTATTGAAACTAGATCTCAAATTTTAGAATAATTGTCAAAACTTATTTTCAAATTTGATTATTATATTTGAATAATAAAATATTTATGGATAAAGTTAATGCTGAGGAAGAAGGATTAATTAACAGGAAGTAAAATAAAGAGTTCTCAGCCTGTAAAAATTACATTCCAGTAGTTGTTGAACCATATCCTTAAACAAAATTAAAGAAGATTGATGATAATAGGTAATCATGATTGAAATTTGAATTAAGATGGTTATTTAATAAGGATTCTACTTTATATCCTGTTATGTATAAAATTCACGAGTCTTTAAACGGAGCTAAAAACATGTACTTTTACGTAAAAAGGCAAAATGGACGATATGCATTGCTCAAACATGGTATGATTAATTTGCTAAATTTAGAAAATAAGTTATAGTTGGTTTTCAAAAAGTATAAATCAAATGATGGATTTTTGCATGTTTATTATCACAATGATATGATAAATAGAAGCAAATTATTAGATTATTGTTTTTATTTTGCTTAGATTGTAATTGCATTTTATTTGGTCTTATTTATATATGGATATCTAAAGATGCATGAATACATATGATTTATATTTAAATTAGTATATGATATTCAACTCCGATATCAAAGTTTAACTTCCAAGAACAATTCTCTTAAAAATTTCTGAATTTGTAATTTTAAAACTGAAAAAAAATTATTATCAAGACTATGAGTGTGTGTTTGAGAAAGGTTTAAAACTCTAAAGTATAATTACTTTAAATTATTTATATTTGGTTATGCAATTTAGGATATTTAGAATAATTATCATGTTTCAAAAATAAATATTGAAAAAGCAATTTTTATATAGTGAATATTTGTAATATTTAGAACAAAAATTGCGTATAATTACTAATTTACATTTTTGCATTGATATCGTAATAATTTTTATTTTAGCATTCCTAAGTTTTATTGGATAAAACATTGAGTGAATTCAGTTTTTTTTTTATATTGGGCTTTAATTATTTTCATTTATATAAATCTATTCAATATCATAATACTCTCCCAAAGAAATCCCTTGTGTTTTGTCTTCGCACAGTTATTTAGATTATAATTAATAAATATTAAATTTATTTAATCTACTTTATTAAAATATACAAAGTAATTTTAAAATAGCTTAAATCAGTACAAGGCACCAAATATTTGAATTATTCCTAATATTGCACCCGCCACTCCAAAAAATAGCACTGTTCCATTTATTATTTCCAGATACATCTTCTATCTCCCGAACACTTTCTTATATAAATAATATGGCATCACAAATCCAAGATATACAGATGGTATACACCCAAGTAAGGAGATTATAGTACTAAAATTAGTCAAATAATATCCACCAAACTATTAAATATTTCTTTATTTTATACCACACAACCTGAAATGTATAGAATACGAATGGCAAATTTAGACCAAATGCTCAAAATAGGTTTCACATCTGATTTCTAAAAGTCAAATGGCAATTCTTCCATCAATCTAATACAAACAACATTTTATAATAAGATTGTTTAAATCATGGATAAAACATACGTCATTTATAATGCATAGAAAGCATTTTGAATACCTAACCCAATATCTGAAACTACATTTAACAAATTAGATGTTATTAGCTCTTAGGTAGAGTCCCCAAATGCCAAATATCCACATACTCCAAA
Source organism: Paramecium tetraurelia (assembly GCF_000165425.1). NCBI lineage: Eukaryota > Ciliophora > Oligohymenophorea > Peniculida > Parameciidae > Paramecium > Paramecium tetraurelia. Next base: position 156,950 of record NW_001799638.1, on the reverse strand, counting down.
TGATGTATAAATTATACAGCAAATCAGCATTGAGGAAGCTAAATTCTTTCTGAATTTCTCTGGATGTTTCATTTCTTCTCTAATTTCAGTAAGGATACCATTAATATCATATGAATAAAGAGTAACACCAAAAAAGAAAGGAAGCTCAGAGAATTTTATTCCATATCTAATAGTAGGGTTATTCTCTGAGGACCCAGAATTCTTTATTTAATATAGACAAACACAAGTAAAGAAGTACATGACAATGAACACTAAATAGGAACCAATGTTTGTTGTTTATTTTAGGGTTTCCATTCTTGTGATAAATGAAAATGCCATTATGAAAGCTATTGTACAAATTGCTAGATAAAGAGTATTCAAAGGGTTATCAGCAAAATTAGGTATAATCTAATCAAAGGTTTGCTTACAGAATATTAATAGACTTAAAGCTTAGCCATAAAATAGCAGGATGGTCATTATTTTGGATATAATGACCAAAACTCTACTAGTTGGATCTATGACAAGCATGACGCCCATCATATTCATTTTTTCAAATTTAATAGCCTTTTTTGCAAGAGGATTATTAGCCTATTTGCGATACTCTTCTTCTTCCTACCTTATTTTTTTGTTATCTTCATCTTCAATATCATCTATAATGTCATCACCAATTATTTCCTCGAATTCTTCTTCTTATTTACCATTTTAAGATAAGGATCTTTGAGATGACACTTGAGGCAATGTCTATGTGACCATCTCTATTTCCATGACCTAAGAGTTATTTTGAGCTTGAGCCTATTATTTTTCTTATTCTTCTTTCTTCTTGATTTCAGCCTTCTCTTCAATAACTCTTATAAGCAGTGTCCAAGAATAGTACTGGAGTAAGCCACAAATAAATAATACTAATATTCCACCTGTAAGATACACCTTTTTAAATCCTTCAGGAAATGCTAACACAACAGTTCCTACACACACTTTTAATAGTTTGCATATCGTTGACATCTGTGAGGCTTACCTTCTATAGTACTGTTTTCTTTGTTTAGTCATCTTATTATAAATATCAACGATATTGGTTGGAAGCGGAGGTAGTTTATACTTTATTTCCATTTCAATTTATATTATTACAAATTGTTCTCCACTAAAACACAATTGAGAATATATCATATAAGGAGTATAATGGTCATTCTGAAAAAAATTAAGTGAAATCAATTAGGTTTTAAGTTCAAATTCCTTAAAAAATCTCGAATTGATATATCTGATGATATTATTAAATAATATAATTTTTGGAGTATCTTATTAAAAATGTCTAGTTTTATATTAATAATTATATGAATCAACATATATTTGTCCTAATTCTGTAAATACAGATGTATGTAATAAACCAAGCAAAAAACTGCATTTTATAAATAAGAATTAATCAGTTGAATTATTTTCTTTTATTAAGAAGCTACAATCTATTTAGGAGAGTCTTTAATATTATTTATTTTGAATATGAATAAGAGAATAGTGTATTAAGGTGAAAAAGCCACTGTGAAATACGAAGGTCCCTTGGTGCATGAGAATAAAGGAGATGAAATTTGGTTGGGAGTAGAATGGGATTAGGCCGATAGAGGAAGACATAATGGCACTGTTTAAGGGTACACATATTTCAAAACAACTGATGGGGCTAATTCAGGTAGTTTGTTAAAGAAAGAGAAGGTGAGTTTTGGTAATAAATTGTGGGAAGCATTATTTTTGAAATATTTCAAAGAAATCCCTCCATAATTATTACAAGAAATGGAGGTGTAGGAACAAGTAAAAGATGAATTCCTTCAAGAACATTCAGATTTGGCTAACCATTAAGACGAGAAGAGCAAAGTTATTACACTTATAAATTAAAAATAAGTGAAAATTGAATTTGATGACACAGCATTTTTTGAAACAATGAAAAAAAGAAAGAAGATGGTTGAGTTTTATGGATTTGATGAAATTTATAAAAAGCTGAATAATTTAGAGACTTTGTAGGAACTATCTTTAGAGTCCTAAAATGTTTCAACTATGGGACCATTTGGTTTTGTTGGAAGTATATTTAAAAATATCAAAATTTTGGGATTGGAGAATAATCTGTTCCATTCTTGGCATCAAATCTTTGTTTTAGTATCATAGTTACCAACTTTAAAAGAATTGTCAATTTCAAGTAATAAATTATCAAAACTTGAAACTTTTGGATAACAATAGTTTCAAAATCAAATATTCACATAAACACAAGATTACATGATTTATGATTACGAGTAAGGAAAACACTTAGAAATTCCTGTAGATGGTTGTGGTAAACATGTAGAAATTCTGGTTTTAATTGGAATGTAATTGACTTGGTAGGATATTTCCTTGATAATCCCTGCATTTCCAATGGTTTAATAGTTATTATTGTGTAGAAATATTTTAGTTGATTATGAGAATTTGTAATATAGAAATACAGATTTACAAGCCTTGAAAGTATTAAACTTAGAATAAACTGATTTATCATAATTTGAATGCATTTAAAAATCTTTTGGACATTTACCAAATTTAGATAGACTCATACTAAATAAGAATAATCTGAAGGATTTGCCCTTGGTTACTGATTTTAAGGCTCTTAAACATTTGGCTTTAGATCACAATCATTTTGCATAAGCATAGTTCTTGAATAAAATAGGAAACTTATAATTGAATTCTCTATCAATTAAACATAATCCATTAGTTGATAAATTCGGAAAGCTATATGTTAGATAAAGAGCTATTGCAGAGGTTTCTAGTGTTTAAATCATTAATGGCAGTGAAATTACAAAATTTGAAAGAAAGGATTCAGAGATATTTTACTTGAAATCTTCATTTGAAGAATATTTCTTGTTGAAGAATGTCAAACATTACTATTATGATTATGATGATTTTATCAATTACGCTAAATAGAATCATCCTAAAGTAATTGAACTAATTAAAAAATATGGAAATCCTTATGAAATTGATCCAACTGTTAAGGGAGTATACACACAAGCAAAGTAACAAGTGCAATAACCTTAATATTGTACAATAAAGATCATAGATCATGTTGGAAAACTAAAGGATAAGCCTACACCAAAGAAATTAATGGGAAATACTGGTTTACAACCTGTGAAAATGATGATTTCAAAACTGGTAAACATCCCGATCAAATAGATAGCTTTATCAATATAAGTATATTTTTAATTTTATTTAAGGTAACTGAGGAAGCTGAAGTTGTTTAAATGGAAGGAAAAGACATGACTTTGAATGATTTTGGTGTTTAGGATAATAGTCTCATCCATGTAAATGTCATTCCAGAATGATTATTAATGATACATTTATTTATTTGAAAAACATTGAAGTCTTGAGATAATCATCATAACCTCAATCAATGTAAAGGATGATATATCATCTTTAAAAATGATAATTCCTTAAATTTTAATTAATAAATAAAAGATTTTAGAGACAATTTGTTCTCATAGATAAATTTAAGAACAAAAGAAACTTCAAGATTTAAAAGATTAAATCAATAGTTATTTAATTATTTTATATAATTAATTTATTTTTTGTTATTTAAATATTATAGAAGTTATTATGGAATTTAACAAATAAGTAACTCTCATCATACAGTCAGAAAATCACTTCATCTACAAATCAGAAGCTTTAGAACTCTACTCTATTAAATATTCTCCAAATTTTGATCCGAATGACTTTTTTGCAATTGCTCGTTTTCTGATGCAATAATAATAAAAATTTCAGGAGGATCTAACAATAGAGCTTTATGCAGATCTTCTCCTAACCTAAGAATTCAAAGAACTTTTGGGTATTGTCAATCAAGGAGTAATATTAAAAGCAACATCATAAGAAAAAGTTATTCTCTTAAATTATAATGTTAACTTTGGGTTTAAATCTGAAATAATTCCTGATATTCTTAAATAATATACACCTAAGGATATAAAAAAACGATATGCCTTATTGATAACAGAGCCACTATATTATAAAGAATATGTCAATATAATGGAAGCTATGCACTTTGGTATTTATAAAGAGGAGAATGAGGATTGGGAAGTTTATTTGGTATAATACAATTTTAAATGTTCAGGTTATAGAGAACAAATTCCCAGATTTATAAGGATTGGATGGTATTATCATCACAGGATCTAGTAGTGCAGCCTATGATTTGAGTGAAGAATGGAAGGAACCACTATTTAAGTTTTTAAGAGAAGCAGACAAAATGAAAATAAAACTTTTTGGGATTTGTTTTGGACATTAAGTCTTAGCTCATAGTTTGGGGGGAGAGGCCTAAAAGATGAATCATGTGGATAGGATGTAAGTAGGGAGAACAGCTCTTTCAACTTAATTCAAATGGAAGGATCAACTAATAAACAATCTCAATGTGTATTAAATCCATGGAGACTATGTAGCTTAATTACCTAAGAACACTGAGGTTGTAATGAGCGCACGTCATTGTGAAAATTATGCATTCTAAGGTGATCACATTTTGGGAGTTCAATTTCATCCAGAATTTAATGCTTTGATGTTATTGTATATTTTTAGAAATTCCTCAGACCCTTTGAGAGATATCTATATCTAAGATTGTTAGGAGAGTTTTAAAGAAGGATTTGATCATTAATAAATCATTTGGGAATTTACAAATAATTTCTTGAAGAACAAATGATGAACAATTAATTGATATTATCATTGTAATTTGTTATTTAAATATGAATTGGGATAAGAAATAAAATCATTATTGTTTCTATTGTTTGTGATAAACTCCACTGGTTATCGATTTAAATATCTTTAAGCGATGCCTAAATTATTCCAAATATTTAATACTTTTTTTTAATTGAGCCCACTTCTATTTTCTCAACTGAAGTCCAATACTTCAATTGAGGCATTTAGTATTTGGTTAGCATATGCGAAAATTGACATCTCTGACCATATTTACAAAAAAATTCTTAGAAATTTTTACATTCTTTAGTTCTATAATTTTTAGGAACGTCTTTTGACAACAATTATTCTTCACCATGTGCAAAGTAACACTAAGAATCTCACAATAATGTATTACTTTATTGCCATATGGACATATTTTTCCTTCGGTCCAATATTTACAGAATTCTGTCTTCAACTTTACATTCAATGTTCCGTAATCGTCTTAAGTTGATGTAGAAGACAGATAGTCTTCACAATCTGCATACATTCGATAAGTTTGAGTTTTATTAAATATATTTATATATAGTAATTCACTACCAACTCATATGATTCAAAAATATGTCACGTGACTTATTAATTATTAAACCAGTTATTAATTATAAATTTTAAATTCATATTTATAGTCAAATTAGATTCAAATATTCTCCTGATTGAGTCCATTTAGCCATTATTTATAACTACAAATAATAACACTAAATAATTACCCTTCTAACCCTCGTGAGGAGAAGTTTAGCACGTTCATTTTGCTCGAGAATACTTTTCAAATCTGTTATGGCAGTACTCCAGGGGTAGGCTCCGTTCATCAATAGAAAATGTGTAACATCTAAGTGATTTTCTTGAATCGATAGAATCAATGGAGTGCGATATAGGATATCGACTCCATCAATATCTGAATGGTATTTCAATAACATCTCTACTATCTGCAGATACCCTTTTTTGCAAGCCCAATGCAGTGCTGTCATGTTATAGAAATCATAATCAAACACCAAATAAGGGTTGATTTGAAGATAGTTTTCTATTTCTTCTATTTTATTCTACTTGGCTGCATGAATAAATTCCTTTGAATACTATTTCTCATATGGTTTTTTTGAAAATATCTTATGCTCCATAACATATTTAATTGTAAGACCCAAAGCTTTGATTTTCTTCAAAGCCCTCAAAAGAAATGAGCGTAATTATTTTTTTGTTCTTGGAGGATAGGGTAATACACTTTTTGGAATCTCAGGTTCTATATCTGGTTGAGGTTAAACAACCTTTGGAGGCTAGATCTATTTTTTGAGAAAACTTGCATCAACTCTCAGAGGAGAATAATTAAGTTTTTTAATTATGCCATAAAGTTCCTCCTGGTAATGGTCGCTTTATTTTAGTCGAATTAATTTATGCACACTCTTGCATTACGAGGATGATTTCTTGCTAGGCTCAGTAATAACTCTTGTTGAAGGTAAACAGAGGGGCCTTCTTTTAACTGGAAATAATTATCGTCCCACAGTATTATTTTTAGGAGTTAGAATTTAAATCGACGGTCTTTGTACTTTCACATCCAATGTACTTTGAAGGGTTTCACCAAAATCAACCATCTTTTTCAAGGAGTGGTTATGCAAGAATTCTTTAATCTTTTCATTGGGAGCCGACAATTTATTTTTTTTTAGTAAAGTAACCATTTTGTTGGGAGGTAGCATAAAGAACTTATATTAGTCTCTCTTGCTTTCGTTTTAGAATTTTCTTGGGTACCAAGGCCTATCAGTCTTAATTTCCTTAGGAGTTATATTACATTCCTATTTTATGAGTCTCCTATAATAATCTTCAACAAACATTATTTTTAATTAATCAATTCGACTCACTATTAAGTACATTTATTACAGAAGATATATCTAAATATAAATACATATTTTAATTATCTCTCGAGAATCTTGAATTATATTATCTAAAATTATAAAGATTACAATGGATATTCTAATTATTACTCTGATTCTCGTAGATATTACAACATTATAAAAGTCAAATAGTATCATTTATATATAAGTAAATATTTCTAATTCATATTATTTATTTATGATGATTTTATTTCCAAAATCAAGAAGAGAAAGTAGATACGCTTCTCAAGAATTTTTTAAAAACTATCAGGGATCATAATCAGACATCGATAAGAGTAAGTGTTTCAAAAATGACATCTAAAAATACTTTGGAGATATTTATTCGTTTTATAATTTCATAGTCCAATTATAACAAATAACCAGTTATTGATAAGGATATAGTACCAAATAAATTTCTTTTGGAAATTAAGAAGGAAAATATAATGATGATTAATTACTATTTTAGTATTTTTTAGAATCAAAGCATTTCAAAATCATGTTTTTACTTTTAATTTTAAACTATTAGGTTAAAATATGAAAAAGAAAGAGAAAATCACTTTATTTGATTATTATGATAATTAAGTTTTAGTCTACATTAGGAGATCTTAGGATTTTATAAACATGAGTAGCAACAGGCAGAAAGGTCAAGAAAACAGTCTGGCTTCCATACCCCAACAGCTTGTCGGGAGGTGGAAGGACAAGGCTAGATGATCTGGAGAGTGCAGAAAGTCTTCCGGAATTCGCGATCCGGATTTTTAACCTTCGCGTATCACTTTATGGAGAGGGTACATATAGGATAGTGAAATCAAACTCAACTCCCTTCGCGTGGCGTCTTAGAGAAATAGTTATATACCAATCTTGATCAAACCCTATAAATAATCTTAAATTATAAATACTTTGGAACTATGGTATGGATGTCCTAACTTAGAAATCTTGGTGATTGTGAAGTCATGTTTTTAAGAATTGTTGGCATATTTATTCAATAATCCATAAGTGAAAGCATAATTCGAAAAAAGAATTGTAATAGAAATTCATTATTTTTTTTACTAGATTATGAGTTGCGCTTATCATATCGGAAATCAAATATAACTGATCTGCTTAGCTCCCCACAAGTGTAAATTTTAGAGGAAACTTTGTGGCGAGTGTCTTTTTGAACACGAAGTGGATGTGAAATTATATATTGCTCCAATTAAAAAATTTTAAGAATTAGTGACCTAGAAATTAGAATTATCTAAACCTAATAATGAATTAGAATTAACAGCATAAATATTGAATTTCAAGACCATCCTTTCTTCAACTTAGAATATGTTGAAGTAAATTTGGGATCAATTAACAGAATCAATCAAGTAGATATTTGATATGATAGAGATGGAAGATAAATCTTATTAAAAAATCATTAGCAATAATGTGAATCCAACAGAATTGTCAAATACTGATTTAGAAAAATTAGTCCAAATTGTAGAAGGAAAATCATTAGATTTTTGGAAAGAGAAGAAAAATTCTTATTTGAAGAGGTTAGAGTTTACAAAGGCTTGTTTAGATTAAGAAACTAGGGCATTTTGTGAAAGGTTAAATAAAGAAAGGAAATCGATTATGTAATTAATTACAATGGTAGGTAATTCACAGGAGAACACTCAATCAATAACACTAATAGAACAGGTTTATAAGAGAAAGAAGGATTTGTATGAGGTGTTGATTTAGACTAAGAATATTGACGGATCCTTCTTAAATGAAATAATTGCTATGTTGAAAAAAGAGAAAATTACAAATTGTTTAGAATTCTTTTCTAAATAAATTAAAGATTAAACATAGTTGAAATTTATCGCTAATGTGATTTTAAATATTAATGAAATAGACTTTAATAAAAAGAACTACTCTTTAAAAGAGAATGAATAAATTAGTAAAAACGTGATGAAAAAAAATATCTTCAGAAAAACAAATCATTGATTTTTTGAAATTTCTAGTACATTTGACAGCTAATGATAAAAAGCTAATATTTAATGTGGATCCAATTCTCTCTACCTATTAGTCAAAATGAAGGTGAATTTGAGGGAATAAATTTTTGAAAATATCAAGATTAGAGATACTTCTTTAGTTGGTGGAAATTTTGTAGGTTGTAATTTGAATGAATCAGAATTTGATAATGTAGATATTAGCGGAATGAACTTGAATTAAGCATAATTGTTAAATTGTAAATGGATGAAAATAAAAATACATGAGTTAAATAGATTAGATGGTCATACAAATTGTGTTAATTCAGTCTGTTTCTCTCCTGATGGTACTACATTAGCATCTGGTAGTGATGATAACTCTATCCGTTTATGGGATGTTAAGACAGGATAATAAAAAGCCAAATTAGATGGCCATTCAGCTTCGGTTACTTCAGTTAATTTCTCTCCTGATGGTAGTACATTAGCATCTGGTAGTGATGATAAATCTATCCGTTTATGGGATGTTAAGACAGGATAATAAAAAGCATAGTTAGACGGTCACACTAAAACTGTCTATTCAGTTTGTTTCTCTCCTGATGGTACTAATTTAGCATCTGGTAGTGATAAATCTATCCGTTTATGGGATGCTAAGACAGGATAATAAAAAGCCAAATTAAAGGGTCATTCAACTTCGGTTAGTTCAATTAATTTCTCTCCTGATGGTACTACATTAGCATCTGGTAGTTATGATAACTCTATCCGTTTATGGGATGTTAAGACAGGATAATAAAAAGCCGAATTAGATGGTCATTCAGATTATGTAAGGTCAGTCAATTTTTCTCCTGATGGTACTACATTAGCATCTGGTAGTGATGATAAATCTATCCGTTTATGGGATGTTAAGACAGGATAATAAAAAGCCAAATTTGATGGTCATTCAAATTGGGTTAAATCAGTTTAATTCTCTACTGATGGTTTAACATTAGCATCTGGTAGTGATGATAACTCTATACGTTTATGGGATGTTAAGACAGGATAATAAAAAGCCAAATTAGATGGTCATTCAACTTCGGTTAGTTCAATTAATTTCTCTCCTGATGGTACTACATTAGCATCTGGTAGTTATGATAACTCTATCCGTTTATGGGATGTTAAGACAGGATAATAAAATGCCAATTTAGATGGTCATTCAAATAGTGTTAATTCAGTGTGTTTTTCACCTGATGGTACTACATTAGCTTCTGGTAGTTTGGATAACTCTATCCGTTTATGGGATGTTAAGACAGGATAATAAAAAGCCAAATTAGATGGTCATTCAGAAACAGTTTATTCAGTCAATTTCTCTCCTGATGGTACTACATTAGCATCTGGTAGTGAAGATAACTCTATCCGTTTCTGGGATGTTAAGACAGGATAATAAAAAGCCAAATTAGATGGTCATTCAAATTGGGTTAAATCAGTTTAATTCTCTACTGATGGTTTAACATTAGCATCTGGTAGTTCAGATAAATCCATCCATTTATGGGATGTTAAGACAGGATAATAATTAGCCAAATTAGATGGTCATACAGATTAGGTTAAATCAGTTTAATTTTGTCCTGATGGTACTATATTAGCATCTGGTAGTTCAGATAAGTCTATCCGTTTCTGGGATATTAAAACAGAATAATAATTAGCCAAATTAGATGGTCATACTAATGAGGTTAACTCAGTATGTTTCTCACCTGATGGTATATTATTAGTATCTGGCAGTCAAGATAAGTCTATTCGTATATGGGATGCTAAGACAGGATAATAAAAGGCTAAATTATACGGTTATAAAATGATTGTATATTCAGTGTATTTCTCACCTGATGGTACTACTTTAGCATCTGGTAGCAATGATAAGTCTATCCGTTTATGGGATGTTAAAACAGGAAAATAATTCGCCAAATTAGATGGACATTCAAATTGTTTTAATTCAGTGTGTTTCTCACCTGATGGTACTACAGTAGCATCTGGTAGTGATGATAGCTCTATCAGATTATGGGATATTAGAACAGTAAAGGAGATTCAACCAAAATATATTTTTTAAAACGAGATTATTTCTTAATTTACAATATCAAATTAGAATCCATCAATTAGAAATAAAGGTTTTTATTAATATTATTTTCAGCTAACATTGATCGTACAATACTCAGAATATGCCAAAATCCAATTTTGGAAGTCAAAGGAGCTTTAATCTTGAAAGGACAATTTGTAAATTATTTGGGAGTAGATTTGCAATAGTTGTTCTAAACCAAAGGGAGTTTCATTTTAGAAAGCTAAATAGCGTAACAAAATAAATAATATTGATTATTATTATAAAAAAAATTACATTATAAACAAGTTCTCTTCAATTCTACTAGCATCAGAATCCAAACTACTTAAACCTATAAGCGAACATTGTTCTATAATAAATTTCAATAAAATCAAAAATAGATATATGCATATAGTCAATTTTGAATACTTAAATAGAAAGCATTATGATAGTTTAAAAAATAAGATTAATTAGACATATTATTTATAAATAATACCTATATAATAACTAATGATATTTCTTTTGAGAGTGATTTTGTCATTTTGTCATTTTAAATTGATCTATAGATAATATCTGCTTGTTGCGAGTCTAAGATAAACATCATTTGATGAATTTTCCACCAAGAATAGTATGAATGAATCTCAGTTTTAAGGAACAACTAGTCCATTAAATTATATCAACTATCATTCTATACTATTTATTATTCTTGGGATTTAATCCATAATGGATGTCATTCTTTAGTCTTCTTCATACATATCAATATTTTTTATTTGTATTAGAAGTCTTTTTTTTGAGGTTGTTTAGTCTTCTAAAAATTTTAATATGCATTTACTTTTCGATTTGCCTTTCGTAACTGAATAGAAGATTGAAATTCTATCCATATAAAACGTCTGATATTTTAATTTCTAATTCTAATTATTCATATGAGAATTCTAAAACTAATGTTAAAAGTAAAACTAGAATATATTGTATAATCCATTAAATTTAATTCAAATTAGAAGATTTTACTTAAAAATATTACCTTGGGATGACATAAAGTGGAAAATGGATATGGTAGCCAGTGTCACAATTTAAATAAATATCAAAATTTATAAAAATATAATCTATAGAATTTATAAATAAATATTGAATTATATTAGTTTAATAGAATGAATAAATCTGTAATATTATGAATAATAAAGATTTTTTAATAAATATTTAAGGAAATATGTTTTATTGGATTGATAAATAGAGATCAATGTTAAGAGTTGATTTAAAAAGTCATAAAGCATTATGATTCAGATAAAAATGATTTGATGGAGATAAAAGATGCTGGTAATTTACAATCTGATTGCTATAAATCCATCAATATTGATTTTAGTCCATCTCAAACTGATGTCAAAAAAAAGGATATGCTGAAATATTTGATAGTAAACGATTTTATTTAATAAACTGGGAGAGGGAAAGGGAAAAATATCAGTAGACGATATTGAACTCTTATGTTTTAAATACTTCGGTGGAGAAATCTCAACTACTGAAATCGCTGATTTCAAACGATAAAACAGCACAGTCTATTGAATTAAATACTCTAAAGGCTGAAGATAAAGCAGATACACCTTCAAAATGATAATATCAATCTCCATACAGGAGATGGGGGTCCTAAAAGTCAACCTAAAGTTCTTCAACTTCTATCCAATCTAATAAATAAGTTGCAAAGTAGTCATGTGTTCTACCTTCTGTAACTTAAAATAAACCTCAAAAATACAGTAAATTAGCTGAAGCTAGATTACAAGTGGCAAGAAGGATATTTAAAATGCTGGACTCAGAAAATAATGGATTCATTACAGAAAAGCATTTCATTCTATTGTTGATGGAAACTTATAACAATATGGGGATGAAGATTGAACCTACAAGGGAAAATGTAGAGATGTGGATGGAAATTGCTGATTAAGATAGAGATGGAAAGGTCTACTTGATTGATTGTGAGGCTCTAGTTCTGAAAAGTCTTAGATCTTAAGGTATTGAAATAGATTGATAATTCATGTTCGTTAAATTTATAATTTCATATTGTCTAATTTCTTAATACATTATTCATATTTCTTGAGATAATAATCTAAAAATAGTAAAATTCACTACTTCTACATTTCAAGTCATTAAATCCATACTCTCTCTAACACAATAAGAAATCATCATATTTGTCATGACATTTTTTTTCTTTTATTTATACTAGGAATTAATTAGTATAATACCTGTTTCTTAAGTAATAACTACATTATTTCCCATAAATATAAATAATAATAAAATTAATATATATTTATTCATTTTTTAAGCATACTTTCTTACACACGAGATAAAAAAGACTTTCTTGTTTTCAATTGTTCTAATGGTATTCTTTTGATGGTTTAATCAATTGATTTAACAATTAAGTTATTTTTCTCTCTTAATCTTTTAGAAATTTGTGATTATTCAATAGGTAGCTCGTGTATTGTATGTGCTTTAGATAAATTTTACTCATAATCCGAAACCAATGATTTAAGATTCTAATTAGAATGACATAAATATTACCATCAATTCTCCTTCATTAAATATAGACTATTTTTTTATGATTTATTATATTTAAAATCTCATTTTATCCTCTATGTCTTAAGTTCCTTATAATGCCAATCTAGCTGTATTGATACCTTCTAAATGCTCTTGTTCTTTGGATATATCGGAAATAATCTTCATGATGTTCGAATGAGTTGCTACTCTTTGATGAGTGTACTTCTAAAATTTTAATAGTTTTTTTCCCACTATTAGATCCGATTAGCACACTTTATCTATTTCTTCCTATGAGGATATCTGCTGTTTAACTGATTTTAAAGATTTTATCTAATTTGCACTTTCAAAAGAAGTGAGAACTTTTTATTGGTAATACAGGTCTAATTCTTTTTTTGCCTTCAGGGAAGAAAAAGTTTCAATTTCCCTTTGCGGCAATCTCTTAAGAATTTAATCAATGTCGGATGTGAACTTAAAAGATTTACTTTTCTAATGTGTTATAATGGGAGTTCTGTGAGAGTGTTGAGGTGAAGGGTTATTAGTAGTCTGTTTACTGATCTTTACATCATCCAGTGAATTGAATGTTCTACATTTCTCGTATTAACGAGGAGTGTGAATATTGGACTAGATTGTGGTTTCTTATTCAGTTAATCTGAACAATTTTTTATTATAAACAGAATCTTCAGGTTGTTGTAAGATGGAATATAAGTTTACATTGATCTCCTTATTGTATTTTCTATAAAACCCATCGTTTATTTTGGTCCAATAATCATTGCTTGTGTCTTCAGTATTTTAATGATTGGATTGGGGAAATATTGGAGCCAAGATTTAATTGACTTCCTTGATTTCCAACATGAATTTTCTGTACTAAAATAATTAGGCTTGCAAATCTTACTTTGTTTGAGTATTGATAATATTGTTCATCAATGAAAGTGGATAAACCAGTATTATTTGTTATTTGTGACAACCACAATGCTATTTTATAGGTTTCTAATAATTTATTATAATCTGATTGCAATTCATAAATAAAACCAACAATATAGAGTGTAAGAACAATCCATGAAATTACTTTGAAATATTCATCTTCCAAGGTTTTAAGGTGGTAATCTTGATTAATTATGTCCATCAGAAGAAATTAACATTCAGTTATGGCTTCATAATAATAGGAAATAGCAGGCTCGAATAGCTTGAACTGAAAATGCAGATGTCCTACCATTAGGTTATACTAAAATTTTAATTTATTGAATCGAGAATCCTTATAATAACAAGTTGGCTTCCAGTAAAGTACACATCGAACATCTTCATGTTATTTTGACAATTAAAATGTCAGCATTTAAATTTAAGAAAATCTATAAAGAATATCCTTCAAATAAAACTTTTCTATTAAATTTCTTATCAATTTTTACTATATTCCTGAGCCTAGTTTTGTAACATCTCAACATAAAACAATAGGAATTGCTGTAACTTTCTCACCAAGTTCAATTAACTTTCTTATTTGTTCCCATCTCTAGAATACTACTTTAGAATCTTGATCAGGCACACTATTCCCCTTCTTAGTAATTGAATACGAATGCGCCATCCTGTTTGCATAATCAATGATCTCTCAAATTCCTTGTTAATTAATGCAAATCCAGTTTTGTACTTTCCCTAACCTTTAGTTTTAAAACTGTTTATACGTATTAGTTTTGTTATTTCCAAGATTTGGTTTTAGAAATGATTTTCTTATATAATCGTTAACTATTTGGCATGACTTCTCATAATATAAAAATTATATAATCAAATAATAGATTATTATCAAGTCTTTAGACCATAAATGAAATAACATAATCAATAGAACAACGTCACATGAGTCTTTAATGAATAAATATAAAAATCCATTTTATTTAATAAAATTGAGCTGGTATTTATATGAATGAATGTCTTTTGCCATATCAATTTGAGGTATAAAAAATGCATAGAAGTTCCATTTCTTATCATTAAGAGTGTTGTAAATCAAATTAAATCTATAATTTGATTGATATGGATTATGCAATTTATGATTATAAAATATAATTTAAAATTAATGAAACTAAAAACTCTAATAGGGAAATTATATTATTTTAATTGTAATTATATGTTTAATTTTAGTAAGTTATAGAATAATCATTTATTGTGAAGAGAATTTTTCAATCTTGAAGTGCTACTATATAGGTTTTGTTAATTTAACGAAGATAAAGTGTTAGCCCTTTCTTACAACGGCTTTGGCTGTTAAGCCTCAACCTAAGGAGCAGTTCCATGATTATTCATACCACTAAGCATCTAACTTAGAATTTCCTTAGTGTATTTGAGTCTTTTGACCATTTAGTTATTTTCACTTTCTAAAGCAGTATTCAACATATATGTTGATTTAACTAATTCTTTATCAATATAAGTAACCACTTTTAATTGTTAGGTCAATATAATCTGTGTGTTATCGTGAAAAATGACTTAAACAGTCTTGTCAGACAATCGAAAAATGATGGCATGTTTTGCCTTCATCCATTTTTTAACATAAACTTTTTACCAAAATTATTGATCAGTTTCACTAACAATTTCATTCTCAATTAAATATCCTTTAAAATGAATCATCAAAGTGGATTTCTTTTACATCTCAGGAGTTTGTTCTCTAAGAGTTCCTTCCTTTTCTTCTCCATTTCTATCAATATAAATGTATTTGCTATAATGTTAAATGATAAAATTACTCGTCATTCAACATCAGCATTTTGGAACAGTCGTTGTAAAAGACTCCACATTGCAAATTATTAAACACATACCCCAATCCATACTTGCTTGAATAATCAACCCTGAGAAATAAATATAATAAATACCATTTTTTAACATAGACTTAGGGTTCTTAAATGACATAATTTTAATTAAGACAACTTTCAATATTGGAACGTAAAGGAATTCTATCCATACTTGCATAGTGAGGACGTTATTTGAGATCAAGAGGTCGTTTTTCAGTGTTTTCAAATTTTGGTATACTGGTAGATTACTATTTTTGATACTACCTCGTGTATTACGAGGATGGTGGACAAGCTAAGGTACTCAAAGGTAACAATTATGGAATAAGGCCATGAAAGAATTCATGATCTTATATTTCTTAGAGAGTCAATCTCTTGGATGGTTCAGTAACTAGGATCTTACTTATTAGTTGTCTAGCTCCATTGCTAATTATACAAGATTCAGGGAATTAGTATGCATTCATTTTGATTCTTCTGTAGGTTGTTTTGACATCAGTGGTTTCAAAAGGAGGTTTGCCAACCAAAAGAGTATAAGCTATAACACCGAATGACCAAATATCAACTTCAAAACTATGGCCATTTTTAGATTCCAAGATTTCTGGTGCAATGTAATTAGGAGTACCACAAACAGTACGTTTTCTTTCACCTTCAAATTCTATAAGAGTAGCTAACCCAAAATCTCCCAATTTGACTTCCATTTTATCAGACAAGAAGAGATTGCCTAATTTTAAATCTCTATGTATAACTTTATGCTTATGTAAATACTAAAGTGCAATTAGTATTTACATAAGATAACATTACACTTCAAGTTCAGTTAATCTTTTTCTTCTTTTGAGTAACTCATTCATAGTCTGATTAGTGCATAATTCTAATAATATATAAACATTTTCATCATCCTCAAAATATCGATTGAACCCAACAATATTTTGATGCTAAAGACTACGATGAATTTTGATTTCAGACATCAATTTTTATCTTGCCCTTGATCTGGTAAGACTTGCCTTGCTAATGATTTTGCTAGCATAAGTTTATTCTCCATGCTAAAATTCATAGCATTTTGCGAACCCTCCTTTCCCTAAGAACTTGCCCTTCACATATTAACGCACGGTTTTATCCTTACAAACTTCCTCTACAATATCCATTTTTTTTTAACGATTAAATTTAATATCAGAATTTATAATCATTAGGTCTGACCAACAATGCTTCCTGGTTCCACTCATGCATATGTTCAATAACTTGATTTATCATCCCTCTAAATCCCAATTTGTGATTATCAGTGTTGCTTAAGAACTGTCTATATCTTTTGTTGTTGGATTCACCATTGAATAGGTTAATTATTGGTTTTACACACATTTGAGTTGATACCTTACAACCAGTTGCCCTCTTCTCTTCCACAAACTCTGCATATTGCTTGATTATACATAATAATTCTTACTTCTAATATCTCCTTTCTATTGTAATTCTAATTCTCTCCACCGTAGTATAGTCTATCAAAATCACTAAACATCCATGGATTCTCATGGGCTGATCTACCAATCATAATACCATCCACATTTGGCAAAACTTAATCAATATGTTCAGTACATTTAATACCCCCATTTAAAGTAAACTTAATTTCAGGAAATTCTTTCTTTAATTAATAAACTATTTTAAATGTATAGCAATTATACCCCAATCGTATTTCAGTGGTGGAACTGTTCTATTTTCATGTGGATTCAACCCTTTTAGGAATGCTTTACGAGCATGCATTATAAAATGATTAACCTCACCTTCTTTGTATACTATTTCAACAAAATTTCTCACAAACTCGTATGAGTCTAAGTTATCAACTCCAAGTCTGCACTTCAATGTACATGGTATTTTCACAGCTTCTTTCATCTTTTTCATACACTGAGCCACTAAATGAGGCTCCTTCATTAAACAAGCCCCAAAAGCACCATCCTAAACTCTCTCAGAAGGACATCCAACATTAAGATTAATTTCATCAAATCCTGCTTATTCTGCAATTTAAGCAGCCTTAGCCAATTTTTCTGGGTCATTGCCTCCCAATTAGCAAACCACTGGATGTTCAACTTATGAATAGTCTAATACTAGTGGAAATGGCTTTAACACTCGACTTAAATTAATAGCATTTTCGTGAATCATCTCTGTGTATAGAACACAATTCTTAGTCAGTAGCCTAAAGAACACTCTGAAGTGTTCATAAGTAATATCAATCATCGGTGCAATAGAAATTTTATGTCTGAATGCTTACTCCATAATTAATTTAATAATGTAATCTATTCGCAGATAGCGCATGAATTAAATCATGCAGGTTTAAGGGGAAGTAGGATAGCATAAAGGATACAAAGCTATAAAAATTGTATCAAATGCACATGAACTAATGAGGAAGAGCAAATCTCTCACAAACTGTATTGGTGAATTAGCCATTCAAGATATCTGTAAGAAACTGCTCCAAGATCAATTTAACTCTATCAAAAGTTATGACATCCCAAAAGGGGAAGACAAACCAGGAATTCAATTCAAATCAGTTCACAGTATGTATGACTTACAAGCATTAAAGATAACTAAACTATACAAAAAAAATGAAAGGAATGAAATTGAAAGGCAAGTCAGATCTCAATTAGCCAAAGAGCCAGATAAACAGTTACTTCTCTCCGAAATTTATGAACAGCTGGAAGACAATTCTGATGGTGAAGTACTAAAGAGGAAATAAAAAGTTAAAGAGGAATCCCTAGCCACTCAGTCAAAAGAATATGATGAATCTCAAGATTAATTGACAGACCTTAAATAATGGACAAAGAAAATGAAGGAATAAAAGAAGAAGTTATAAAATAACAAAGTAGAGACTGAAGCACTAATCTCTCTGCCTAGAAGCAAAGAGAGAGCGTAAACTGAGATAAAGAAGCCTTTGCTTCGACAATAGGGAACCAGGCACTTAAAGATTGACAAATCAAGCTCACCTACGAATTCTCAAAATACTCCTAAATCTTATAAGGATGCTTTGAAAAATGCAGTTTCTAAGGCCAAATAGCTTAAGGGTTTAAATGGAGATCTGAGTGTTGAACGTTCTGTGGAATAATATCTATAGAAAGCATCAACAGTAGCCTTAAATGAACTTAAAGAAATTGGAGAACTTAATGTTGATGAAGAGAAAGGCCTTACTACAAATTTCGATTACACCAATGAGGATATTTAAAGAATGTATAATACTCTTGTTAAAGTTCAGATTTCGTAATTCAAATCAGAAGCTGAAAAGGCTAAATTTTATAAAAAATAATCATAATTAATAGCCAATAAATTAATTCAAAAGATTAGACAAAATGAAACTATTATTGATGCTAGAGTCACAGCATAAGAGAAACTAAGATTGGAAACTCATGATTTTCATGATAAAGTTATTCAAATTAAATAGTTATCTTAACAATTGTAATAGGAAATATAAGATATGAAGGATCCTAAGTTACCAACCAGTATGTAAATGAGTAAATCCCGAATGTCTTTAGTCAACCAATTTATGTCTTAGTAAAATAAAGAAAAGGAGTTATAATAAGATTTGAATGTCTTAAGAGAAAGCAGAATAGCATATAAACATAAAATACTTTTTAATAAAAAAACATTAGAATAAATAGATTCTGATATCCAAATTAAAAAAAAGGAGAATAAGAATTTATAAAGATGTCTTATAAACTTTTATTTCTAAGTCCTGAAAAATGGTTAAGATGTTAGAAACACAGGAATAGCCTGGGTTGTATCAAGACTGAATTCACTAAATGAGAAATCCTCTTATTCATGTTTCCCAGAATATTTAGATTAAAAATCAAAGGAATTTTTATTGCAAGTATAATTTATATATCATAAAGAAAGCTCTTATGTTATAAGAAATAGACTAATTAGAAAAAGAGTTGAGTGAATCTTTCAAATAATACAAACAAGAATAATCCCTTGATAATAGTTTGGCTATAATACAATAAAGCTTATCTCATAATGATTCTTTAGAGGTATCGTCATTGCCATCCATCTTCCCTTATGATAGTCATAAACTATCAGCAATTGATTTGACATAGGCAAGATTAGAAGCAACCAAGAGTAGCCGAAATACTTATTAACTCGATAAGTTAGGTCCCATTACTTTAGGTTTAACAAATGAAGATGTAGAGAATTTAGAAAATATGTTAACAAGGTTAAACCAAAAGAATTTGCCAGTGACAAATGGGACACTCATTTATAGAGAGACTTAAAAAAGAATCAAATAACATATAAAATAATAAGGATCTATGGATGTGTCTCAAATTAACGACTCCTCAACTGTTTTAAAGGAGCAAGCCATTCATTCTTACGATAAATGTAACTCTTAACTAAATAAACTAAAAATAAAAGTAAATCATAAAATATATTAAGTTATAACATTTGGATGATGAATAAGTAACTAGAATTGTAAAAGAGTTTGACTATAAGAATTACAGCAAAAGGTTTAGCATAGATCCAATAACAGTAATTTCCTGTTTAGTGGGAGGACCTAGATGTGACAGAGAGATTGTGAAATAGGGAATGAAGAAAGTCCATTATGATTGAAATAGAGTACTTGATTAAATTAATATAATTACAATAACTAAGATGATTTAAATTAATTCAATTCCATAATTCATCATCTGATCTTTACTTTATCTTTTTTTATTAAGGAATAAGCAGATTACTTGATTTAGAAGGCCTTGAAATCAGTTTGTTTATGATTTCTTGATTTTTCGGATTGGGCGATTCCTATTAAACTTTTTGAACTGGTTTCTTAGGTGATCCTTCTTTCTCAGTTAGTATATTTTATAGTTTTTGCAATTCTTAAGCAACCAGAGATAAAGAATTTCCATTAGCTGGTTTTGATAATTGGAGGACAATGGTATCAACAGATTCTAAAATATAAGGATATGATACTTTTTGCTTAATCAATTGTATTATCATTCTCATATTTTTATATCTGATTTTGAAGAGAAGACACTTCTTTTTTGTATCTCTCCTATTCCATTCTGCTTATTTTCAAGTCTAATTGTAGTTTAGTGTTGATTTCAATTTAATTTTTCAATTCATATTAAGATACTGCATCTGATTAGTGATGAAGAGTGGATTATTAAGGTAAAGTTTGAATATAACTATTTGAAGAAGGATCAGCAATTAATAACATTTTGGAAGATGGCATTTCAGCTAGAAGTAATTATTGTTTGTTATTAATTGTGTTTTGATTGGAATTGACAATAAAGTTACTAGGAACTTCTAAATTATTTTTATTTATAATATCTTCTAATTATTCAACCCTTGATTATTTAGTTTAAATGATATCTTCTAATTCTTTTTGAAGTTTTTCATAGGCATCTAGTTCTTCTTATAATTGTAGAATGGTATCATCCCTTTCATTAAGTCTATTAGTCAAAGCAATCATGATATCTCTTTACTTTAGTAACAATTATTTGTATTTGTCTGTCTAGGCTTTATCTTCTTCAATGCTTTATCTCTCTTTTTCTAGTTCTTGTAATTTCTCTTAGTATTGTTATCTAATCAATTTCTATTGTTTTTCTAAAGCATTCTAAAACTAAGGAGTTTCTTCAATTTTTTAACCTCCAACAAGCATTTAAGAATTCAAAGCCGAGATTTTCTCTTCCAATTACTTTCTCAATTACCTCTCTTAATCTAAGTCCTTGTTTTTTTACTCATATGCACTTTGGACCTCTTATTTGTCTTCCAAGGCTTTTTGTCTTTCTCTTTCCAATTCTGAGACCATATTATCAAGAGGAAAATTACTCCTTTCATCTAATTCTTATTTGAGTTTTTGTATTTCTAATTAATACTTTCTGAGTAAGGCCCCTTGATCTTAATCCTGATTAACCATGGGCGTATTTTTAATATTTTTGGCTCTGTTGGCAAACTTTAAAGTGGATAGAGATTCGCTGAATGCATCAATGGCTGGAGATATCATTGCCATAAAGGTGGTTTTACAATTTCCTCCTAATGAGTCTTCTAATAATCTTGTTATTTTTGAGTCTCTATATGGAATATGTGATTTTGGTTATTTCAATTCTGTTAATGCAGCTATAACATTTCCTAAGGCAGAAAGTGATTGGTTGATCTTTTTAGATTCTTCCAAACGAATACCAGTTGCTCCAGTCACTCTCACTCTCTCACTACCTGCCAGATCGACTAAGTTCAATTTTCCAACCTTTGCTCTTTTGCCATCTGGGGTTTCTTCGATTTGTTCCACTGTTATTATGAAGACTGCATGACTTCGAGATGATGTATCGTTCATTCTTGTGCTCGCAGTAACTCTTTTAGAATTACCTCTTCGCATCAATTAATAGATTTCAGGTGGAGACCGTACTGCCCATTCTGATAAATTCTCTACAAAGACCCCTCTCTTCTTATCTTCTCTTATATTCAATTATTGATGATCAGGTCTCAAGAGATCGCTGATAGATTCATTATAAATTTATAAATATGATGCTCTCACCATGAATGTAGTGCTAGAATTAGACTTCATTTGAATATGGGTGAAAATGCTATGGAGAGATCGAGGTATTATTCCTAATTAATCAGAGTTTGGAGTGAATGAAAATCCATGCATTGTGTAGGTTTTTCCTGTTCCTGTCTGACCATAAGCAATAATCGTGGAGTTATATCCCTTCGATAGCAATTCCATACTGTACTTAGAGTGTAGAATCGACTGACAATGCTGCAGTAGTCTCATAGACTTCCACTTAAGTGCTCTCTTAATCATAAACATAATCAAATGTGAACTAATGGATGGTGTAATTGGCTGGATTTTAAACGAAAGCCTCTAAGTCCTCATCTGGAACCAACTCGATAGCGTGATAATCAAAGATGCAAAGCTATTGATTATCCGGTGCTGCTTAAACCTTGGGTTAGATAAGAGATTGAGATACAGTGGATATAAATTTGCCGTCCTTGATTTCTCTGGCCATTGGAGGCCTAACTCTAATAACGACTCTTAGATTTTCATTTGAACCTTCCTTATCTCTTGGTTTCATTTAATTGTCCTATTTAAAATTAATAATTAATAAACTTTTTATATCTTTGATATATAAAAGTTAAACTAAATTAAGACATCGACTTAGCTTAAAAATAATAACAATTAATAAGAAAACATAAAAGCAATTAAATGTAGATAGGTAATTACAAAAGCATTTATATATCATCGTAATTATTTTATTAATTCATTTATTCTTTTACAATACCTTTTTACCTAAAAAGTATCCTCCTGTCAATATAAATGTCAGGAGTGTTATTACGCTAGCTAATTCAACAATAGACAGGCTATTTTGTTTTTTCAATTATTACATTTGAGAGTTAGAATAACCAAATGGACTATAAGTATAATGAAAGTGAATACTTTTTATGTAAGATCTCTGTAACCTTAACAATTTAGGTCCAGAAATTCTATTAATCATCATAGAGCAAATTAGGAATAAGTTGGGCAGTTTAAAAGTGACAATTTTTTTCTATAAGTAAAAAGTCTATAATGCTTAGTTGTCTTTTTTCAATTTATTATTCAGCCTCCAATTCATCATACAAACTAATAGCGTATGTTTTACTTTGAATAGATGTGATAATGAGGGGCTGATTACAAAACCATTACTCAAATTAACCCTAAGAGATAAGGAAGAGTATACAACCTTCTTTCTGGTGACAATGGCAATATGGAACACCTTTCTATCAATATTCTTTTAAACGGAAACCCAAGAATCCTTCCTATTTTATTCCTTAAAGGTGTCTGATAATTTCATTTCAATTCCAATATAACACAACAACTTGTAGGCTTCTTTGTAATTAAAGAAGGAAAAGGCACTTGGATATCATGATTTGAATACTTCCACATTGCCAACCATTGAGCTAAAGTGATAACATTTTATTCCTAAGGATAATATTGACAAAGATGAGGAAAATTAGTTTTACACATCACTGGGTAAAATATATCATCAAATTGTTACTGAGTTAGAGTATTTCCTTATTAAAACCTGGAATTGCATCTGATTTCAAATATCTATTTCAATTTAGATAAGGCAATCTCACTCAATTCAACAGTTTGACCTGCATCGTAATCAAATATTAATCTAATTTCCATTTAAATTCATACTCATTTGTGAAAATATTCTCATCCAAAGTCAAATCATCTTTGTACCTAAAAAAGCGTAGTATAGTCCAACAGATTTGAATCTTCATTAATTCTATCCCTCTTTTTTGCAATGCTATAAATCCTTCTAAAGTAATGACTGTTTTGTTTGAGTTATCATGCAATTCCTCTTCTATCATGTCTTTTATCCCAGCAATGTCACTATAATCTAATTATCTCTTAAACACTTTCTTTTAGAATTTTTCCAGTTCTGTATCACTCCATACTCCATCTCCATCCCTATCGCAAATCCTAAATATCCTAGTCAATGCCTTTTTAAATCCTTCTGTTAATGCCTTGTCTGCTATGCTGTAAATAGGAGCTAATGGATAGAGGAATGATCTTTAAGCACAATTTATCACATCATAGATGCCTTATTGTTTTATGGATGAACACTCGATTCCCATTTCAACTGACTATATTAATTCAATTTAATACGTTGAAATCCTTCACTAATTGTTTGATTACCTTGAAGATCCTATGATAATCTCGATCCTCTTCCAAACCCAATAAATCAAGTTTGTTTCCTACTATTATTACAGGCTATTTGTATTCTTTGTCTCTTAATTCTTTCAACCAAAATCTTTTCAATCTTTCACTCGATCCGTCATCATCAATTGCATACATTAGGAGAATCACATCAGCTATCTAAATCTCCTGGGGTAATTAATGAGGAGCACATTTTGTATCGATTAGAGTAGTTATACATTCAGGGTGGTTGAGCATATCAGGAGGTAAATTGATTGGTGGATGTTTATCTAAAACAGATGCTTTGTTTTGTATTTAATTTATTAATGCTGAAACAAATGATGATTTCCCGACACCACCTAAGATTAATCAATTTCTTACTATCTCCAATTAAAACTAGTTTGAGATCTCTCTTTTTCATTTTTGAATTATATATATTAATAAATATTAATTGCCTAATTAATTGTATTGATGATCCACACTATATCTATATCAATTACAGATAACTATCTTCATTTACTCAATTAATAATTATAAAATCCAACAATTTCAATAATTTTTATATGAATAACTTTAAATAAAATAATATCTCTTTATAATGGTATAAGATTTATTCAAAATTGTTTAATTCATAATTCTCATATATTTGAATAGCATTGACTTTTATCTCCCTATATAAAACTCTAGATATCCTCATTCATTATTATTAATTTAATTAATCAGCGATATCCATAGATAGATGACAAGTTTGATTCATTTGCTATCTTTGAATTTCTTATTTTATAAAATTATGATTAATAATATGATAATAAAAAACAACGAATAAAGAGCATCGATAAATAAATCGCATCTGAGTATTGTCAGTCCAGTTAGAAAGTAATTAAGATTTTTATTCGCTCTAGATCCTCATCCACCTTTTTGCTAACATCAAACCAAAACATTCATAGCTTTAAAGAAATTAGTCCTAAACAATAAGAATTGAATCGGGTTCTGAACTACAATATAAATTAATCGCAATCTGCCAATTCCTCGATGTATTCCATTGAATGCACAACAACCTAATCTAAAAACAGAAATCGTATAAACTTAGGGGACATTAGTTCGAAACTTATGTAACTCGACGAAGAAATCATTGAAGTTTATAGTGAATTTGAAAAAAATTACAGGTCTATCAATTAATTAGAGAAGTTAGAACCTATTTCTTATTAGACGAATTAGTATTTGGAGGTTAAACGCAAAAGCAAAAATTAATTAATTCAAACTCATGATAGCCTAATATAATCGGATCTGATGCACGGAGACTAAAATCGAATCAAAATAACTCGATTCAAATTCAATTACTTTAGAATGAAATTACGAGGCAAAGTGTCTCCTATACATGTCTTTTTCAATGTTCCAGATAGAGTTCAAACATCCTCTCTAAAAATATTCCTATCGACAAAAGCAGAGTTTCCCACTAAATTCAATGCTGAATACATAATACACTCTCGCTTTGCCAAAATCTTTTCTGAAAAAAATCAGCATTATTTTAGTGAAGAATATTTATTTATTACACTCTATTCTGAAGTAGATTTCGAATTCTCCATCAACTTTTCATTTGGCAACTCATAAATCATTAAATCCCCTGTCAAATAATAACTCGAACCCTCTGAATTAATTCAAGATAATTTCCCTTAAACACTCAAACCTCAACCAAAAGATAAGATATTGGGAAATCTGTCTGTGGCACACCATCAAGTTAGTCATAGATTGAATAAAATACTCTCAGTATAATCAGAAAGATTATAAAAGTAAAAAATGGCCAAATCCATGCGATAATCTCTTATTGAGGACAAATAATTAGACAAAATATCAAAATTATTAGTGAAGGATTAGATAATTCAATTTAGAGAGATAGAAAAGTAAATTAAGCAGAAGAAGGCTATGATTGAATTCGCATAAAAGAACTGGATTCAAATATTTAGTTTGTTCGTTATTTCTGAATATGTATACGCTTGTTTACAGGAGCAAAGAAGAAAGTAAAAGATTGTAGCAAAAGGAAAGCTATTGGTATGGGCAATCAAAACGAAAGCTTTGATAGATGTTAAAGAGTATGGTGACAATGCAAAAGAGAGGACCATTTTCAAATGCAGATGTGTCATAAACAAATTTGCCAGTATTATTAGATCTAAAACTAAATAAAAAGCTGAATTTGTCATTACTAAATTTATGGATAGAATTCTCCTTTTTCTAACAATCCTCAATAAACACTAAAGTACTCTTAATAAAGGTACAGTTCATCATTTATTTTAGTTATATTCATTTAAAGAAAATTTCGTCTTCTCAAAACAAAGAAGAGGTTATTTAGAGACAAATTTTGGAAATTAATCAAAGAAAATATCGCTGATATCATTTATGATTTAAAAAGGTAAAGAGAAAACCAATTCTTCTTTGAAAAACAGCAAGTTGTCATTGATGTGTAAGATAATCTCATTTACTTGTAGACCTATAATGAATTAAGTGATCGATGAATACAACAAAAAGCAAAGGGTACTTTGGATGGAGTACATTTCGCATACATACTTAGAAAAAGATTAAAAGCGTGTATATCTTTATTCCTATTTAGAAAATACATGAAACAGCACTTAATTTGAAAGAGCCTAAAATCTATGATTTGCCGAATAGAAATGAGCTCAGTCTCCTTATAGAATAATATGCCAAATTGAAAAAATTACTTTGATTATAATTAATTTATTAAAATGGGAAATTTATGTAAAGCTCAATAACTCACTTTAACTACTGAAGTTTGTGATGAATATATTGGCCATTAAACTATAATGTCTACAAAGAATAGAGCCATTTTTAACGAGACTTACAAGCAAGAACAGAATGAATCAATATATAAATTACAATCTTAACCCCTGATCACATAGTTACCATTCATTAGTCTAGATCTGATTGAGCCCAATCAATTTATTCCTTAGATCAAAGTAAGCCGAAGAACTCTAAGTTTTTTCTAAGAGAAATCACCCAAAGATGACAATCGAAGCAGGACTACTTCTCAAAAAATTAAAATAGAAAATTTCTCCAATTCTAATCAGCCAATCAAATCATCACTTAAATCACTAAACTCGAAATAAGGAAGCTCATAAAAAAGTTAAAAGTCAGTAAGATGGGGAAGTGATTTAAGTGTCATTGTTAAATTAATCCATTACTAAAATTAATTAGCTTGAATTTATTATACATTATCCTTCATCTATACTACATCTATTTATTAAGGTATAATTTATATCTAAAGTATTTTTATCGTTCTGAAAATATTTTAAATAAAAAGATATTAATAAAATGATCCTCTTTCATTAATATTCTAATTAAGAAAATAAATTTAGATTCTGCCTGAAAAATATTTGTAATGAGATTAAAAATTCTAAACCTGCATAATAGCATAAAACTGGTGATTATAACTCCCAATAAATTGGTTATTATTTATAATCTTATATTGGTGAGAATTTTTATTTTCTGATAAATCTCATAATGAGAAAAATTAATGTAAAACATCTTAACATAAGAGAAAAATCAAATTATTAAATCAGACCATCAAACCTTTTATTCTTTAGGGTATTTAACATTGTATTAGCACCTTAATTGAAAAAATTACTAAAAATCCAAAAATATATAAAATAATATTAAATAATTTATAACTTTATTTTAATGAATTAATATGAGATCATCAAATAAACACTTAAGAGTACATATAATTAATTATCATCAGATTTTAAACTAAAATAATAATAATTGGTTAGAAAGATTAAACAAGTATTCTAATATCATAAAAATTTAAAAATAATCATTTTTTTTCTTAAGGAGCAGGCTATTGTTTATTTCTTTCTTACTGCTCGCAAATTGCTAAATGAATTTTCCAGTTTAATCCAATAGCTTTATAACATAATGGACAGGTATCACCAGGTGATGAATTACATATCTTTTTATTTTAATGTTCAGCCAATTGACTTTCGAGTACTGCACAACCACAACTAAAGCATACTAAATAATAAATTACGTTTCACATTATCTATAATTTTTAGCAAATTCACATTCTTCAAAATGATGATTAGTTAATTGTGAAACTTCAACAACTTAAGCACATGATAAGCAAGTTGTAAGCATGACACATTCCTTCCACAAATGCATATCAAGTTTTTAACTTTAGATGAATTCCTTATTTTCAATACCACAAAATTCACAAGCTTATGTAATTTGCTAAAAAACTTAATCAGGATTATTTTGTTATTATTTCTTCTTTGGTTAAGGTTTCTTTTCTTATTCAAAGGATGTTTGAACATTACCCCCATTGTCTATTTTATAGAATAATTCTTCTAGAATTTGCTATTGTGCAGGTCTAATTCCTTTTATGCTTTCTCTAACCTTGTCTCCTTAATTTTTATAAATCTCAGTTATTATATAAATGGCACAAGTTCTAACCTATTCAGCAGAGTGATCTAAATATTTAAGAGCAACATCCATAACAGGATTATAAGGAACTCTTTCATTATTAATCTTATATTTTTAGATTAAATTGTAAATGAGCATTAATCTGGCCTAAATGTGTCTGACTGATGATAATTATAAATTTGGTTTTGTTGTAATTCCTTTTACTAAATGATTGATTACTCCAGCACTACCCATTATCTAGGTTTCTGCTAAAGTTAGTAAAATCTTTTTGCACTCTTCTTTGTGTCTCTCATTAATGTCACCCATTTTTTCCATGAGAATCTAATTTTATGAGTATAATTACCAGTACAATATTATCTAAAATTATAGGGCTTTCATCATTTAATTTGTTTGGCTTCAATTTCAGTAGGGTCTATTACATTAGTTATAGACTTGCATAAACTACTTTATCTGCTTTATCTTGAATGCCTTTGTAGATCAATAATAAGGTAGCTTAAAAGGCTCCATCAATATTTGATAAATTAATCTGAGTGGGATTGTTAAATTATTCAATTAACCATCTAATTCCTTCCTCTCTACGGGCCCAATTCTTAGAGAAGTAATTCTTACAGAAATCAATTCCATAATAGGGCTTGATAGCTTCAACTTATTTCTAATTTTCAGAACTCAATTCTTCAATTTGTTATTTACTTTTATCCACTTCTGAGTACTCTTCCAAAATCTAAGTATTATTGTTTTGTTTGTTCTTTAGAGCTGGAATTACCATTTCATCATAATTTAACAGTTTATCATTTTTAAGTTGTTAATCAAAAGAGACAGGTTATTAATAACTTGTATTTGCATTTTCATTTTGATTATTTGTAATATGAGTAATGTTATTATTGTTATTATTTAATTATTCCATTAAATATGTTTATTCATCCTGTGGCATTCTATCAAAACTATCCTCAATTATCTTATTATTATCTATTTATTTGATTGATGGTTTTGAATTTCTTCTATCTTCCTAATTGTCTATCTACTCTCCCAATTCCTATTGTCTGATCTTATCAATATTTGGCTTATATTCATTCCCTTGTTCATCTACAAGTCCATTTTCAATTTTCAATTTATGAATTTACTCTTTGATTGCTTCAGCCTAATCATAATCCTCATTTTAAAGCACTTCCTTTTTTCTCTCTTCCAGATCTCTCAATTAGACTCCTAAAGACCTTAGTTAAGTAATTCTGTTCTTGAGTTTTTTGGCTTCCTAATAGTTTTCCTACTTGATTGCATAATCTTTGGACTCTCATATTAAGAAATACTTTACATGTTCAAGTGCAATAATATGAGCCAGCAATTTAGTGTCAATCAGTTTATCTTATTGGGGATTGTATAATTCATCCAAGACCTTATCTTAAACCTTATTTGCTTTTTTGGGTGGAGGAAGTTCTGCCTTCTCTCCATAAATTCTGATTGCAACAATACCAACTTGATTAAATGGATTAAACTTATTCTCATGATTACGATGCACCAATAGTTTTAGATAGTTGCAATTAGATTCATCGATTGATACTGTTTTGAGCTCTCTGGCTTACCAGTTTGATTGTTCTTTGGAATGAAATGTAAAATAGCCAATCTTTTTAAAACTTGCATTTTCTAAATCCATTCTACCCTACAGTCTTCCAATAAAAACCTCTATCTTTGTTGGTATTTTCTTTTCGTGAGATAGAATTTACATTTTATAAACAGTTATGGCAGATTGGAATTGAAATATTAATTCTTATGGATATTGGCAAAACCTACAACTTTGCCAACCCAAAGGAGTTGACGATATTTCTAATAAATTTGACGGAGGAAACTATGGGTCTTGACTTTAGGCATACGGTATTGTAAAAGTTATGAATCTAGTATTCTTAGGCTAATTCATTTAATAATTATTTATATAATTTTCAATCAAACACTTTATTTTCTTAATGCCCAAGTATATTCCTCCTTATTGTGTTATTGCTATTGGTATTCAATGATAAGTAAATCTTTGTAAAATATTATATTTAGCTTTGGTTTTATATTATTTAATGCCCACATCATTACCAAGGATTTGACATGAAAAGAATATAACCTTATATGAGGATGACTTGGATTTAATAGTAAACTAATTTTTATTCTATGAATAAACTCCATCATGATCAAAATAAATACAAATTCATGCAGAAATTTGTTGATATTTTTGAAAATAGTTTTGGGTTTCAAATGAAGATTAACTCTTAGCTTTATATTATCTTTTTAGATTATTCTTAAATTTTGAATTGAAATGGAAGTCTAAAAAATAATACTGAATCTCATTTCACAATTTCTAATTTCGACGTTATCTGAATTCAGTGATTAACCAATTTAGCAATCGAAAAAAACCTTAATTAAATACCTCCTCTCAAGTTTAGAAACTAAATCATAACAAAATTTTAACATAAATCAAGAAAAATTTATATATTTTGCAAGTGTTAATCTATATATAGTAAAACTTAAAGAGCGTTATAGATTAAATCTTTATCATGTACAAAATTTATTTCAAAACTTAAACTAATAGACTTTCTTGTATATTCTCATACATAAAATATATCAGATGACCTTAAATAATTGGAGAAATTTAAAATTATAGGCACCAATAAATAAATTGTAAATACGGATTAGACAATATATAATAATTTTTGTATTAATAAAATCAATATAAGATTAAAATTCTAAAATTATTAAATCATAATTTTATTAATATAATTAATTTATTATGAATTAAAATTAATAAGACAATTATATGTATGTGTAAATGTAAGATTAGTACCCTATAACTATGCAAAATAATAATTAATAGAATTACTAATAATAACAATATCAATATTAATAATAATATTAATAATAATAATAATAATAATAATAGTAATACCTATCATAAGATGTGACCAATTAAATGTATTTATAACAATAATACCCTGATGGAGCAGGAAGATTAATAGTAATTGACTAAACATAAAGTTCTGGATACAGACCTAGCAACTTTCTAGTGTTTTTCTTAATAACTTTAACCACAGCTCTTTGCATAGGTGTAATAGTTTGGATGTGTCTGGATTGATTTATATTCAATTATCAATTAAAATAACTAATTATATTTATAGCTAATTTATATTATGAATGATAACAAGGAAAGTTAAAGAAGTATCAAAATTAACAATCAATATGAAAATGATGAAAATGAGCTTTTATAATATGAAGATAGTATATCATAATTGCATTAAATTAGACAAAAAAGAATTTCAAACAGATAAAAGCACTTTTATTATAAGAATTGTTTCCATCATCTTAATAATCTTGTATGTTGTTGGGGTCATAATTTCAATTCTTATAGATCCATGAAGCTTTAAAGTTTTGAAATTAATGAACAATTTATTCATTTCTTAATTTATATAAAACTCTATTAAAGTTTGTTAGATTCGATTAGGCAGTGATATATTTTAAAATTATATTGCCTCTGATTTGCAGTGACTTACTTTTTATGATTTTAAATTTATATATATTTATATATTCACTCTTTATTTAACCATTCATCTATCTCTACTTTATTTTTCCCTTTTGATAAATATATAAATGTACCAGCTAAATGAAAGAGTATTATTTTCATCACTAAATCAGCTAGAATTTTATATACTAAAAATTCAGCCAAACATGCTAAGTCAAATAGGTCTTTTCTTTTAAGTGATTTAAATATTAGATAATCTCTTTCTTCAATTATATCTAACTTACATTAACAATATTACCTTATAATTTATTTGAAAGTTAGGGTAATTTTTCGTGATTTTAATTATCATCATCTGAACTATGAGCATCTATGAACTTTTAAAGGTTTTTATAAACTGTTGTTTTAAATTTCTAAGCCTCATCATCGATTTTCACAAAACGCTCTTCATTATTTAAGAGTTTCACTTAGCCGAATTTCCTTTTTGTGTTTTCATTAATCTAATTAATATATTCTATTACTCTGATTTAATAATCAGGACCATCAAGAGTTTGG
The DNA here is from genome assembly GCF_000165425.1 of Paramecium tetraurelia. Lineage (NCBI taxonomy): Eukaryota > Ciliophora > Oligohymenophorea > Peniculida > Parameciidae > Paramecium > Paramecium tetraurelia. The sequence goes on along the minus strand of NW_001799638.1, from coordinate 124,025 downwards.
AATTCTATAATTGTGATTTCCTCCTATACCATACTTATTTATAAAACTTCTGCTTGTTATTACATTTCTTAGTTTCTATCCAAATAATTTTAAGTATTTTTATAATATTTTTTTATATGAAAAAGTTCTCAATAAAACATATACTATTTCATATTAGAATTCATTTGACTTTTTTATTCGACCCTGCTTCATTTTTTACTACATATACTTTTGGTTCTTGATTGTCAGGGTCATTGTAAACAAATTGATCATCCTCAAGGCATTTAATTTTTTCTTCAGCATCCTTTTCCAAATTATTTTGTTTAATTAACTCATCAGTATATTGAACTACTTTATTCTCATAGCGATCCTTCTCATATTTATATTCTGCCATTAATCTTCTAATCTAAAAATAATATATTAAATATTACATTGACAACATTGACTTGTTACAAATCAGGATAATCATTGTTATTCTCATCTTTTTTAGGTGTTTGATTCTTTGAGTCAGGATCTGTCTTTCCTGGTTTGAGTTTATTTGGATCATAACCATGTTGCTTTAATAGGCTTTCCAAATATATAATATGAATCTTTAGTTCATCTATTTGTTTCTCTAATTTGCTGATTTATTCTTTAAGCTTAGCATCATTTGACTATCCTGGTTTTTTATCTGATTATCCTTATGGATCTTCTCTATTTTTTGTTGGAGTCTTTTGTTTTTAATCATCAATTTATTTTTGAAGTTCTTTTATTTTATCTTCTTATTTCTTTATCTTATCATCTGTTTGAGATTTCTCTTTTTCTAATTTAGATATCTAGTCTTTTAATTTATTGTTATCGTTGGATTACTCTTTTAATTTTTAATTTTCTTCATCTTTTTTTTTGATTTCCTCTTGATGTTTCTTAATTAATTCATTTTGGTTCTTTTCATTCTATTTTTTGTCATTATTATCCTTTTAATCTTTTTCGATTTTTTCTTTCAATTTAGATATTTCTTCATCTTTCTTTTTTAGTTCTTATTCAGTTTTATTATATTTTTCATCTTTTTATTTCTACGAATTAGCATCCTTTTGCAATTTTTGAATCTATTCCTATAACTTAGTAATTTGGTCAGTCTTTTTATCAATGTCTTATTTAAGTACTTTTATTTATTCTAAATATTCCTTCTCTTTATTATTTTTTTCTGTTTTTTAAATCTCCTCTTACAACTTCTTTATTTGTTCATCCTTTTTCTTAATATCTGTTTCTTATTTCTTTATTGTCTAATTCTACTCGTTTTCTTTTTAATTCTTTTATTATTTTTCTTAAGTATCCTTTTAATTTTACTCTTAACTTTTCTTCAGCTATTCTTCTAATTCTTTTATTTTCTATGTTTTATTTTAATTTTCTTATGTCAATTTTTCAATCTCTTTTTCCAACTAACGATAAGTTTTCTATTCAGTCTTCTATTCGTTCTTCTAATCATTTTTATCATTCTTTGATTCCTTCTCGTATTTCTTTTTAGTTTTCTTGTTATCATCTACATCAACATCTTCTGCAAAATCTTCAATCACATCTCCTTCATCTTAAGAATTATTGCCTAAAATCTTATTCAACTTATTAATTTATTCATTCAAATCTTTTATTTATTTTTGTAAATCATCTATTATTTAATCTTTTTTATTCAATTTTTCTTGAGATCTCTCATTTATTTAATTACATTGCTCCTCTAATTATTTTAGTTTCTTTTCATTATTTTATAAATTTTTAATGGTTTGTTCTAATTAAGTGTTTTATTGTTTTAATTTCTAGGCTTTATCAATCTGCTATTCGATTTCCTTTGAATTGTTATGCTCTTTTCTAATCATTTCGTCTTTCAACCTTTAAATTTCTTTTTCTAACTCCTTAATTGAATCTTTATATTTCTTTTCAATGTTATCATTTGTTTTTTTTATATCTTCTTTTTCTTTCTCTACTTTCTTCAATTTATCATAGTTTTCCTAAAGAACTTTAAGTTGATTCTATAAATTTTCAATTAAAGAATTTTATTATTGCAAATCATTTAGTAATTCTTGTTTTTCATCCTCTAATTAATCCAATTTCTTCTATTGATTTACTTCAGTTGATTTAACCTTTTAACTGACATTTTCTTTCTCCTTAGAAATTTTAGCAATTTATTTTTAATAATCCTCAATTTATTACTTTAATTTTGAAATTTCCTGTTCTAAATTTTGGATGGTTTGTTCTTTTTCATCTAAATCTTACTCATAATTTTTTATTTGCTCAATAGTTTATTTTTCATACTCTTAGTAAATTTTTATTTTTTGAATTTGATCCGCAATAGTCTTGTCCAATGTTTTAATTTTTTCTTTCTATCTATTATAATCATTCTCTATTTGCATTAATCTTTATATTTCTATCTCCTTAAGTTTTATTTAATTCTCTACATCAATTAATATATCTATTTATGATTAAAGCTCTATTTTATCTTAAGTCAATTATTAAACTTATTTTGTTAGTTTTGTGATTTATTATTAAAGCGTTGTGATGGTTTATTTTAGTGATTCTTCAGCCTTCTCTTTTAATCTAATTTAATCATTTAATTCCTCTTTTTCTCGATCAATCAAATCCATTTATGAAATCTGACTAGTTCTTTCTGAAATATCTTATTTGAACTTTTTGATCTCCTCCTTTTTTTCTTTAACAGAAAACTCTAACTTCTTAATTTATTCTTATAACTTATAGATGATATCATCTTTAACTTTGATATTCAACATTGTTTAGTCCATCTCATTTTACAATTATTTATTAGCCTCCTCCTCTTCTTTCAATTTATCTTACAATTATTTTATCTGTTATTCTAATTATTTAATTTATTTTTGATAAACATTATTTTCTGTTTAAAGCTTTGATTCTATATTCTTTCTAGACTTTTACTCTTCTTTTAAGTCTTCAACCTCTTAAGTAAATTCAAAATGTTCAGCCTCCAATTTTTCTAACTCTGCGATTTTCTCTTTTAATTTTGCAATGATTTCATCCTTTTGTTTTGCCTATTAATTTAATTTATTTTCAAACTACTTCTTTTCATCCTCTAACTTTTTTCTCAACTATTCAATCTCTCTTTCTAAACTTGATTTTTCATCATCATTTATTTGAATTTACTCTTCCAATGACTTCACTTTATTTTCAAGTTAGTCATTACTTTGCTTATGCTCTTCAACCAAATTAGATTATTTCTTATACTTTTCTTCTAACTTTTTTAATTACTAAGCTTTTTCTTCTAGGAGTTAATTTTCCTAAGATTTTTTTTTAATTTCTTTTAATAATTCTTCAATCTAATTTTCTAAGTCTTCAATTTTACTTTATTTTTCTGTTAGCTTTTATTATAATTATTCCATCTCTGTCTATTTTGATTAAAGCTTTTCATTTTCTTTCTAAATTTCCTTAATTTGATCTTTTAATTTTTTCAATTCTTAATCTTTCGATGAGATTTACTACTCTAAAGATTTAATTCTTTCTTAATTTAGATGATCATTCTCTATATGTTCCTATAACTACTGTTCTGTTTCTATCAATTTCTTTTAAATATTTATCAATTAATCGCCCTTTTTTGTAAATTCTCTCTGCTATTCTTGCAATTTCTTAATAGTTTAATCTTTTGATTAAATAATAGCTTCTAAATTATTGATAGTCTAATTTTGATCATCAATTTTAACTTAATTAGTTTCATCTTTTATTTTGAGTTCACTATTTAAGATTTCTAATTGAGAAATTCTTTCTTACTTTTTTTAATAATCTTTAATAGTTTCCTATAATTTCTTAAAATCTAATTCATAATTCCTTATTTTTTGTTACAACTCTGATGTATCTTCCCTTGCTTTTATTATTTCTGTCTCTTTCTCAATTATTTACTGATGTAATTAATCTATTTCTGCTTATATTTCAGGAGATTTCTGACTGCCTAATTATTATTTCAATTTAGTTATTTCAAATTCCTTTTCTCTGATTGTTAATTAAAATTTCAATTGAATTTCATTTAATTATTGTTAAGAAGTATGGTATTGATCATTAATTTGTTCGATCATTGCTTCCAAACTCGAAATCTTCTCTTATTATAATCGATTCTCATCTTACAATTTTTTTAATTCATGTTCCTTTTATTTTAATTGATTTTCTAATTTTTTTATAGTTTCTCTATTTAATTTATCTTACTATTATAATTCTCTTATTTGTTGTGTTTCTAATTCATCAATTTTGTTTTCCAACTTGGTCAGATTATCTTTCCAAGATTCTTTTTCGTTTTCATGGTTTTTCAATTATTAATCTTTTTATTTAATTAGATTTTCTAATTTGTTAATTTAATCTTAGAGTTATTTGGTACTTTATTCAAGTTTATTTATTTATTGATGTAGTTCTTGAATCTCCTTAATTAAATCATTTTCTTTATTTTAATCTTATTAAACTTCTTATAGTTTTTCTTATAACTTCTTAACATCTTAATCTTTTAATTTGATTTATGTCTAAAGATGTTATATTTAAATTTTAAGATCTCCATTTTCTCCTATTTATTAATTTAATTTATCATATAACTCATCCAATTCTTATTATAATTTTGTTGTTCTTTCTGGAGTTCTTTAATTACCTTAAATATTGCTCTATAGCTTTTTAACTTCAATTTCAAGGATTCTAATCTGTTCCTATAACTCCTCATTCTGTATTAAGTATTTTCTCATTTCAACTGTTTTTTCTTCATTTATCTCCTTTACTTTATTAGTCATTTCTCTGGTTTATTCTTAGTATTTGGTTAATTAATACTCCTTAGTTTTATTACTCTACTCTAGTTTGTATATATCCTCCTATTATTGCTTATCAATCTAATTAAGTTTATCAATTTCTTCTTTTAACTTATTAATATTCTCTTCATAATCTTTTAGTTTTAATTAGTATAATTGCAAATCCCTATTCTTTTCTTTAAGTCTCTTGATTTCCTGCTCCTTAGTCTTGATGTCATACTCTTATGATTAGACTTTTTATTCGAGCTCCTCTAATTGTTATGCTTAAGAATTAGCTTCTTAATGCAATTTTTCAATTTAATCACTTTGAGTATTGCTCTTCTCTAAGGATTTTGTAAGCTCCTTAATTTATTCTTAGAGTTTCTTAACTTCTTGATCTTTTACTTTAAGAGACTCTTGTAGATCTTTCATTTAATCTTCGAAAAAGTTAATTTCATCTTGCATTTGCTTATTGATTTAATCTATCTTCTTTTAATTGGCCAATAATTCATCCTTTTATTTTTAGAGTGCCTTTTAGTATTCAGCCTCTTTTTTTTATTAACTTTTCTAATTCAATTTATTATCTGAATCATGGTTTTCAAGTTCAAGCATTAAATCTTAAACTCTTTATTCTAACTCTCCAACTTTCTTTTCTAATTATTTATTTTCTTATTCTAGTTTATATTATTTATTTAATTAATCCTTTAATTGCCTAATTTCCTTTTCTCTTAATTCTAGTATATTCAGTTACTTGTCTTATTCTTTTAAAAGAGCTTCTTATTGATTTATTTTGAACATTGCTTAATTCAATTCTTATTATAGTTTTTAATTTTCTGCTTTCAAATTGGCAATAATTTTTTGGAGTTCTTTAGTTGAATCCTCATCATCTCTTTTTTTAGCTCCCTCCAAGCCGTGCTTCTTTTTCTTTTTCTCTTTCTCCTCATTTTGATCTTTCTAATCAGGATTGTCTTAATTATCTTCATCTTCTTAGTAAATATCAGCAGCATTTTTTGTTGCTTCTCCTGGATTTCTTTAATTAGGATTTTGATTGTCATTTGGGTATTTATTTTAAAGCTTTTTGGTTAAATCTTTAATAATATTCTATAAATCCTCAATTAAATGATCCTTCTCTGATAATTCGTTTTGAATGTATTACATTCTAGTCTTATATCCTTCTATTTCTATTTTGTATTATACCAATTAAACCTATAATGTTTCCATCTCAATTAGCACATTTTGATTTTAACCTTGATTCAATTAATCATCTTTCTCTATAACTATTATTCTTAATTATTCGATTTTCTCTTATAATTCTTTTATTATTTAACCATAATATTCCTCAGTCTCAGTTATTTGTTTCTTTTCGCTGCTTGGATCAAATTGTTTGACTTATTTATTATTAGAAATTTGGATGATTTATTAAGTTAGTATTTCTATTTCTTAATCTCTTTCTCTCAATAATTCTTCATAATCAACATTCCCTTAAGCATTATCTCTCTCTAAGAGTCTTTTGGTTATCAAATCTAATTCTTATATCAACTATTAGTTTTACTCCTCCAATTATTTCAATTTATTAGACTAATATATATTTAATATATATCTTACATTAATTCCTTTATCCACAATATCCAATTTTATTTGTAAGTCTTCATTATATCTTATTTTAAAAGAGTTAACCTCTTTTTATTTTTCTTGTAACAATAATTTTAATTATGTGATTTCCTATTCATAATCATTTATAGGTTTATCATGCATCGAATGTTATCTTGTATTCCTTTTTATTTTTTCAAGTTAATCACAGAGTTCAATGTTGACTTAGTTAAGATCCTTATTTTCTTTGTAGAGCACATCAATGTTTCCCTTTAGCTATTCATTCTCAGCAAGTGCTTCTCTAACAACAACATTCTAATTATGAGTTCAATACATACAAGTTTATCATTGGCTCTCAGCAATTATTTGATTTTTTATTCGTAATCATCCTAGGATTAGTGTGAAAGTGCAGGCGATGCAGTTGGATCATAATTTCTGTACATTATAAAAATATTTTGAAATAAATTTATTAAATAAAACAAAATGAAAAAAATGAATAGCTTGAGTTTAAATTAAAAAACAGTTTTATTTTGCTAAAAAATCACAAAATTTTATCCAAAGTTTAGCAAAGTACTTAGAATTGCTGTTCTTCTTCTTAATCCTCTTTATCAAATATCAATTATTTATAATCAGCTTCTGGTTTTCGAAGAAGTGATTAATTCTAAGCTTTTGTTATTTTTGTACTTTCAGCCGTGTTATTAAAAAAGTTGTTGCTAGTCTTTTGCATCTTCTCTCTACTTAAAAACTGATTATTATGATGAATGCGAAACTTCGCCTTTTATGTATAAACATCATTCATACAGTTGGGGTAATAGGATTCAACATTGGTTAACTCTTTTCTCTACTGAATTATCGAGAATTAGGAGCTTTTGGAATCTGTTTCCTTATGAAATTAAATTATGATTATGTCGAGGTCATCATTAACTTTAATAATTATATTAATTATATGAAATCCACTTTTATATATCATTTTCTTATATTTTTATGATCCTACCAATATATGGAGCATTATCAATTTTCATTCAAAGATTAGTTTCTATGCTTTTCTAATACAAAATCAATATACTAAATCAAAAGATTATAGATAATTGCTCATATATAATATTATTAAGAATTCATGAATAATCAATACATAAAAGCTCTTAGGTTTTTAAAGATGACTGTCTTAACTAAAAATGTGTATTGTTTCTATTCCTTATAGAATATAATAGATTAATAAATCAAATATAACTAATTCATAATAAATAATACCTAAAAATAATCTAATAAGTATCTAAAATTGAATTCGTAGATATAAATTAATTAAGAGTGATCAATCATCTCTTGTATAATTTTTAATTCCTTTTGTTGTTGATATTTAAATCTTCAAAAAACTAATGACTTTATTCTTTTAATTTTTATAAAGTTTTTGATACATTAATATCTTCTAATATAATTATTATGTGAAGTGTTTTATTAAAGTTCATTATATTAATTCTTATTTTAGGCTAAGAATTAATTAAAATTCTTAATTACTTAACTTAAATTGAGTTTTATATTTATAAATTATCATAAACACAAGAGTTTCTTAATTTATTAAAATTTAATTCTAAATCGTTTCTTTTGATTTTTGAAAATTGCTACAGAATTTTATCTGTAAGTATAAAGAAAAATAATTTAGTAATTAGTTGCTTAATCAACTTGTGAGTATGCATCGAAACACTCTACAGGATTAAAATTAGTGAAGATAAATTTTTCAATTAATTTTTATATTATTAGATTAAATTTATATTATGCATGTACCACCAAAAGATATCTAGGTTAGGATTAACGATTTCAAAGAATAGTTGAACTAATTTAGAAAAATATTATTTATCTTATTAGAAGATCCTTCATCAAGTAGATTAGCGGGATTAATATAATTTATTATTTGTTTTACTATTTTGCTATCTTAAGTTTAAATACTTTGTGATTCGCTATTTGACAAGTATATACATTATTCTGAACTAGTAATTAAACCTATAATGATTTAAGCAATAATTGTGAAATCCTTATTTTTGTTGTTTTTGCTATTGAATATTTACTTCGATTGTCGACTTATACTGTATATGGGTATCCCTTAAAGGCATTTTTATATTAGCATATGAATATTATAGGTAGATTAATAATTAATGATAGATCTGTTATCAATAGCTCCACTTAGTATAATTTCATTGATGTATGGTAAAACTGCATTAAATGGATTTAGAATTTTGAAATTGTTTAAAGTGATAAGAATATTAAAAATAAAGAGATATTTGAAAGGAGTAGACATTCTGTATAAAAGTGTAGCAGATTGCATTTCTCAGTTTTACTTCTTAATCATAGCCTTTTTATAAATAACTCTTGCTTATGCCATAGTATTATATTATTCAGAGCATACAGAGAATGATTTAGAAATAGAAAATGCAGTTTGGTTAGGGATTGTCACAATGACAACTGTTGGATATGGAGATTATGTTCCAAAGTCTATTATTGGTATAATAGTAACTTGCATTATGGCATTAATGGCCAATACAGTTATCTTCTCACTGCCAGTGGCAATTCTCAATATTGAATTTTAAGAACTTTATGGGAGTAAAAAAGAGGCTGAATAGATTAGCTTACTTAAAAAGAGCATGAGATCTGGTAGGAGAGATTCAATAAAGAATAAAGAATTCAGTTTCTTTAATCAAAGGTTACAAATTATTGAAGAAAGAAATAAAGAGATCTAAGATTTATTAAATAAAAGCAATAAGATGGCAAAGGAACTTACAAAAGATTTGAAAAGATTATTTCTGTCAGTAAATGATGATGCAGATTAACTTCTTGATAATTTAAATTCGCCAAGACTTACTAAACAGAATGTTTTATTAGTTAAGGCTAATCTCTATGATAAATTGATGAGAGCCAAAAAGAAGATTTAAATCACTAACATTTTCAGAAATTTAATCCAAGATTCTGATTAAGAAAAAAATGAAAGCCCATTAAATTAAACTGTATCTGTTAAAGCAAACAAATAAAAATGTATTTTTAGAATTCTGGCTGATCGAAAAAAAAATAAAAAAAAAATTGGTCTTAAAAGCCATTCTTGTGAAAATATTAATTAATTAATAATTCTCAAAAATGAAGAGTATGGGGAACTGCCTTTCGACTTTTTAAATGAAGTTATTTTGTAAATTCATGATGATATGTTTCAAGATATTGACGAACATCCTATGAATTAATAACAGCGTTCTATATTCATCCCTGAAAGTAGTGAAATAATAAATAAGGAATCATCTTTTAGATTCAATTCATTATAGTATTTTTAATAATTATATTTAAGTGGATTTGACAGTCCTATGGTTAGGCTTAATCAATCAAATAGTGGAAGTCCAAATTAAAATCAAAGAAAAATATCTGATTTTACTAGTTTAGCTGATAAAAAGTCAATTATTAATTTAAAAAGTGCATACATTCCTCCTTTATTTCTTCACGAAAGTGGTTTTAGAAGTATTACAGAAAAATCCAACAGCAAGTTCAAAAACTCGTACACAAAATAGGAAATTGATGAAATGCATTAAAAAACTAAACCTAGAATACCACATTAATTTGTTAATTATAACAATAACCTTAAAGATATTGATAGTGGTATAAAAAAAAATGAGTTCCGAAAAAAATAGTTCAAACCCTCGATTGTCGATTTTTATTCTCCTCATCAAATATACTTAAACATTCAAGATTAATGTTCTTGTAATGAGTGTCAAAAACTATAATATTGAATAAGACAGTGGATAATAACTCCAATTAGTTTGATTTTTATTTGATCACTCACGAATTTTAAATTTAATAGCTGATTCTGAATTATCTAGTGAAAAAACTTCATTGCCATTCTTAATTTAGTATGATAATTTAAATTTTATATAGTCTACTATAGGTTTTCTTAACAGCAATATTGCATATTCAAATTAAAGGATATTTATGTATAGTATTAATTATTTTTGGGTTAAATACTCTATCAAGAATTATTATTAAAATCATAACAAATAGTTTTTAAATTTCAATTACTAAAACCACTATGATATTATTTTAAGCTAGAGACTTTTTAATATTTATATATTTGAATTAATATATCTATTAAAACTTATTTGATAGTTCAAAATACATTTTTTCTTTAATTAAAATAAATTCTAATATCAATTAAGAATTAAATCGAATTTGAGTGTTGTATGCAATTCTTTAAATGAATTTGTATTTTAGGTTCGGTAATCAATTGAATCTCTTCACAAGATTAATTATTATCAATGCAGTCAAAGATATTAGATTACTTACAACCTAAGCGTAAATAATTATTCTTTTTAATATGCTGTTTTACTAATCATCAATATTTTCATTAAGTAAGCATTTTACTTGAAATATTAATAAATTCTTGTTTAGAAATATTATTATTGCATAAAACAATATTTAAGATATCTATTTTTCAAAAATATATATTATATTTCAATAGAATAATGCTTAAATGAAGAAACTCTTATACTTCAGAGAATTACTAACTATTTCTTAGCTCATTTAATGATGCTGAAAGAACATGAAATAAAATAATTAATAAAACAATTAAATCTCTAAAAGAATTGAAGAGACGAATTTAAATGATTTTCAAGTGAAATTTAGCAATAAATCCGAAAGTAAAAATATTTTAGAGAGTGTTGCCTTCAAATATTCCTAATTCCTTTAAATGATTTATGATTTGAACAAAAATCAAGAATCTATAGAATTGGATACGACAGAAGAAGAATTTGATAATCTGTGTCACTTTCTTGCTTAAATGAAAGAAATATTTAAAGACAAAGAGGATAATATCGGATCTATGGAAGAGTAATATTGAAAAATTAATCTTTTAGTTTAAAAAATTCAGAACAATTTAAAGAGTTATTCAAAGAAATGATAGATGAGAAGAAGGTCTTGGAATTGCTTACGACAGCTGAATATTTAGATATTCCTAATCTAATAATATTATTAGCAGCCTAATATAGCGCTTTAATTAAAGGTATTTAATATGTTTATTTTAGATCAAAGAGCATTTATCACCACCGATTGAAAGAAAAACAAATGAAATGATCTGAGTTTTTAATTCATATAGATAGGCAAACATTTATTTTAAAGCTTCACAATTATAATAGAAATAAATAACATTCTTTCAATGAAATTTAGAAATTTAATTCTGTTCAAGAGAACATCATAAGTAATTATGGTATTAAAGAATATTGATGTCTTAATAATAATCCTATTTGAAATATAAATAAATTAATTGAGATATGTTTAGGAACAGATTGAATTCTCTGCGCAAATTAGCTCAATTTTGCACAGCTGAAAGCTTATCAGGAAAGAAAGCCCCTACAACTTAAGCTCAATAGACTAAAGTGGAGAGAAATTTCCAATTGCAATTTTCTAAATCAGCATTAGTGGACTTTGGAGAATTGCCAACAGGGGAAATACCTGAGGCCTTGAAATACGATAGACCTTCAGGTACGCATTATATGTTGAGCTTAAGCCTTGACTCAATTAGATAATGGTCTCAGAGTGGTGTCTGAATTATACAATTCACCATTAGCTTCAATTACAGTAGCTGTAAAAGCAGGATCAAGATTTGAAACCTTAGAAAGTTCTGGAGTATCAAACTTCATTTCAAAATTAAATTTAAGAGTAGGAATAATGTATATGCTAGGGTACAACAACAAAATCAAGAGAATAAGTTGAAGCAGAAATCGATTACTTGGGAGGGTCTTTAAAAGTTAAATAAGGCAGAGAATTATAGACTTACACTCTCACTTTCTTGCCAAATGAACTTGAGAGAGCAGTTTCCTTTTTGGGAGACATTTTGACAAATTCTTTATATTCCCCAGCTCAAATTGAAGCTGAAAGAGAAGGAATATATCGAGAATCAGTTAGCATCAATGATTAATACAAAGTAGTTGCTGAGGCTGCTCATTATACAAATTACAGAGATCATTATCTTGGTTAACCAACAGCAGGAATTAGAGATAATATTCCAAATGTTACAGAAGAATAAATAAGATAATTCCACAAAGCCAATTTTGTTGCACCCAATGTCATCGTCTCAGCTGCTGGTAATGTTAACCATGAAGATTTGGTTTCTGCAGTCAATAAAGCCTTCAAAGGATTAGGTACATCTGCTCCCACTGAAGTACCTAATTCCGAAAAACCATATGCTACTCCATCAATTATGGTATTCACATTTGATTAATGATTTAGTTAATGAAAGATGATGAATTAACCAACTTGAATGTTGGTGTATTCTTTGATGCTCCAGGATGGAACCACCCTGATGTTTTTGCTCTCCATCATTTCTAAAGACTCATTGGTGATCATAGAGCTGACAAACACACAGGATTCCATTTGAATTCTCCAAGCAGATAATATAACACTATGCATTCACTCCTTGGTGGATTACCAGATGTTACATATTAAAGATGCGTTTATTATGCATATTCAGACACAGGTCTCTTTGGAAATTACTTTATTGGTAATGAAGTCTTTGCAACATAAATGGCATATATCAGTCAAATGGTTTTATCTGATTATGCTTCATCTGTAGGCTAAGTTGAAGTTTTCAGAGCCAGAGCTAAAGTGTTTAATGAATTATTGAGTTAAGAAAGTTCAGCCAAATAATCAAGAGAAATTGCTTAATAAGTTTTGTATCTATATTCCAGTAAGATTTAGCTATTGGGGAAGAAGAGTGCCAAGAAGTGAATTTGCTAGAAGAATCTCTGCTCTTGATGCTGGTCATTTGACTAGAGTTGCTACTAGACACTTCTGGGATAAGGTAATCATATTGTTATACTATAATATAATAGGATATTTCTGTTGTCGTTTGGGGACCAACTCACTTGTTAGATGCCGTTGCTCATTACAATAGATCATGGAAGAGAAGCACTTTGGGTGGATATGCTTAACCATACTATGAGGGTTGATTCATAAAATAATAAATATAAAGTTTATTCAATTATTCTTAATACTTGACCTTTCTTTGAAATTTAATCTAAAGAGTTGGATTGGGTTTTTGAATTTACTAAGAGTATAGAAAATGATAGTTACTTGTCAACTGAGCTGACTTTTAGTATGTTAAATTTATCATCAAGACATGGACTTTCATCTTCATTCAATTAATTCTGACTATTTACTGTAAAATCCATAATCGAAGGATTGTTGATTAATCCTAATTAGAATTCAACAAGAGATTTATAGCAATTCGGTTTGACATCCAAACTTAACTTGTGTTTAACTTTTAGTTTATCTTAAGTTGAAGCACTTCGATCAGGTTGTTTTTGAGGGTCAGCTTCATTATGAAATGATCCATATCTTAGATTCCTTTAATAAGCGATGAGACAACTCAAATCAGGTTATATGTCACTATATTATAAATTGGATTCATTGAATGAACTAACACTTTTATTTTTCAGATTCATTCTGCTATCACACATAAGTAGATTATTAGAATTATTATTAATTATGGATGGTCTTCCATTTGATTCTCTTTTAGATGGTCCAGTGTCATCGAATTCTTCACTGGCCTTTTTTTTATTTGGCGAATAGATTTATTGAATCAAATATGATTAATCTAAAATTTTAATAGACTGTTATTTCTTAGGAGATGTTGATCCTGACTTTTTCTCGAAATTGCTTTCATCATACCAATCAAATCGATATTCTACCTGTTATTATATAGAGACTCTTTAAAACAACTATTAAAAATATCTAAATTAATATTTAAATTTAAGATTTACCTATAATCTGGTTTTTCGCGATAACTCATCTTTCTAACTAAATCTATGAATCGCATAAATTCAATTGGCAAATCTTAACATAATTCTTATGCTGTAACTCTCATTTTCATCAATCCTACCAACTTTACTTTCTCATCCTCATTTTTATAACCTATGTTCTACCAAGGTAAACTTCCCTTCAATAAAAATCTCTATATTACAGTGTCAATTACATTAACATATATCCTAAGGATTCCAGATCATCCTTCCTTGATAATTCCTAGCCTTTGTGAGCTGCTATACTCGCGTATCTGGAAGTTCCCAAAAAAGGTTTGTTTTCTATGTAAGGACTTTTATTTTAATAAGTTGATTTACATATGTTTGTCATCTTTATCTTTAAATTGCTTAGCGATTCCGTAATCCACAAGATAAATAGTATTCTGATCTCTATCTTTACCTGCCAATATATTTTCAGGCTTTATGTCTCGATGAATGATACCCCTTTCTTGAATTATAAGTTTACTTGCTATGAATGGCTTCGAGAATGGTCAACATCTAATCAGCTACACCCAAAACGCATGCCAAACTAAAACGTTTCCTTTATCTTAAATAGTGAGTTAAATCTCTTCCCAATAATTGAATTACCATCACATTGTTCCCTTGATCTTTGCCAGCCCATTTCAGTTTCGGAACTTACGGCAATCCATGTAGATTTCTCAATATTTGAATCTAAATTTAGAATATTTTTCACTCTACTTCTCTATCTAAACTAAATAAATCATCTATTTCTTGCTTTTCTACTTTGATAGCCACATGCTCTGACGATCTTAAGTCATATCCCTGATACACGACGCCGAATGAACCTGAGGAGATCTTCTTTTGTATCACAAATTAATTATTGAAGATCTTTTGAGATACTGCAGCCATAATAATAAAATATAAATATAATTATTGAAATGTATTTTTGTATTTTTTTAATAAACTAGTTATTTTGAAATGCTTATAATTTAAACGAATTTCCGAATTCTATTGTTATTGATTTCTATACTATATATATCTACTCAAATATAATAAATCATCATCCAGTTAAGGAGAGAATTGCTTAGACAGTGTCATTATCGGATTTTCTAAGTGCTTCAACTGCTTTGCTTCTATCACATTTGCAATGCTCCATAACCATTTTAATTGACTCAGGGGGAATACCTTCATCACTGACTTATTCTGGATTTTGAGCCTATTATTATTCTTGCTTTTCTTCAACTTATTTGGTACTAAATTTTATAAATTAAATTATTACACTTATGATGCTAAATTATCAGCCTCTTTCTTGCCAATTTGACTAGTTGGATCATTTACTTTAGCTTCTCCAAAAACAATGAAGGAGTTGTCAACATTTGCTGACTTTAAGACTTCTGGGTTATCAATATAAAGTAGGAATTGTTTTCCTCTCTTAATTGTAACTCTGGTGATTCCAGTCACAGGCTTCATTCCTAATTTGAGCATGGCTTTTTTGAATTTCTTCTCTCCTCTATTAGCCTTCTTGTCTTTGTCATCTCCTTGATGATCATGACCATCATCTGAATGGTCGTGGTCATGATCATGATCATGTTCGTGATTGTGATCATGATGATGTTCTTATGTTTATTCTTTCTCTTCCTTTATTTCGATCTCCTTCTCTTAAGCCATTTAATATATTTTTTAATTTAAATTTCAATCTTGATTAAATATTTCAAATGAGCAAGAATTTACAATTAATATTTACATTATATTATTTTTTGATTTATAAAAAAACAATGATTAGATTCTCATTGTAGAAAGGATAACAAATATTGAGAAAACAATTATCAGCCTTCTCAACACAATAGAGTCTCATAGAAATATTCATTGATGATGTTCCACACAAAGTATTTACATTAAGTTTAAACTTAATAGGTTGATCCATCGGCAACAATATTTTAAGCATGTTATTCAGCAGGTGTAATTATTCCAAGATTTTGCTATCATGAAAGATTGGCTGTAGCAGGAAATTGCAGAATGTGTTTGGTAGAGGTCGAGAAATCACCTAAACCTGTATAAATTATATATGAATATTATAAAAGGTTGCAGCATGTGCAGCATAAGTAGCACCTGGAATGAGAATACTTACAAAAAGTGAAAAGACCAGAATAGCAAGAGGAGGTGTTATGGAATTCATGTTGGCAAATCATCCATTAGATTGTCCCATCTGTGATCAAGGAGGCGAATGCGATTTATAAGATATCTCTGAACAATACGGGTATCTATCTTGATATTAAATATCTAGATATGGAGATAGCAGACATAACGAATACAAGAGAGCTGTAGAGGATAAGAATTTCGGTCCTCTTGTAGCTACTAGTATGAATAGATGCATTCATTGCACAAGATGCATCAGATTTTCTGATGAATATGCAGGTGTAACTGAATTAGGAACTAGTGGAAGAGGAAGAAATACTGAAATTGGTACATACATTGACAAAATGATCACTAGTGAATTATAAGGAAATCTCGTTGATGTCTGTCCAGTTGGTGCTTTAACCAATGGACCATATGCATTCACATCCAGACCTTGGGAATTAAAGTCCTATGATTCTGTTGATGTTTTTGATACTATCCTTCCACTTATTCAAATTGACACCAGAGGAGCTGAAATTATGAGAGTGTTACCAAGAATTCATGAGGAAGTCAATGAGGAATGGTTAAATGATAAATCAAGACAAGCCTTTGATGGATTGAAAAAACAAAGATTAACTCTACCATTAGCTAGAGATGCTTAAGGCAACTTCACTGATTTGTATTGGCCAGATGCTATTCAATAAGCAGCTAAGAAATTATAATCAGTTAAAGGAGAAGAAATTGTAGGAGTCATTGGAGAATTTGCAGACTGCGAATCTATTGTAGCCTTAAAAGATTTATTGAATAAATTTGATAGTGATAATTTTGAAATTAGAGGAGTTGGTGTGCCATAATTAGATGCTGATTTTAGAGCCAATTACTTACTAAATTCAAGAATCACAGGCATTGAAGAGGCAGATGTTCTTTTATTAGTAGGTACTAACCCAAAGGTAGAATCCCCTTTATTGAATTCAAGAATCTTAAGAGCCACAAGAAAAAACAATCTCAAAGTATTTGTGATTGGACCAGCCAATGACTTAACTTATAATTATGTTCATTTAGGAAATAATGCCTCAATTCTTGATGAAATTGCTAATGGCACACATCCTTTTGCAGCAAGACTCAAAAATGCAAAATTACCTATGATATTAACAGGAGCAGGTGTTCTAGAGAGAGTTGATGGAAATGCAATTCATAATGCTTTAAAAAAGATTGCCTAAAATTCACCAGTAATCAATCCATAATTGGGATGGAATGGATTCAATCTTTTACATAAGGATGTTGGAAGAATTAATGCTCTTGAGTTAGGTATTACAGCAAGGAAGAGTAGTGTCCCTGCTAAAGTTGTGATTCTCTTGGGAGTTGATAACAATCTAAGAGCTCATGATATCCCTAAGGATGCGTATGTAATCTATATCGGCAGCCATGGAGATGAAGGTGCTTATTATGCAGATCTCATATTACCAGGAGCTACATATACAGAAAAGAATGGAACTTATGTAATTATATTTAGTATTGAATCAGGTCTCAACAGAAGGGAGAGTACAAACTACAAAATTAGTGGCTTTACCTCCATCTGGAGCTAAATCAGATTGGGAAATATTGAGAGCACTATCTGAGGAATGTGGATGCGCTTTGCCTTATGATACCTTGGAAGAGGTATGATCAGTTGAATATGTTGATAGGTTAGATATAGAATGGCTGAACTGGCTCCTCATTTATTAAAATATGACTATATCGAATCAAGTGTGCTTGGATAAGTTGCTTTGAAACCTGAATCTTCAAAACAAACTATTTCAGCCACTCCATTCAAGGATCTTATTGATGTAAGTGTAATTCCTACTCTTAGAACTTCTATATGACTGATGCCATTTCTAGATAATCAGTTACTATGGCAAAATGCTCAACGGCTTTTAATCCTCACAAGTTTAGCACATTTAAATAATTATGAATAATATTCATAATCTATAAAATTTATAGAAATAACATATTTATTTCAAACTCATTTTTTGCTTTAAGGGACTTAAGTTAGATCTTTGAGTGTTATAGACTTCGAAAATGCCTTTGGGGATTACTTTTTCTAGGGACTATTAATTCGAGCAGTTGACGATCCACCTTACTTTATTTTGGCAGAAGATTTCAAATCTTCAATATAAATATTAACTATATTATTTTAGTTGATATTGTATACACCACCTCCCTTTTTGGATGACCCTTAAAAATTGATGTTGTTTGTAATTCTTAATGGATCTTTTGAATTATCTTGTCTCGCAGACTACTTTGGAGGAAGATGCTTTATAAGTTCCAATGGTATCTTAGGATTTAGTTCTATAATGCAATAATTAGGAATTCAAAGTGGGTCCTTGCACATTGTTTTTATTGACAGTTTATTTTTTCTTAACTTCTGAATTCTTTACTTACAGATTCCTCAATGTGGCTAAGGCATATTAAGTGAATTTCTATGGTATTTTTTATCTAAAGTTATAAATGTATAATATCTAACATATTTTTTGATGAAGACTTCTGTTGACTTTTATCTCCTACATTATAAACGCTAGACCTTTGAATTCTGTCCGTTGCTAATGGTTACTGAAATACAATTATAATCATACATGTTTGATACTCTTGAAATCATCTTCGTACTTTTATAATTGGGAAGCCACTCTGGTTCTTCTACATATGTATTATGATATATTTACAAGAAATTCACTTATTAAGACTACAATTCAGCATATTACTTTTAATTAGAACTTTATCTACTTGGTAATCTGAATTAGCAATCAGTTGAATTGAAATTAGCACTGACTTTCCTTTGCGAATTCGACTTTTAAGCATAGTTCTGTTTTTATTATTTTTACAAGGATTATTACTGTTTTTGCACAAAATTAGCAAAGCCTTCAATTTGGGAATAGACCTTTTAGATCATTTAGGATTATTAAGAATTCCTTAATGGTGATTAGTCTTGACTTGATCTTTTAGTTTATTCTCCTGCTTTAATTGAGTTTTCAGCTTTCAAAGAAGAGACTTCTCCTATATTGTTAAAATGCAATTTATTAAAGTTAATTTTATCAAAACTCCCTTAATAACTAATTTAATGAGTAGTTTTAGAATCTAAAATTTGTGCTTTGGAATTCTAATTAGGTTCTTGCTTATGGTGATTTATAAGATAATTCTATTTTAGATTCTTGTTTATGGTTGAAAGATCTTGTGACCTTAAGAGAAAACTATTGCTTTAATCAATAGACAATAGACCAGAAATTTATCCGAGATAATCATATTTTTGTCCAATTTGTTATACGAATTCGCGTAATTATACACTACTTGAGATATCAACTTTTTTGTAGAGATAGGAATTTGTATCTAATTTCAAATCCTTTAGTAAATGTTTTAGTTAAGCCACTGATACATCTTCATCACTGTGTTTCTGTTTCTTCTTTTCCTTTATTTTCGCTGGTTACTACAACTTTATAAATATCTATTACTAAATCTTCATCTGGGATATTCAATTTCCTTTTAATATTTGCATACTCTATCCTTCGCTTCTTTTCGTGAAACTTATTTATGGTTATATAGACCTTTTGCATAAAGAGTCGAGGTATGTCCTTATGATATTTGTAATATTCAAGCAAGGCTTTGATTTTAGAAGTTGCCTCCTTTTTGACATATGATCTTAGAATGAATAAAATGATACCTCTTCAGATATTCCTCTTCCTCTACTATGCACTCCAAATCTCTATAAAAAACGACTGCCGGCGTGGATTCCTCATCAATTATATCATTAATGTCTTTAGAATAATAGTAGTTTTGAGATGACGAGTATTTAGCAAACAGAGCCTTATTAAGGAGAGAAGCATAGGATTCAACCTTCTAATTTTTAAATTTCTGACAAAAGACACAAGGTGATGTTCCTGAATTGTTTGGGCTAAAGCAAATGTTAGATCAAATAATTTACGGTGAACATAATGATGAAAAACGCTTTCTCACTTACATAGGATTAGATGTAGATTATTTGCTATTTGATCTCGATGTTTTTCCTCCATGAACCTATTTTTTGGTAGACATTTCTCTCTCTGTTCCTTAATAAGTTAATAAATAAATTGTAAATAAATAATATTGTATTATACTAAATGCATCACTTTTTAGTTTCTTTTGCTTATTTTCTCTTTTCCTTTACTCCAACAAATTTAGCATTGTACCACTCTTATCTGAGTCTTCTATAAACATTCTTAGCTCTTAATTCTTTAGAAATAACTGTAGCTTTCTCTCGTTTTGGAGTTCTTTAGAATGTGATTACCTTTGGATTTAGCAAATTCTAATTACCTCTGGGTTAGTGTTCTAAGCCACTGGCTATGCCACAACCTCATTTGTTGAATCTTTCACAACTCCATTCTTGGGTTTGCCTGCCACTCTTGGAAATAGAACCAATTTAGATAAGTATGCTTTCAATCTCTTCACATTGTTATTCAATTCCTCCTAATTTAGATTTCTTCTTCTGTGATCCACTGAAATTCCAATGGTTCTAGCGAATGCTGCATTAAGTCCTGCCTCCTTTAATTCAATCAATGAGAATCCTCTTCCGAGCTTCTAAACACTGTTGTACTTTATTGTCTATCCTCTAACAACGGGACGAAGAAGTTCAACTGGTCTTGGAGATGAGGCTATTCATTTATTTGATATCCAATATACATAAGGCCAATGTTCTCCTTCTCAGTTATCTTCTTCTTTTTGCAGCTGGTTGATTATAAAAGGTCTTAACAAATCGTGTCCAATGTTTTCTCATATGTGCATTTGGAAGTTGTTAATTGTGTTTCATTAGTGGTAAATTTTTAAATAAAATGTGGATATGTAAAATTCAATATTAAAAGACTTAAATAAGTCATACATATATAATTTATCACGAAATTTATTTATTTCAAAGCTGAGTTAAGTGTCTCATAGACTTTCTAAGGCAATAGAAATTCATAGTTACCTGACAAATGTCTTAGTCTTTTCTTAGGGAGTTAGATTTAAATTCGGAGTTGATTCTCTTTGCTGTGATTCTTTTGCTAATTCCTCAAAAGTTTATAAGTCAGTTATTGAATTGTGAAATGAAAGTTTCATCTTTTTCATGTTGTTCTCGTCTATCTCCTCAACTAACTTAGGCTTGAACATTAAATATGGTCGAGCCATCTTAGATGATTATTCTTTTTAAGTGGGTTAATCAGGAATATAGGCAAATTACGTTTACTTTCTACGCATAATTCATAATAACTCACATCACATCATTTTAACTCTTCTATTATCCCTTTGGTTTCTATTCTCTTGGGGTTGGTACTGTATATACTTTTTTCATAATCTTCCAAATTTTATACAAACCTTAATTATATTAATGAATACTCCTCATAATACTCGTACCAATATTATACCACTTTAGAAATGCTACATTAATCAAGATTGCCTTTTAACAGTTGAATTTCCCTCTAATCTTCAGTTCACTAACATCTAAAACAAAGAATTATTGCCTTCCTAAAATACACCTCTTTGTTTGATAGTATTCTTAAACTGTTAATCCAATTTTTGTTTATTTTCTTCATTGCTCAACCCAAAATTCAAACAATAACCATAGAATCATTCAATAATGTCTCTACTGATATTATTTTATATACAATTTTATTTCAAATATGTTGCTAAATCAATTATAAACTTTATAAACTGAACAAAATAATTCTACAATCTTCCAGAATACTTAACGATAGATCATAATCCCTTAATTGATTAACAAGAAAGATTATGACTTGAACATAGAAAATAGATAAAAATTCTAAACTATTTCCAAAAATAAAAAAACTTAAATTTATTAAGCAAAGCTTTCAAAATTTAAGACCAAAAAGAATTAGTTAAAATTTTGCATATTTTTGTAAAGCTAACCTTCATTGAATACAGGTAGAAATAGTACAAATCAATATCAAATTAAGTTGTCAACATATAGTTCTTAAGCACTCAAACAAATATTATAATACACTTAACTTATTTAGATATATCAATAAAATTATAAAAAGTGCCAAAATCACTCTCTGGATATTTATTCTCATTTATCATAATGGGATGTTATGTTATAATTTTTTAAGTATCAATTATTGCTCTAATGCCCAAATAAACTCATATTTTTTATTTAAATCAAATCGTTGATACATAAAATATGTTAGTTTATAAAGAATCAAATCAATTCAAGTGAAACTCAAGTTTTTTATAACCATGAACTTCCCTTCCTCTATTAATTCTTAATAAATAATATATTATGAATAGTAAAAACATTAGTAAGATAAATCTAAAATAATTAGGATATATATTATGTTATTTAATGAGAAACAATATTTGCAACTTCTGACTGCCATTTTTCGAATAACAATTTTGCTGCGATTACCCTAAATAGGAGAGATAGTAAAGTAAAATTAATGAATTAATTTTAATTCAATGTTATCTAGCATTTTTACATAACAATTTATAAATACATGTGTTTAATAATAAATCATTCGTTTTTTTTCTTTTATACATTTTTTTCGGATTATTTTGGTTATGGTAATTTCTTTGGCTTTATTAATCCATCGATCAAAGCGAAACAAAATGCTACATAAAATAATGCTCCTTAGATGATTTACTCTCCACCAAGTCGTTCTGATTTATATAATACATGATTGTAATTGAGTGCAGCATAAACTAATAAGGCTGGTATTGCTAACACATAAAGTAAACCAATTCTCTGATGATTATTAAATATTACCTATTCATTGAAACGAATGAACAAGCCACTAGCATATATCCTAAAAACATTTTCATCTATAAATAAATATCCACATCATTTAGAAGAGAGTTTTCTAATCTTGCTGTCTCTCTTACTGTTCTTTCAAATCGTTCCTAAATATAATTAAAATTTACTTGTCCCCAAGGATCATATAATAAGCTCATTCCAAAAATTCCTAAACCAAATCCAATTAATAGAGATGATAATCTTTGCATTGCTTTTAATATTAATTTATTATGTTAATTATTTAAAACTATTGAGTTAAGTGAATAATAACAAAATATTGAAGACAACTAAATTCTTTGAAAATTTTTTATGATTTGAATGAAATTATGATTGTTTATGCTTATGAATTCCCATTAAATTTAATTTATATTTCAAATAAAAAGGATTATGTAAATACTATTATTGAAAACATTAATAATCTATTTCGTAAAGTTACTAAAAAGAGTAGCATTGATATAATATTAAATAGTCTTTTTTAAAATTTAGTAATTCATATAATAAATTTGGATATAAAAATCTATATTATAAAATATATCTTAAAATATCAGTATTATTTAACATAGTATATCTTAAGAAATTGACAATAATGATTTTAAAAGGACAAAAATAATTGGAAGATTTATAAACTTATACTGATTTCCATATTTAGTATTCTTTATAAATAGAAAGATCAAGATAATTTTAAATACAACATATGTTTTATCACTTTTATTTATGATGAAAAACAGCAGTCATTTGATTACTCAAAGATTATAATTTTTTATAATTATCCACTAAATGTGTACCTGAGTCAATTACCCAATCGTCATCAAAAACGAGGGTTTGATTTTGTCTTTATTTGATCTTAGGCTTTTTCAAATAATCAGGCAACGTTTTAACTCTTAAACTTAAATCCTATTAGCCTTCTTCTGGGATTATTTATTGAGAGTCTTCGCTTATTTCATCCTTTGATAATTGGTACATTTCTTCTATATTCCCCATGGCACTATTACTACCATTACTTTATCTACTTGAATCTTTGACCATTTAAATAATGTTTTCATTAAAGGTTTATTTAATTAGAGATGGACAAAAGGTTTTTCTCTTATTAGGATTAATATGATGTTATTTCACATTACTATAAAATGATAGAATTTTTACATTTATTAATTTGATAGATATTGATCAATCAAGAAATTATCATCAAATTAAATTGTTCCATAACGAGAAAACATTTCTGTTTGAGCAGTGTTTTGGATATCCCAATCATACATTGAATCAATTACTATTTTGCCATTTTTCGCAGCTTATTAAAATAATTTAACAATTGATTTATAATCTGGTTCTGTGGCATACGTGAGTTTACGCAGATATCTTTATATTATCAAAATATTACTCATATATTTTTTTCAGTTCTTCAGGTAAATTCTTAAACAATTCAAGAGTCAGTTTTTACTTAAGTTCACCAACTTATAGTACTTTTTAGTC
The DNA here is from genome assembly GCF_000165425.1 of Paramecium tetraurelia. NCBI lineage: Eukaryota > Ciliophora > Oligohymenophorea > Peniculida > Parameciidae > Paramecium > Paramecium tetraurelia. The sequence goes on along the minus strand of NW_001799638.1, from coordinate 99,555 downwards.
ACCTGGAATTTGCTTCATGTTTTGCCATGGTAAATTACTGAAACAATGAAAATCTTCATTTTTACCCAATAATAAAGTACAATAAGATGTAAATTAAAGATTCCAAATCGTCCTTCCTTCCTAGTTCATTTCCTTTATGGGCTGCAATCGAAGCATAACGAGAAGTTCCAATAAAGGGTTATCGATCTTTGAAAGGTCTAATTACTTTAATATTTTACAAATGGGCTCCATTTTTACGCATAAATGCCTTACTAATGCCAAAATCAATAATGTAGAATCTATTATTTTCATCAATCATAATATTTTCTGGTTTTAAATCTCTGTGCAATACTCCCTTTTAATGAATGTCATCCAATATTTCAACTAATTTAATCCCAATCTATAAAACAGGTTTTTGAGGCTAAATTTCTTTTATTTTTTTATCAAAGAAGACAAATCTTTAGAAAGAAGTTGCAAAACCAAAACATTAAAGTCATCCTATTTGCCAAAATATAGGATTTTAGGCACTCCTTGAACCCCTTCCAATCTCCGTATTATATCTGCTTCTTTTTCCAAGGACCTGAGATGCTCATTTTCAGGTTTTTCAATTTTTATGGCTACTTACTGTCCTGTTTTTTGATCAAACCCAAGCATCACAAACCCGAATGCACCTGAAGCAATTTTTCTAGACATTATATATTGATTGTTTATTCTCAGAGATTTCATTTTAAATTATTCTTAATTATAATTATTATACACACTTAATTTATTATTCTCTGAAAGTACGTTGACTAATATCAAAAATGATAAAATATTTTAATCAATGAATAATTAATATTTACAAACTTTTATTAAATTTATTATAGTTTAATCAAAGATATTGAATGATATATAATTTTTCACATATCACTTTCATGGCATCTAAAATCCAATTTCAGTGCATTTATTATTTAATCAAAATTTCTAAGTTAATGATAATAATTACTATTCAATAAATTATGAAGAATGTGCCATCTTATTCTCAAACCTACCACTGTATAGCTTTGTCACACTCTCTTTTAGTCTCTGTAATTAAAAGACTAAATTTTTATCGTCCTCTTCAGATTCCTTTTTGGTCATCACTTTGCCAATAGCCTGGTTTACCTTTCCCTATCTAGTTTTTTCTAATAAGGAACTTTATTTCAATTTTTATGAAGGTGTTTGTGGAACTATGTTATTTGAAACATATACTATCTAAAGTCTGATCTTAGAAGGACTTGGTGTTACTTTTTTAAACAGTTCTCTTTTGAGTTTATGGTGTTTGAGGTACTTGAACTTAAGATTTTGTGGTTTAAGGACGAATGTTATTATTATTAATATTACTATTAGTTTTTTTGTTTTACCCTTGGTTATTACTTGTCTGGAGGTTCTGAGCTTATTATTAACTTTTCTTTTAACCCCCTTATTTTGTTGTAGTGGGAAATTTTCCATTCACTCTCACATTGTTGACTGCCTAAACTACTTTGATTTTATTGGCATCTTATTCAGTAACCAAATTCTCTTCCTCCTCAATCACTTAATGAGTATATTTAGGAATTTACTGATCGATTTCTTATTTTTCTGCTAATTTTATAAATATAACAAATGTACATATAGCATTTTGTGATTGTAAACTTTAAGTTAGCGAAATGGACTGCTTTTGTTGTTTCCATAATTGAGATAGATAATCAACATTCTAATTTTACTGTTTGAGATTCATGACTAGCCATAATACAGTTAAAAATACATTTTTCTACCGATTAAGAATCCTTCTATTAATCGCTATTTCTTGTGCTTCTGAAATCATTAGTCAACGAGGGAGTATACTATCTATCTGATGAAAGGTTACGAGATCTATAGGACGGACATTGTAGTTTTCCTTTTAATGATTCTAATTCTTCCAATTATGTAATATGCCTATCATTCAATTACACACTCATTTATTATTAAATTTAGTAACTAATATAAATAGATGCCATAATTATTCAAACAATTTTTAAACTGTCCGCAATAATCAATGATTGCAAGAAAGCTAATTCATTGATTTTCTAAGCAATGTATCTCCACATAACATTCAAAATATTATATATAATTAAGAAATTCAATAGAACCTCAAATATGACTTTGTGAGCTATTGTGTTCTATTTAAACTTACTTAATATTGTAAGTAAGCTTAGGGAATTGAAATCAACTGGTTTTAATTCAATATAGATTTAATTTGCTCTTTATTTTCATATATATAAATTATAAGAAACAATAGTCATTGAACTGATTTGAAATACTTGGTTCTCCTTTTAAAGCTCGAAATTTAAACTTAAATTTATATTTCCAAGACTACAGAGTGAGATAAATTTGACTAAGTTTGAGTTAATTTATATAAAATGGAGTAAATTCGAAGCTTGAATTATTTATTTAACACTCACTTCTAGAATGAACATTAAAAGGAGAACCATAGCACCACCAGTTCCTAAATTTAATTTGAATGAGTTTGAAACTAATCCTATCGAAATACTTCCAAATGAGAAGTAAGTTGAAGTTACTAATTGCTATTCAACAATGTTAGATAATAATTCTGACACTTCTTCAGATGACAATCAGGAATAAAATGTTGATCGCAAAAAACTATCAGCAATTGTTGAAGAAATGAAAAACTAAATATTTCTTTTGGGATTAAAGGAAGATCTATTAAAAATTGCATTACAACTCTTATAACCTGATTTACTATCTGAACTCAAATAAAAAAAATACACTGCTATTGCCATTGCTATTGCAGGTTTGATTGCCGCCATTAAATAAACAAGCATTCCATTGACTTAGAGAGAAATTCTAGCTAAATTTTCAGTTCCAGAAAAATTAATTAAAAAAATATTACTCAAAATACACAACAATTACAAATTAGAATCGGTTGTTTAAGCATTTATAAAATCAATATCAACCAACTTGGGACTTAACGACAGATTTATTAATTACTGTATCCAAGTATTTAATAAAATCCAACAGAAAAATCTAATCCAAGGAGAGCATGAAAATGTGATTGCAGCTGCTATAGTCAAATATAGTGGAGACATCATTTTTGCAAGCCGAGGAGGCATTCTATCTACAGTGATTGCACAATAAGCTAAATGTAGTATTGGTACATTTAAGTTGTTCCACAAGAAAATAATGGAAAACTAATACTTTACTATGCAAACTCTAAGATCTTTATCATGATTTGTTTTTAGTTTATATATATTTTTCTATTTAAAAATGTATCAATCACTTTCATGGCATAATTTTAAAAATTTATTGTATTTTATAATTTTTTCGTATTTAAGGGGAGGTCCAATATTAATATTAGAATTTGGAAGCGAAAACTAATTTATTGAATAAATTTACAGCAACATCAACGAAATACGAGTCTTCAGTATCAACTAGAGAATCCCCTATAATTATTTGCAATGAAGATTTCTAATAATAATATAAATAAAGTTACTTTTGAAATTAAATAGCTTAAATGATTATATAATTCTGTAAATGTATTGTATTCATAGAGAGGTTTGTACATATAATCAAGATGTATTCTTTCATTATTCATCTGGGTTATCTATTACTCACTTAATTCTGGATTGGTTTATTAACTCAATATTTCACAATGTTTCTTTGCTTTATCGATATTTGAATATAATCTCCTACTACCTAATTTAACTTTAGAATCTTTGAATTTATTGGTAATTTTTGTCCATCCGACAATATCAGTATGGTGAATAGGATCTTCTAAATATACAATAATTGGTTTTTCTTAACACAATTTGAAATAATAATCTATTAATTAATCTGCATCTAATAGTTTCTTTGGATTGTCTAAATCATATTTCTTTTCTTCAGGAACATAAAACAATTCAGCTAACCAAACTAAGCCAAGTTAAACATGATCTTTCAATTAAGCTGCCTCTATTGCTTATTCAATTATCTTTAAATTATCTGGAATAGTATCACCAGGACATATAAAAGTACCATCTTAATAGAATTGAAGACCAGCTTCTCCTTTCTTGCCTGAAATAATAGTTTTTTTGACATTATTAACAACATTCTAAATTTTTTACAATGCACCTTCTCCTTCACATATTAATAAAAACTTATAGATTTTGCACTTAGAAGCAACTACTTTACTACCCTAAAGCAAATTCACAAAGAGTTTAGGAGTTTTAATTTCTTAAGTATTAAATTATTAACGAAGCAATTAGGTTAATCTTTAATTCATAAAGTGAGCATGCAAAGGAAGTAAACTAAATGAAATTTATTGAATAACATTAATACGATTCTAAAATAGATGAGATTTTATACTGGATGTTCACTAAGATATTTCAATAATATCTCATCAACTTCTTTTTATTCCTTTGATTTCATTCCTTTTAATTAATGAGAAACCTTTTCTATTTCTTAGATTGCTTATTTCATATTTTTTTATTCATCATCGCTTAAATTAACACTATATATTACTAAAATATTTCTTATTCTGGATAAGATTATGAAAACTATAATGGAGATTTATATTGTAATTTTTGATTTTTGAATTAGACAGTGAAAATCAATTGAATGCTTGTCTTAAGTTCATTATTTAACATTTCTAAACCAGAAATATCTTCTAATTCAATAACAGGGGTTGATAACTGTGTTTATTATAATCAGTTACTTTTCCAAAATATTGTGAAAATGTTGTATAAGGGTCAGCTGGCTTTTAAGAAAGGATTGTATTCACTGCATCTTTAATAACATCCTCCATTTTGTATTCATCAATATATGCTTTTACTTCTGGAGGAACTTATGATTTAGACATTTAATAAATATAATAATAATATTCTAAATCAAAATCTCTTACCACTTGATCCAAATGGACATGGAAAATCTTGTTATTACTTTTGTTTAGGTTTTGATTATGTAAATGGTTATTCAATATCATATGTACCTACACCAGGAAAATTAAGCTATTTATCTTGTCTTTTACTATATTTATCAAGTTATATAACTCCTATGGCTTTTGATTTTGTTTTGAGTTCATAAGCACCTACACTAGGACCTGTATCTTACTGTTATTAACTAAATCTCCTAACTGTTGAAGAGAAACATTAAAATCTCCAAGGTATTTTTTCAATCTTTATAGAGGAATCATTAAATTCATTATAATACGCCCCAGGAGGAGGTATTGGTTTATCCTTCAATTTTTCTCGTTGCTAAGCCAATTCCAAACTGTCAGAAGGAAATAAAGAAAATATATTCCTATGTGCTCAATAATAATAATGAGTAGCCATACTTTTAGGTTTCCTTCTTTTAGACTATCCCGTAAAAGGGGTTTAAGATCTTGAATTGTAATATCCCTAAACTTATAATTAGTTAGGTTCTTCCATTGAATTTTCCACATCTGTAGTATGTTTTTGATAAACGATCTTAAGTCGCTTGCCTTTCTATTTGATGGGCAACCTATCGAAGTTGTTAATTGATATGTCTGGATTTTAAGAGTAACTGTAGCTTCTCTCTTTTGGTTTCTTATATTTCTATTCAATCTTCAATCTTTCACCTGGTTTGGCATAAGCAGATAACTAAGGACTGGCTAATGACATCTTTGGTAGATTGTTATTATAGTTTTAAGGACTCACACTTTGTCTACTCTCTAGATTTCTAGATATAGATTTCGAAAAGTCAGCCCCTTTAGCCTAATGTTAGTGGTTGACTTCGTAGTAGCCAACAGGAGGATTATAAGTAGGCTAGAAACAAACTCGATCACTTTTTGAAAACATTATTATAATATTATAATATATTCAATTGTAGTTTAAACATAAATTATATAATATGAATGGGTACATAATTACTTACCACTCTAATCTACCTGCAAAGTAGATAGATGCATATATGGTTAATTAATTTAAAAATGATACAATAATTTATAAGGAATTTGGAATGCTATCAATTTGTAAGAAATTTAGTAGATTTTTTATTAGTAATTTGATTATGTTAGAGATGCTTATTTAATTCTTAATAATGATTTCATAATTCATTAATTGTAAAAGTATCCGTTGCACTTTTTTAATAATTGTATATCATTAAACTCCTATTCAGCCAACTACTTTACAATTGAACAAACCCACTCTAAAGTTACATTGCTACTGGTTTTCATTCGATTTTATGTATATTTATATGTGTCGCGTATTCCATGTATGTTTGCTTATAGGTTGCAAATTTAATCTTCTGCTTAATCTAAAACTAATATTTTAAGGATGTTATCTTCATTAACTTCTTCTTAAGAATAATCGGCTTAAAATTAACTCATGCACTTAATCTCGTTTGTTAGTTTATCATTCAATTCTGCTATACAGCTCTTAAGTTGTTTGAGTTTCACTCTTTAATCTTAAACTGATATATATTCTTTTATTAGCTCATCTCCTACCGCTTTTACATCTTTCCAGTCTTTTTCCATCTAAAATTGATTTATATCATTAATACTTTATTAGTGTACTTTAAAATTCTTTTTTCTAATTCTATTTTCGCAGGATCTTTTGCATCACTGTTTTAAGAGTATGGGTAATTTAGTTTAAACTCAGCTAATAGCTTTTGCAGAATATCAATGAGTTTATTATTCTTATGATACATATTAGTTAATTCAGGTTCAATTTAATCTGATGTGCTTATTTTAATTTTTACTTTCATATTTTGGAATAAATTTCCATTAAATTGAAGGTTTAGTAAGGAAGGTCTTTATGCCATCCTGGAATATAAAATATATATTAACTGGAGGTTACTTATCATCTATAAAAAGCCAAGAGGTTATCAAAATATCATTTAAAAAATACTTTAAAGAATTTCTATGGAGTCACAGTAATCTAGGGATTTATTAACGTATTGGGATTTTATATTTCCATCACCTGTTCTATAATTTACTACAACTCTTAATTGTTGTAAATCGTCTTTGTATGGTTTTGGAATATATAGTCTAGCATTTTTTAATAAAATATATTATATAAGACAATTCACAAATTATACAATATTTTAAAATAAAATTTATGTCTGAAATAGAGCAGCTTATTAAATAAAAGGAGGAAATAGAAACTTGTTAGACTACTCTTAAAATTTGGTGTTCTTTGAAAAAGAATTTATCCTCCAAATTTAAGAATCCTTCTGAAGCCTTCAAGGCTTTAAAAAAAGAAGGAAAAGAAACATTATCAATTGAAGATTTTGCAGATTATTCCAAAGGATTAGACTTGTAAATTTACACTTATCTTTAGAACAAATGTATTCAAAGATACAACCCTTAATGAGGATAACTTTGTCAAATGTTGGGAACAATGGGAATATTAAGCAAAATAAAATGAGCATAAGTTATAAATGATTGAAGAGAAACTAGAATTATTAAGTATTTTGGAACAAAAAGATAAAGAGGGAATTAAATAATTAGAAGCCTAAAAGAACAAAAAAATATTAAACATTATCCAAAATTGTGATAATTTAGAATAACTATAAGAGAAATTGGATACTTTAGTTTAAGGAACTCAACAGTAATAAAAAGAGAAAACTGATGTAATCTAAAATGAATCTGAATGTTTCAATAAGATTTTACAAAAGAAGTCTGAAATAAAGGCACCTGAATTATAGATAAACAAATTGTAATAAAAATAAAGTGCTGAAGGATCTGAAAACAGCCAAATCTCAAATAAGAAGAAATAAGTAAGTTATTTAGACGGTTCCACTAATGCCTTATAAAAAAGCAAAATAAATATAAATGTATCCAGTTCCCAATTACAAACTAGTAGATTGACTGCAGCTAATTAAAATAAATAATCCTTTATAAATGAGTCTTAAGTCTAGATATCACCTACCAAAGGATAGTAGTTCCTAAAGAATCCACCAGTTACATAATAGTAGTAATTCAAGAGTAGTCCAAATGAAGAGAGGGAAAGTGAAAGAAGATCTCACAAATCTAATAGAATGAGAGGAGATTTGTAATCATATATTTCAGATCTATTTTAAAATGAGAGAGAATAATCATTAAGATAAGAACCAAGACATACTAGAGATTATGATCGACCATCATATTCTAGTGATCAAAGAGGACTCTCTGGTTTCCCAAATTATAGAAAATATTTCAAAAACTAGTAATCACAAAGAGAACCTTAGTAATTAGAACCTGAATCTACTAATATATCCAAAAGACTATAAAATATTAGGTATTTAAAAAATCTAAATAAGATATAAATTGGATGACTTTTAGAACCAAAAGCTTACCTAATATAGATCAAAACCCTAAACTAAAGGACTTTAGGATTGGAGTCCAGAGAAACCCATAAGACTCTCTCAGCAAAAACCTACTTAAGGAAGTAGGAAATCTAGTCCATAATACACCCCAGGAAATACACATAGACTGAATCTTGATAAACTGAGATAAGAAAAACAAGGTTCTGGAAAATAACAATAACAAAATGAATCTGAGTCAGGTTTTTTGAGCATGGAATAATTGAATTAAACGTTAAAAGGAGATTCATAGGCTAATGCCTGATATATTATGAGTAAGAAAATAAAAAATATTGCAAAATTAAAAAAATTATATAATTTTGTTTTGTATAATTTTGCTATTATTTCATTAGCTGAATATGATGTCAATATTCATATGTTTTGTTTCCAATATAGAAATCTTTTAAGAATTCGCTCTTTCCTTTAAGCTTTTAATTTTCTAAATAAGAATATCCTGCGTCAGATCTGTTTTGATTAGAAAAATATTGGAATAAATGATCTCTATTCAACATGTGCCATTCAGCTTAATAGAGTAATTCATATCCACGATACACCTATAATATGAAAAAGTGTATAATACCCATCTGTCAACAGCATCAGGATCCCTTAAGTATGCTCTCTTTCTGATTACATTAGCAACATTAACCATGGCTTATTAAGAATTACAGGTGACTTCCATATCATGTATTCTTAATAAAAAAGGAATCAATCGACACACTTTTCTGTAAAATCTTAACACTTTGAAATGAGCTTATATAATATTTTTAGAAGGTCTTCCAGTGGTTAATCCTTCGAAAATTTCAGTACCTCTCATTGTAATGTTGTTTCCACCATATTACTATTTTATTTAATAATCCTTACCTTTCCTCTAGCACCGTGTGTTCCAATTTCTGGAAAGAGGTTCAAATTGCTTTAAAAGTTTTAATTTTAATTCATTTATTTATATTATATTAAGAATAAAATTAATTTTATTAACATTTTTAATGAATGAATGTGTATATCTTCGATTGACTCTGTGTCTGCTGTATATCTTAATTCGATAATCCTTTTTATTCTAATAACTAAAAAATAAATATTCTAATAAGAAAGACTACTTCTTTCTAATTGGAGTTGAAATTAAATATCTACTTGATTTTGCTAAACGGAATATTAATATTAAAATTAATAATTATTACAAATGGAAAATAATTAAGAAGGAAATAATCATAATGAAACCGAAGAGGAACATTAATAGAATGAACAATAGGAGAATGAAAAAAATGGTTAATAATAAAATTCAAATCCTAAACAGCAAGAAAATTTCCCATCAAAATAAAATAGAGAATAGCAAAATAATAGATAGCAATAAGAAGATAATCCGGAAAGAGAGGAGGAATTTGATGAAGAAGACATTGATGCGAATTCATTCACTCCTAGAATGAAGGATGCATGCAAAAGAGAAGGATTTAAGAAGGAGGATTTAATATAAAAGGGGAAAGACCTGATTAGACATATGCTAAAATAAAAAGATCCATCAGGTAATCAACATTGATTTTCTAAAGGCTAATTGGCAAACGAGGATGTTATATAAATGGTATTCGATCATTTTGAGGAAAAACGCCGACTGAAGATTTAGGTTGTTCGTCAGATGAGACAAAAAATTCTTTAGGAAGAATCATAAGGATTATGGCCAAATTAGTTGTCAAATTCAAGTGTCTTCAGAAGCACTTCATCTTTAGCTGAAAAAAGAGAGAAACTGTTAAGCAGCATCCGAAAAAGGTAAGAATTAGAAATAGAAAAAATAATTAATTCAGAGTAGAAAATGGAAGAGTTGGCAAGAAATAATGCTGAGAAAGAAAAAAGAATTCAAGAAAAGGAGAAATAAAGAGAATTGAAAATATAATGGTAAAAAGAGCAAGCAGAAAAAAAGAGATTATAACTTGAAGAAGAAAGAAGAAAGAAGGAAGAAGATGAAAAGAGAATTTAATTAGAGAGAGAGGAATAATATAAAATTAAGGATTAAAAAAGGAAATAAAGAGAAGAAGAATTAGAGAGAAAGAGAAAAGAAGAAAATAAAATTAAGGAAGAGTAAAGAATTGAAAAATAAAAAAAGATTTAGCAAGATAGGGAATAATTTTTAAATCGTTAATAAGAAATATAAGATATTAGATTAAAGGAACTTTAAGAGAAAGACTTAAGAAGATCATAAAAATTTGAGGACGAAAGGTTAAAAAGATTAGAGAAGGCAGAGCAAGAGAGATTAGAATAGGAAGCTAAATTAGAATAGGTTAGAAGATTAAATGAAGAGTAATTAAATAAAAAGAGAATAGAATTTGAGGAAAAACAAAAACATGTTGAATAACAAAGACTATTTTTTGAAAATCAATTATAAGAGAAAAAAAAATAGAAAGAAAAAGAAGGAGAAATGAAATAGGAAGAAATAAATAAGGTTATTAAATAAAATGAAGAACAAATGAGAAAGAAAGTGATAGATTATGAAAAAAAACAATAGGAATTACAATTAAAAAAGAGAAAGCTGGAGGAGGAATAAAAACTATATTAATTTGAAAAATAGAAGCAATTCTAAGAGAAAGATAGAAAGATTTAAGATGTTTTAATTAGAAATGAATATTAAGCAGAGTAACATAAAAAGGAACTACTAAAAAAGTTGGATCAAGCCAAGTTTAAGTGTGAAAGAATTGAAAAAGAGAAATAGGAGGAATTAACTAGAAAACTAGCTTAAGCCTTTATTAAAGAATTAGATAAACAAGATAATTTGCAAAGACGCGAATAATTGGATGAACTTAGAAAGGAGTAACTTGAATAGAGAATTAAATAAGATCTTTTGAAAAGTTAACAAATTTAGATGGAAAAAGAGCATTTAATCAAAATGAGTGAATAATTAAGAAAGGAGGCAGAGGAGAAGAGACAGTAGTAATTATTAGAAATAGAAAAAGAAAAAAAGAAGAAACATTCAATCAATTCACACAGAATCATTACAGATATGAGCAAATCTAAATTATCAAATCGTGCAGGTGAAGAATGAATATTAATATTAATATTAAATCATCATAATATTATATTATTTTTCATAGTTGTAATTAGTTTAGATCGTGAAATCCTGGTTGTAATCAAAAAATTGAAAAATTCGAATTAATGGTTTTAATCTAGTCTAGATGAAATAATTACTTCCTCTATTTCCTTAAAGGCCTATATAATTTTATCATTGTAAGGATAGAAAATTCCTTCCTTATAATTGATAAAGTTGGCTGATGCAGGAACCCATTCATTAAATGGTTCTTTCAGATCATTTTCAATCATCTTATCAATTTACTTTACATCATTAATACTCTATTAAAGTAACTACCTTAGAGTAACATTTGTTTTTGATGCTTCCAATATTTCCTCTTTGTCCAAAACTCCATCTCCATTTTAATCACATTCAATAAAGATTTGGTGGATGGTTTTCTTCAATTTAATTCTATCATGAAATGCTACAATGTTAGTTTTTAATACATCGTATAGTTCTTTTTCTGATATACTTCCATTTCCATCTGCATCACAAATATCAAAAAATACTACATAATTTAAGAATCTTACCCTTTATTTTTTCTTCTATTGAATCTTCCTTAAAGATTTCTAAACCTATTATTAGTTCTTTATAATCGACAGTTCCATTTGAATCTTCGTCAAATACATAGAATAGTTTTTCTAATAAATTTATGTCAGTTCCTAATCCTACTGCGACCATCAATTCATGAAAATCTTATTTAGTCAAACCTTTATGTTTTAATTTTGCAAATTTCACTATGTATTGGTAGTTTTTAAACAATTGGTTGATGGCATCTTTTCGAAATTGAATAAGCCATTGGATAGTTTTCCATTTCATTTTATACTTTACTTTAGGGTCTAATTTTTTATTTAATGTTGAAATGTTAAAAGCATTGTTTTTATTTTTGTTTTTATTGAGCATAATCGAGCAAGTGCCTTTAGGAACAGGCAAAGCTACGTTGTGAATTTTACTACTTTTATTATATTTGCAAACATTCTGAAGTTTTTTCTAAAATACAAGATCTTAAATTTTTTCTAATTTCACTAAATAGGGATTTTTACTTTTATATTTATATGCTTTTTCATTAGATAAATCTGTTACCTTATAATTTATTTTGATTTGACGATTTTAGGATAACACTCAGATCATCTTCTTCATTTTAAGTATTGATATTCAACAAAGTGTGAGTTCGATTAGTGCAATTTATTTATGGATTAGATTTGGAAAGTCTTAATTCATTATTGACTCTCTAAGTATATGATTTTTCAATCAGATAGTGATTCTTTTTCACAAGATAGGATTGATTATTTTATTACATAATATAATTATATATTTCAGTTATACTAATTTGCATGCACTTAATTAGGACATTTACTCTTATTTCAATGAATGTTGTGATGATTTATGATTTAGATAGTAATGCTAATACGAAAATTAAAATGAGTCGTTTTCAAAATAGAAAAAAATCGAACAATTCCAAATTCTAAATGAAAAACAAAATAAATGAAATTTCACTTATAGAATTATACATAATAATAGATTAAAGAGAGAAGAGAAGTTTCAAATAAAATATTTACTGATATTAGATAAATAAATTTATACTTATTTCAATTTTAAAGAATCTGACAAAATATATTTATTGCTTTGACTAATTGATATGGGTAAGTAAGATTACTAGAAAAAGGTGAAATAGAAACAGGAAGAATGACACCATATTTTATTGAGTTGAAAATACTATGGATTGGAGAACATGGAGGATTGCTATAGGTTATTATAGTGCAATATTAAAATTCTTAAAAATTAATGAATCGTTAAACGAGTTAGATCTCCCATAATTCCTCGACTTAGCTATTCTATTCACAATATTTAAAGTAACAGCAAGTAAGTCCGATTGCTGAAAGATTTAGTGGAGATGAAGTGCATGAGCTGAGAAAGAAAGTTGATTAGTTGACAAAATAATTAGAGTTCAAAGAGAAGATAATCAGTGAGATGAGAGCTCATTAGAAATAGTTGATGAATCGTTTGCCTGAATAGAAGCAATTTCAATATGAGAATTTAGCAGAGAGATTAAAAGAATTTGAATAAAAAATGAAAGAGAAGGAGGTTTAATTTCAAAATTAATTGATTGAAAGTAGTTTGCTGATCAAAGAAAACCAGAGTCTAAAACAAGAAATAACACGGTTAGAAAGCTGCATCAAAGATCCTTCAATACCAAAATTCGTTAATTCAATAGTTGATCTAGTAATTCAATGTCATCCAATAAATCACTTCCCAAGCTCTAAACCTGAATTAAGATAATGCTGGAGATGGCTGAAGAAGATTCTTAATGATTACATACAACTAAAGCAGCGAGAGCATTGATTATTTTATTAATATTATGAATAAAGATGGACTTGAAACTAAATTGCATTTCCTTTAACAAGAAGTGAGATAACTTCAGGAAGAGAACAAAGAACTTCGATAGTTACTCTAACTTAACAAGGAAGTCATAAAAATTCAAAAGGAATGCTCATTTAGTTCTGTACTTATGAAACTCTATTATAAGCAACCAAGTACTAGTAACAGTAGAAAAGAGGATAATTCGATTAAAAAGGGAGAACATAATTCAGAAAGAGGTTTCTAATCATTGTTTTCGCAATTGTATGATGAGAATAATTAATTATATGCTCTTAATGAAGTAATTGCAAAACAAAGAGATGAAGCAAGAAGCTAAGTACTTATTGTAGACTAGTAAAGGCGTTAATCTTTGAACAAATATGTGAAGATTCAAATCATCGCAATATGGAACTTTAATTGGAGAGGCAGAATCAATTATTGGATTTATAAAGAAAATTGAATGAGAAAGATTAACAAATAATTTCGTTGACTGAGAAATTGTTTGAGTTGTAGAGCAAAAAGAAAATCAAATAAAAGATAGTATTCAATTATAAATATTAGTAATTAAGATGGTCTCCCCTACTGAAGATGTCTTTGCAGTATTGAATCAAATAGAGTAGATGAGAATGTTGATAGGTTAAATGATTAAGGAGAATAAATAATTGAGAGAAGAGAAGAATAAGATTTAAATTCTAATTGATGTTCTCTAAAAATAAGCATTAAGCAAACAAGATTATACTCCTCCTATATTATCACCAAATAGAAGTCATGATGAAAGTCCAAGAAATCATAATTTGAAAGAACATAAATAAGTTTCAGGTGCTAAAGTTGATGATTCTAGTTATGTTGAAATATTACCAGCTAAAGTGAATATTCAATTTCAAAAAAATTCAAATATCCCTGTACCAAAACTTGATTTGGCTAAGGCCTAAAAGTTGCAATAGTTAAATATCCAAAAACAAGAGGAGATTGAGGAAAAGGAAGAAATAGAATTGAAAGCATTTAAGCTCTCATAGTCAGTCAAAGACAATTAGCAAAAGGCTTAAACTCCATCAGCTGGCAATCCTTTAAATATGTTTGCCAGTCCAAATAAATTGTGTGTCTAGTTAAACCAGCTAAGCGACTAAAATAAGGCATTGCAAAAAGTACTTGCTTAATGTAGATAGAAATTACAAAATGAAATTCTGCTCTCCAAAACTTTGGAAGATCAAGTGAGTGAATTGGAGAGAAAAATAATAGACTTAGAAAATGTCAATGAAATCTTAATTAATTCTCAAATCAAATACGAATAAAAATGGTAGAAAATTCATTTATAGTACATCGCATATAAAGAATACTTTGAAGCCAATGATTAAATCCATGAAAGTGCAAGAGATAATAAATGTACCCTTTAAACTATGATGAGTCTTCCTTTGTCTGCTAAACATAGAAAATCAAATGTGTCTCAAAATTTGAGGGAAATCGCCTACACTCTTTACAATAAGTGCAAGATAGAGGAAAGACTCAATAATGTAGAATTCAAAAATTTAACAAACATGAAAAGATCATCGTCACTTTGATATTTTTCAAATTATTATAATTATGAGAAAAAACTAAACCACGATAAAAACAAGACCAGCTCGAGCCATCTCACAAGTAGATTATAAAATCAATCTCTTAGGCCAAAGATCCAAGGGAATCATAATTTCCCATCATTGAATAGAAACAAGCTAAACCTTCTTCTGTCATAAGAAGTTCAAAAAAATCATTAGACTTTAATCGACTTATAAAAAATCCAAGATTAAATGATAGCAGGTTGGAGGAGGCTTTAGAAGCAGATTTAAGTTTCAAAAAAATGGAATTAAAGGATAACAGGTTATAAAAGGGTTCCCCTCAAAAACCAAATTTGTAACTAATATCAGAAACAAGTTAAGCTGAAAATGAACAAAGAGCATCCACTCCTCCAAGAAAAAACAGAAAAGAAGGACAAGATTTTAATGCCAGATCTGAATGTAATATATGGTTAAACTTAAGCTTTCGCCACCTTAGAACCTATGCATCATGCCGAAGAAACATTAGCAGAAAATCTTAGAATATTCATTAAAATTTATGAAATCATGAACTACCTCTTAAATTCAATGAAAAAAGTAAGAGTTTGAAACTAATAAAGTAAGAATACTACTCTAGAACTAATAAATTAAATCAACTAATACATGGAATTGACTGAAGATACTGGATTTCAATATCTGGAAGAGTTACTACAAGAACATGCCAAGCAAGTCAGATAAATATTTCTAATCTTACGCGTCGGAGTAATTCTATTAATATTGTAGATTGTTGTTTTAGTTAATTGTTTTTTTGATCTCCATTTCTATTTAAGTAGTATGAGTAATATCAAGAATATATTGCTCTACAATATTTAAAATTTAAGTCACCTCTCTGATATTTTATTAGAGAAACTCAAAGAGAAAACCAGAATATCCTCTATATTTATAGTTGTATTCCTAATTGTAATTTAACATTAACAAGAAAACCATTGTCACCAAAAAGCAAGATTATTGGACTTACATTAAGTAGAACATAGAATTATTACAAAATCTTTATAAATCCCTTACAAAAAAGTTAGAAGGGACTTATACTAATTTTTAATCATCTTCCTAAGGAGTCTATAAAATTATACAATAAAGGAATCCTTAAGAAATTTGTAGGAATTCATTTCATTTTATTTTACAATCCAACAGAGTTACTAGGGCTTACTAGGAATACCATTGATATGTGTAGCTCCCCAGCCTTACCTTCCGTACACAAATCCGAAAACTTATACTCTTGTTTTAGATATGGACGAAACTTTGATACATTTTACTGATTAGACAGGACACTTCCTGATTCGTCCTTTTACTCATCAATTCTTATAGGAGATGAGTTAGTTTTATGAGTTAGTAGTATTTACAGCTGGATTACCTGATTATGCTAATTGGGTTTTAGATCAGGTTGATAAAAACAAAAACATATCATATCGACTATTTAGGTAACATGCTTTATAATATTCTAATTAATTTATAAAAGATCTTTCCAGATTGGGAAGAGATCTTTCAAAGTGTATAATTGTAGATAATGTTCCTGACAATTTTTAAAATTAACCAGAAAATGGGATATTTATAAAGACATGGTACAGTGATTAAAACGATACTGCTTTAGCTGAATTAGGTCCAATTTTGAAGTCTATTGTTATGAAAAAAGCAGAAGATGTTCGTTTAGCCTTGAAAGAAGTAAGAAAAATGTTGACATAAAGTATCCAACTGCCTCCCTTATAGGGGTGATATATTTTGTAAATACAATTTTGATTTATATTTAAAATTTAATTTAACAGAGCACATGCAATAATCAGATTAAGTTGAAGTTGAATATAGAATTGAAATGCTGACTAGCGAATTGGAGAGATGCTCTTAAACCTTACAATAGAAGAGCATCGAATGCGAAGAATGGAGACTCAAGAGTTTAGGATTAGAATAGAAGATTAAAGAACATTAAGCTCATATTGGATCCTAAAAGCAACAATTCGAAGACCTAGCAGAAAATTTGAAATCAAAAGCAATTGAAGTTGAAGATTTAAGAAGTAAGTACAATAGAGTCTAATTTATCACAATAAAAGGATATGAGGAAAGAATGGAATAATTGGTAGGAGAAATAGAAAAACTGAATTAGCTATTAATGCAAAAAGCATAGGATTGTGAAAGTAGTAGATAGTAAGTGATGACTAAGATACAAGAATTATAGGAGGAAAGATAGAAATGCTTTCATTTAGATAGTTTTATTAAACAGATAAAATCTGAAAAATTAGAAGCACTTCATTTCTTAAATGAAAAGAATAAAGAATTGGAAGAATTAAAGGAACGATTTAGAGAGGCAGATCAATATAGATAAAAGAGTGAGATTTTAGAAAATGACATTGAAACAATTAGAGTAAATTATATGAACATATTTAATTAAAAATTGGAAGAAATTGAAGCACTATAGGCTCAAATAGATACATAACGATTAATCAATGAAAATACAATTAGGATATCGGAGGAAAAATATGCATAACAAATTTAAATAGAAAGGGTGAATTTACAAAGGTAAATCAAAGAGACTGTGGCTACATCAATTGTGTAAATGGAGAATTAAGTGGCTACCCTTAACAATTTATTGGAGGCTAAATAAAATGAAATAGATAAATTGAAATTATAAAGACATAATATAGAAACAGAGAAAATGAATTCAATGCTGATTGATAAGAATATCAAGTTGCAAAGATTAGTAGATTAGATTACAATAATTAGAAAGATAACTCTACGAGAGGACAAATACGTTGGATTAATTAACTTAATAGATACAAAATGGTTAATTAATTCCAGCAACTTCTTAGAGTTTATTAGAAAGATCATATAAATAATTATAAGATGATGTGCATAAATAAAACATAGAAATGACTATGTTGCATTAAAGATGTTTGGAATTATAAGAGGATGTATAAAAAAAGGCTAATATGAAAGCTAATTATGAGGGCTAGATTAACACTTTATTGATTGAAATAGCAAATTTAAAGAGGGATGTTTATAATAAATCACGAATCAATTCTTAGCATAGTGAGAATTAGAGATTGATTTAAATTGAGAATGAGAAGAGAGCAATTAAATAAAAATATGAACAAGATTTGAAAATAGCTGAAGACAAAATTAGATATTTGCTAAGTATAGTTGATCCGAGAGTCTTAGAGTAATAACTATAATACAGAGGAAATTCAAATCCCAATCCTGTATTATAATAAATAATGGAAGAAAGTTAAAGTAGAATTGCTTAGAGTAACATTTACTACCATGAAGATTCAGATGTCTTAAATGATGAAGTTCGTTGATTAAAATGTACTTTCATTATTATTTCACCTTTTTTTGTTGTGTTCTTTATACAATGTCTTGAGAAGCTTGTCTTTTGTCTTCTCCCTTTTAGAATTTTTGCATCCAAGTAGCTCCTTATGGTTAGAAATCGGCCTCTTCTTAATATTATGTTTGAGATTAAACGGGTTTAGCCTTTCCTCTTTAAGGAGCCTTCACATCTCTATAATTAACTCCCTCTTCCAATTAATGAACTCTTTTCTCCAAAAATGATTTATTGGTAACTCCGAATTCAGCATCTTATCCCTCTCCTATGATAATTGTTCATTTTATATAATACCTAAAGCATCGTATCTAATGCATAAAGCTGTTTTGGCAGCTAATGTTCTAGAGACTTTTCCTTTCAATTTAGCAGGAGCACTTCCAACTAAACTAGCTTAAAAGATCAAACCATATTTAGGTGTGTTATGCTTAGTTCTAATAGCTTTAAATAATGCTTTTTCAGCTCCTAAAATTTGAATTGTAGATGCTGGGTATTTAGCTAGGTTTACAAGTGAGCCTGCATGTGAAATCAATCTAGCACCAACTAATTCACCTACCATTGTAGTGAGATTAGGAGCGATTGCTTACATTCTATTTTTTAGATATTCAGATAATTAGGATCTATAATCAGTTAGTTCAATGACTTAATCTGCAAGACAAAGAATGAATTTTTCATCCTCTTTTGTAATTTCTGTACCAAATGATACTTCTGCTGCTTATTTGACATCTGCTTCGAGATTCTCAGGCAAAATACCAGAGAGATCTGTAGAACTGGTCTTTATTCTCATTCCAATGGCTTTGACTACTTTAGCATATATTAAATTGTCTGTTATGATTTTGCCAAGTTCTGGAAAATGCCATCCAAACCATTCTCTTAATCTCATCATGTAGTTATTAATCTCCTTATCTAAATCATCAAGCAAAGCAATAGCTTGAATAATCATTGTATCGACTTTTTCAGTTGAGAACTTGAGTTTATATCTGGATAGCCCATGTGCTAATCCCAAAGTCATATTTTTAAGTTCTGACTCGCTAAGTCCTTCAATTAGGTTTGTGAGTTGGGATCTAATTCCTCTGAATAATTGTTCAGTCACAGGAGTTTAGATGCAATTTAATCCTAGTTGTTCTTGGAGCTATTTGGCAAGTTTTTTGTCTTGGACTGTTGTTTAATAAATTCACTGTACCTGCTATTTGATCCTAAACTTCTTAAGAGATAACATTCTTTTCCAAAAATTTACTTAGTTTCTTTGGAATTTTTCCGTTGATCAACTTACTGGTAGCCACTAGAGCTTCTTAGGTGTCTTTGAATTATTAGAAAGCAAAAGGAGTGACCCTTGTGAATGTATCAATAGATTAGCTTACAATTTTTTAGCTTGCTTTTCATTCTGTAAGTAATCATAGATATTGTCTATTTTATTAAGCGCCTTGGTATTAGCAACTTAGAATAGGGCGAATCCAGCTGGAGTCTCGATTAATATTAACATATATAAATATTTATAAATCGGTGTCCATATATTAATTATTTATTATGGATAGTGACAATAATAAACGTTTCAATTTTGAACAACTCTCACAAGGGTAGCTCAAGGGACGGCTTTATAAAAATAGTAATCGCTATGATCCTAATGAACGAAAATACACTCAACAGCTCTCAGTTATATCCTTGCCTTAATTGGTGCCTAAAGTTTCTAAATAAAGATTAGAGCCTACAACCTAAACTCACTCTGCTCTAGGCGTAACCATTCAAAATGGTAGAATTTTGCTTGATCGTTCAGGACACCAATCTACAAAAAGTAAATGATGATTTAATAACTAAAGACTTAAAAAGCGACATTTTAATACAAGATTAGCTCAAGAAACCAAAGAATTTGTCACCTCTAGGTCATAGATTATTAAGTGATCATGGAATGAGTATTTTAGAGGATGTGCAAAACCCGAATTCTACCATTAATGATTCGATCATTGGATTGCTGTAACAACCTGAAAAAAAGAAGGAAGCTTAGATGATCAAGAAAGCACTCAGAAAACCAAAGAAGAAACAACAATAACAATCTTACCTGTCTCCAATGGACTTTATTTATTTGATAAGAACTGATCCAGAAATGGCTGATGAGTTCTGTTATTTAAATAAAAGAGATCATGCCTATGATTATTAAATAGTTGAATTTGAAGACAGAAATCAAAAAGAATACATGACCATTAGTGCAAAAGGTATCACTTATTTCCAAAATGATGATGCAACATTTTTAACAATTGAAGAGTGGCAAAGAGAAGCTAAATTATATTAAGATCTTTAGAAAATAGATTTTTTTAGAAAATATAAATTATGGAAGAACTTCTTCTTGTGGAAGAGATTAATGAGGAAGAACATTCTTGCCAAAAATCAGGACTTGATGATTTCTAACATGTTTTCAACTGACAAACAATTAAGAATCACATTATTAGAAGTTCGCAGGATATGTCAATAAATGGCTTAAGACATAAGATTCTTAGATACTTCAACTACAGTTCCTTAGACCCATGAGAATTTTAAATAATTGTAAGATAAACACTTAATGTCAATCATGGATATCAAATTTGATGCATATGAACAATAGATTAAATAAATAATAGTAGAATGCTGTTAGAAATCGTTAGTCAATTTTAAGGAAATTCATCGTATTCCACTTCATGAAGACGACAATGAAGAGAGAGCCCCATTATTAGTGGGAGACGAATCAGGAAAAGACATGCCTTACACAACTGAAGCTACAATAAGAACTCACTATAAAAGATTAAGAAAATTTGTCAAATATGTTGATTACATTATCATAGATGCTAAATTATAGATGATGCAGAATTCAGTGGAACACATTGTTAAATAGATTCGTGAATTCAATGAGTAATATAAGGAAAATTCAGGTGTGAAAAGGAAAGGATATTATGGCAAAGGTTAACCCTAATGTTGGATCATTATTGAGGCAGTAGGGAAATAGGAAGATATCGTTTTTAATCCTGTTAGGGAATAGTTATTCAGAATATTTGAAAGTGTCGTTACCAATAGTGTTATTCGTATCACTACCAGACATAGAGAAATGTTATCTATGCCAGAATTATAATAGTATATTCAAGATGAAAGCAATCAACAATCAGAAAAGGTGGATGTCAAGGCAATTATAAATGGAAGCGAGAATTTCCAAATTTTATGTGGACAAATGAGGAAGGAATTAGAAATTGCATTTGATTATTTAGAATAATATGCTGAAAAATTGAAACCATTCATGAAATGGTATGTTGAGAACACAGGAGTCAATATTGAAAAATAGTATGCTGATAAGGAAGTTGAAGAATATAGAAATGCCATTAATTAATATAAGGATTAAGATCAACAATTTTAAGATATAGAACCTACACAAGAGATAGGCATGATATTGTTTGATAATCAAAAATTGAAAGCCAAGATCAAATCCAGTGCTATGAATTGCATTTAGGAGTTGTAGAAATTTATCCCTGAATATATTTACAAAAAAGCAGTACTCTTTACACAAAAAACAACTTAGTTGTATTCAACCATAGCAATCTCTCCGATAACAGTGGAATAATTTGTCAATTATATGGAGGCAGTGAATGTCATCAATAATTAATTTGAAGATTTAAGCAATGTGTCACAAGAAGTAACAGCTATGGCATTGCTTATGGATGAATTGCGTATTAAAATTTAAGATAAACACAAATAAAAATTTGCAGAATGTAATCAATAAGTTAGTCAACTTCGTAAAAAAGTGGATGATGCTATGGCCAATTATGATTAAAACTTAAATAAATTTAGAAAAGATATGGAGAGAATGATCCCATAAGTAGATAGTACAGTTAAAGATTTAAACGAAAGAATCTCAGAATAGCCATTGAGTTCTTTAGCAGCAGATTTAAGTGACATGGTTACATTTGTTTAAGGAGTCAGAAAACAAGTGGATGAATTAAAAGTTCATGCAAAAAAATTGAATGATTATCAGATAGCATTAAATATGGAATATACACCATTTGAGAAATTAGAAACATTCAATAGTGAATTCACTTTATTAGAGAGACTTTGGTGTGGTAGAAATGAATGGATCTCAAATTATTCAAACTGGTTAAAATAACATTACACTGATATCAATTTGGATGATATGAACAATCTAATGGAAAAATTATAGAAGGCAGCTAACTTATGTGCCAAAGAATTAGATAAGAATGAAGTAGCTAGAGTATTTAAGTCAGACATTGAAGGATTCAGAGGTGTCTATTAGGTTCTATAAGCACTTAAAGATCCTGCTATATCAGAGAAGTAATGGAATCAGATAAGAGCAATGATACTTGAAAGTTAATAGTTGTTCAAGGAGCCTATTCTAGAACCATTTACACCAATAAATGATCCTAAATACAACGTTTTATGGATTACTCAGGCTGGGTTAGATTAGGTAAAAGACAAGTTAAGTGAAATAGCATTAAGGGCGGCAAAGGAAATAGAATTAGTTAAAATGTTAGAATAGGTTGAATCGATATGGAAATCAGCTGTTATTACTGTGTAACCCTATAGAGAATCGAAGGATGTTTTTATTCTCGGAAATAATGAAGATTTGATTTCAAAAATTGATGATACATTATTGACTGTCAATAATATTTTGGCCTCAAGATTTGTAGAAGGAATTAGACCTGAAGTAGAGAGACAATAATCATTATTAAGATATTTCCAAGAGTTATTTGATGAGTGGATGTTACATCAAAGAAATTGGTTATATTTGGAACCTATTTTGAATTCTCCATACAGTGCTAAGAATTTGGCTAAGGAATCCAAGATATTCTAATAAGCTGACACTCAATGGAAAAAATTAATGAGAAATGCTAGGGATAGTAGTATTGCCAGGAGATGGGCAGATGATTATTAAAATAGATTATATTTTAATCAACTGAGATAAAATAATAATAATTTTGATCTTATCTAAAAGGCTTTGGATGAATTCTTAGAGAAGAAAAGAGATGTGTTTTAGAGATTTTACTTTTTATCAAATGATGAACTTTTAGAAATATTGTCAAATGCAAAAAATATCTAGGCCATCTAACCATATTTAAGAAAGTGTTTTGAAAATTTAGTCAAAATTCAATTCGATTCCTAAGAAAATGCTATTGGAATGATATCTGCTGAAGGTGAAATTGCAGTACTCAAAGGATATTCAGCAAGAGGGGAAGTGGAAGATTGGTTAAAAGCTTTGGAAGATAAAATGAAATCTTCTCTTAGTGGTGTCATGAGATAGTCTTTAATTAAATATTAATTAGAGGATACACAGAGAAAGGATTGGGTATTTGAATTTCCACTTTAAATCATTATTACTATTGATTCTATATTTTGGACTAAAATAACAGAAGAGAATTATTTATAAGCAGATGCTGAAGGAGATTTGGATGATTGGTATGATGCTAATGTAGCAATGCTTGATGAATTGACATTGTTAATCAGAGGAAATCTTACTGAATTATAAAGAAGAACTCTTGTGGCTTTGGTCACTTAGGATGTCCACTTCAGAGATATTGTGGATAACATGAGAAATGAATCTGTGGAAGGTATCATGGATTTCAAATGGTAATAATAATTGAGATTTTATCATGATGAGGAAAGTGTGCATGCTAAATAAGTGAATGCTAAATTGATGTATGGTTATGAGTTTTTGGGATCAACCACAAGATTAGTTATTACTCCATTAACTGATAGATGTTGGATGACTAGTTACAGGAGCTTTGGGAATCAAATTGGGAGCAGCACCATAAGGGCCAGCTGGTACTGGAAAAACTGAATCATGCAAAGATTTAGCCAAAGCTTTGGGAAGATATTGTATAGTATTTAATTGTTCTGATCAAATTACTGCTAAAATGATGGAAAAGTTATTTGCAGGATTGGCATATTGTGGAGCCTGGGTTTGTTTAGATGAGTTTAATAGAATCTATATTGAAGTGTTATCAGTCATAGCACAATAAGTTTAAACTATAAGAGAAGCACTATTAGAATATAAAATGAATTTCTATTTCTTTGGTAAAAATGTACAATTGAATCCTGATTTGGGAATATTTATTACAATGAATCCTGGTTATGCTGGCAGAACAGAATTGCCTGATAATCTGAAAGTGCTTTTTAGACCAGTAGCTATGATGGTTCCAGATTATAGATTGATTGCTGAAATTATGTTATTCGCTGAAGGATTTTCAAATGCCAAAGATTTATCAAGAAAGATGGTTAAATTGTATCAATTAAGTTCAGAGCAGTTGAGTTAATAAGATCACTATGATTTTGGTATGAGAGCAGTCAAATCTGTTTTAGTCATGGCAGGATCATTAAAAAGAGCAGAACCAAACATCAACGAAGACATCGTATTGATTAGAGCTATGAGGGAAAGTAATTTGCCAAAATTCTTATCTCATGATATACCTTTGTTTAATGCTATAGTGAGTGATCTATTTCCAGGTATGTAAATCCCTACAGTACAGAACAAAGAATTAGAAACTGCAATAAAGAATGTTATAGAACTTAATAAATTATAAGAATAAGACACTTTCATTGAAAAGATAATTTAATTTCATGAAACATTGAAAGTAAGATTTGGAGTAATGTTGGTAGGAGTCACAATGGGTGGCAAATCTTAAGTATAAAATGTACTTAGAGAATCTTATATTAAGCTATTTGAGTAATATTCTTAGAAAGGAATAAAGAATCATGCAATATACTAGAATGTTGAACATTAGATATTGAATCCAAAAGCCATATCAATGGAGGAATTATATGGTTAATTTGATATGATGACTTAATAATGGACTGATGGTTTGGCATCTAATATAATGAGAGGATATGCATCATCAGAAACATTGGAAAAGAAATGGGTTGTATTTGATGGGCCAGTGGATGCCTTGTGGATTGAAAATATGAACACAGTGTTGGATGATTCAATGACTCTATGTTTAAGCAATGGTGAGCGTATTAAATTGAAGACTTAAATGAGAATGATCTTTGAAGTTTTAGATTTGGCAGTGGCATCACCTGCAACAGTTAGTAGATGTGGAATGGTCTATTTAGATGATAAAGTATTAGGTTATGAACCTATAGTAATCACAGAAGCAATGACTCTTCTTGACATTTTGAGTAGAGACATTATAGATCATTTGTTGATTTAAATAAAAGTGTCATTCAATAAATCAATCAATTAAATTACTAAAACATGCAAGTAATTAATACCAGTACAAGAAACTTAAATGGCTGTTGGATTGATTAAAATATTGAGGATGGTTATCTAATACTATAATTAATAATTTAATTGCAATTTAAGAGATGAAATATCAAAAAAACACATTGAAAAAAATTTATGTTTGGGTATTTGCTTGGGCTGTGGGTGCAACTCTTATTTCAGATGATTATCCAAAATTTGAGAGAATTGTAGCTGACACTTTTCCAGTTGAAGTTCTGCCTAGAGGATCTCTGTTTGCTTGCTTAGTTAAAATAACTAAAACAGATGGATTAGTAGATATCAACTATACACAATGGAATGATATCATTCCGTAATTCGAATATATAAAAGGAATGAGTTATTTTGACATGGTTGTTTAGACGAAAGAAACTGTGGCTCATGGATGGTTTTTGGAATAAGCAGTCAATACAAATTGTCCTATGTTTATTACTGGAGTTACAGGAACTGGTAAAACAATTATGGTTAATTCAACTGTTGAAAAATTAAGAGATGATGGTCTTATAGCTTTAATGTAAATTACATTCTCAGCTAAAACAGCCAGTTTTACAACCTAATTAAGTTTAGAATAAAAACTATAGACTCAACGTAAGAAAGGAAGAACTATTTTGATGCCTCCTCCTGGAAAGAAGTTTGTAGTCTTTGTAGATGATGTTAACATGCCATCCTTAGAATAATATGGTGCATAACCACCTATTGAATTATTAAGATAATTTATTGATTATCGAGGTGTTTATGATAGAAAAAGCTTTAATTGGAAGGATGTGGATAATACAATTCTAATATGCGCTTGTGGTCCCCCAGGTGGAGGAAGGTCTCCTATAACAGTTAGATTTACTCGTCATTTTGCTTTGTTAAGTGTTCCTAATTCCAGTGATGAAACATTATCTTGGATTTTTAGTACTATTTTGAAGGCTTTCTTAAAAAATAATCATTTCAAGAGCGAAATTGTGGATCTTAGTGAAAACTATTCTATAGTTAATGCAACTCTTCAAATGTACTCTGAAATCTAAAAAGCCTTATTGCCTACTCCAGAGAAATCTCATTATGTCTTCAATCTCAGAGATGTTAGTAAGATTTTCTAAGGCATTTTACAAGCTAAACCTATGATTTATTAGAAATCTGAATAAATGGTTAGGTTGTGGGCTCATGAGACATGTCGAGTTTTGATGGATAGATTAATCAATTCGTAAGATTAGGATTGGTTTAAAGAGAACTTAGTTAAAAATATATTCTTGTTCTTTAAGATTGAATATAAAGTCAATGAATTGTTTGATTCATAACCACCTCTCATTTTTGCAGATTTTTAGAAAAGAGCTGAATTATCTGATCGTATATATGAGGAAGTGAGGGATTACAACCAACTTATAAAAGTTATTAATGAATACATGATGGAATATACAAAGATGAATTTAGTGTTGTTCAAAGATGCTATTGAACATTTGACTAGAATCAGCAGAGTCTTAAGATAACAAAGAGGACATTATATGTTGGTTGGAGTTGGAGGTTCTGGTAAGAAATCATTGACACAATTGGGAGCTGTATTGGCTGGATGCAAAATAGATACTATTGAGAGTAAGAAAAATTATGGTAAGAAAGAATTTAAAGAGGATTTATTTAGAATGATGTGTGCAGTAGGAATTGAAAATAGATTAGTAGCATTCTCATTTTCAGATACTTAAATATTACAAGAAGGTTTTCTAGAAGATGTTAACAATCTACTTAACTCAGGTGAAGTACCTAATATGTTGACAAAAGATGATTTGGAGATTATTAATCAAGGATTATAAGCAGAAGCAAGAGAATTAAAAATTAATGATATATACCCATACTTTGTTTAAAAGATTAGATCTAATCTACATGTAGTTTTAGGATTATCACCAATAGGAGGATAATTAAGAGTTAGATTGAGAATGTTCCCAAGTTTAGTTAATTGCTGTACAATAGAGTGGCTACACAAATGGCCATAAGAGGCATTGATGAGTGTAGCTGAAATGTTTTTGGAGTCTTTAGAATTTGATGGTCTAACAAAAGATATGAGATAAAATCTTTATCAAATGTGTGTTCATGTTCACTAGAGTGTTGAACGTAAATGCGATGAATTTTATGGCTGCTCTCAAAAGAAATGTGTATGTTACACCCAAATCCTATCTTGATCTAATAGAATCTTATAAGGCATTATTGATGATGAAAAAAGAAGAGTTATAATCAAACAAGATGAAATTATCTTCGGGATTACACAAACTACATGAAGCAAACAGTATCATTAGTGACTTAAAGGTCAAATTAACTGAAATGCAACCAATTTTAAAATAAAAAACTATAGATTAAGAATAGCTACTCTAAAAGTTATAAATTGATTCTACTGAGGCAAATAGAGTTAAATAGTTGGTCTCAGAAGAGGAAAGATAAGTTAATGAATAAGCATCTCGAATTAAGGAAACTAAAGCTGAAGCTGATAAAATACTGAATGAAGCTATTCCGACTCTGAATGCTGCCACAGAAGCTCTTAATACTCTTAATAGAAATGACATTTCTGAAATCAAAAGTAATAATAACCCGTAACCAATTGTACGTTTTACTTTAGAATGTGTTTCTATTTTATTTGAAGAAAAATTGGATTGGGATTCAATCAAAAAATTACTGGCTGATCCTAATTTCTTATCAAAAATGAAAGGGCTGGACGTAGGTAAAATCAAGCAAACAACTTAAAATAAGATCAAAGCCAAAATAGCTAGTAATCCAGAATTTATTCCAAATTTAGTTTAAAAAGTGAGTGTGGCTGCAAAGTCTATTTGTGAGTGGGTTAGGGCTGTGAGTGAGTTTACTGATGTTAATAATGATGTTGAGAAAAAGAAGAGTCAAGTCGAAGCCATGAATTAATAATTAGACAAAGCCAATAAAGTATTATTGTAGAAGCAATCTGAACTGGCTTAAGTGGTTAGAAAGGTTACTGAATTAGAAATACAATTCAATTAAAATAAATAAGAAAAAGATCGTCTTGATTAGGATATTTAAACTACAGAGTAAAGATTGATTAGAGCTGAAGAACTTACAGTTGGTTTGGCAGATGAATAAGAAAGATGGAAAATTAAAGTTGAAAGTCTTGCTGAGGAAATATAATTACTCTTGGGTAATGTATTTTTGGGAGGCTCAACAGTAGCTTACATGGGACCCTTTACTGGAACCTTTAGAAATCAATTAATTCAAAATTGGATGGAAAAGGCTACAGAGTTAACTATTCCCTTGAGTGAGAAATACAATTTTGAATCAGTCCTAGGAGATGCTCTTGAAATTTAATAATGGGCAGCAAATGGATTGCCCAATGATACAGTTTCTAAGTCAAACGGCATTATTCAAAAATATAGTAGATCTTATCCTATGTTTATTGATCCACAACTCTAAGCAAATACTTGGATCAAAAATAGTTATAGGGATCATAATTTGAAAGTCTTAAAGATTACATAAGAGGGACTTATTAAACATATAGAAATGGCAGTATAAACAGGAATTCCTCTGCTCTTAGAAGATGTTTGGAATAATTGGATTACCTTTTTAGAACCATTATTGTTGAAATAATTTAATGTAATAAATAGAAGAAAAATGATAAAGATAGGGGATAGAGAAGTTGAATTTGATCCAAATTTCAAATTATTCTTTAGTACAAAATTAGCAAATCCTTAATTTTTACCAGAGATATTTATTAGAGTAACAGTCATTAATTTTACTGTCACAGAGTAAGGTTTGGAAGAATAATTACTTGGAGATGTTGTATAGATTGAAAAACCAGAGATGGAAGAAGAGAAGAAAGACTTAATTAAGAGAATATCTACTGGTAACATGAACTTAAGAAAGAATGAAGAGAAGATTTTAAATTTATTAGCAAATTCTAAAGGAATGATTTTGGATAATGTTGATTTAATTGAAAACTTAAAGATCTCAAAATAGGATGCTATCTAAGTTAAAGAGAGTTTAGTAACTCAAGAATAGAAATCAGCTGAAATCGAAGCAGCCAGATAACAATATTTACCAGTTGCTACTAGAGGTAGTTTGCTTTATTTTGTCATTGCAGATTTCACTTTGGTGGATCCTATGTATTAGTTTTCATTGAATTACTTCAAGAGACTATATTAGAATGTGATTAGAAATTCAGAGAAGAATGATGATATAAAAATACGAATTAATACATTAATAGATGGTATAACTGAAACAATTTACTCAAATGTTTGTAGAGGTCTATTTAATTAACATAAAAGAATCTTTTCATTCCTAATGACTGTTAAAATTCAATTGAATGCAAAATAAATCAGTTTTGGAGAATGGAATCTTTTTGTAAGAGGAGCAAGTTTATCAGTTTAACCACCAGCTATGCCAAATACTGTTAAATTAAGTCCTAAAATCTGGAATGAATTGTATTAATTAACAACAGTTCATTAAAATTTCATACAAATTTACAACTAGACATTAACTAATTTTAAAGAGACTGAACAATTAATACAGTCGGAAAATCCTTGGAGTTTATTAAGTGAATAATTGACTCCTTTCCAAAAATTAATGATAGTGAAAGTGTTAAGAGAAGAAGAATCTTTGTATGCGATGACATATTATGTGGATGCAATTTTAGGAAAGAAATATACTTCGAATAATCAGGCATCGATTGAAGACATCTTTAATGATACTGATCATAAAACTCCATTTATATTTATTTTGAGTTAAGGTGCAGATCCATTGTCTAGTTTAATGAGATTAGCAAATCAAAAGAAGATATCATCTGAAAAACTTAGAATAATATCACTTGGTTAAGGATAAGGAATTATTGCTGAAAAGGCAATTGAAAGTGGAGTCAAGAGTGGTGATTGGGTAATTCTATAAAATTGCCATCTTGGTAAATCATTCATGCCAACTCTTGAGAAAAGATTAGAATGGTTTGAGGATCCAGAATTATAATCATCGTTTAACACTGGATTCAGATTAATGTTAACAAGTATGCCATGTGATTACTTCCCTGTAAGTGTTCTTTAGAATAGTATTAAATTAACTACTGAACCTCCTAAATGGATTGAAATCCAATATGTTTAAGAGTTATACTGATTTATCTTCAGAATAAGTTGAAAATTGCGAAAAAAAGGAGCCATGGAAAAAATTACTCTATTCTCTTGCATTTTTCCATGCTGTCGTATAAGAACGTCGTAAATTCGGACCTTTGGGTTGGAACATTAGATATGAGTAAAATTTTATCTTAAATTAGATTTAATGATTCTGATCTTGAAACATCCTACACGCTACTTAGAAATTTTCTTGATTTACCTTAGGATATACCTTGGGATGCCATAGTATATGTGATAGGAGAAATCACATATGGTGGAAGAGTCACGGATGATTGGGATAGAAGATGTTTACTTACAATTTTAACCAAATTTATTAAGTAATATAATATTTTATTAATTTTAGTGAAGATGCATTAAATGATGGATACTCATTTTCAGATTCAGGCATTTATAAATAACCTGGCGAAATGAATATTGATGGATATAGAAATTTAATAAATAAATTCCCAGATTTTGAAAAACCTGAAGTTTTTGGAATGAATGAAAATGCAAACATTACTTTTAAATTAACTGAATCTAAAATGGCCTTATCTACAATCTTAAGTATTTAACCAAGAGAGAGTGCTCAAACCAGTGACTCAGATCAAAAGGCAAAAACTCCAGATGAAAATGTGTTGGAACTTTGTGACATTCTCGCCTAGAAACTTCCATTTTAAATTAAGGAATAGGAAAAAAAGAAAAAATAAAATGCTCCATAAAGCAATTCATCGGAAATTGATTCTCTCAAAGTCTGCTTGAATTAAGAAGTTCAAAGATTTAATAAATTATTATCAGTAATTGGAAATTCGATCAAAAATTTATAAGCAGCTATCAAAGGAGAAGTTGTAATGTCAGCTGAACTTGATAAAATGTACAGCTCCTTGCTCAATAATTAAGTCCCTTAAATTTGGGCTAACAAAGCTTATCCTTCTTTAAAGCCTTTAGCCTCATTCTATGACGATATGATAAAAAGAGTCAATTTCTTCAGAGATTGGTTTAACTTAGAATTTGGCTATCCAAAGGGCTATTGGATCTCGGCATTCTTTTTCCCATAAGGTTTCCTAACTTCAGTTCTCTAGACATTTGCAAGAAAGAATTAAATTGCTATTGATGTTCTTGGATTCAGTTTCAAATTCTTTAATTATGTAGATAGTGAAATGGTATTAATTTAATCTATTTAGATTACATCAACACCTGAAAATGGAGCCTACATTTATGGTTTATACGTCGAGGGTTGTAGATTTGATATGAACAAAGGAATACTTGAAGATCAATTACCAGGCTAAACTATATTCTAGGCTCCTATAATACATTTCATACCAACTTAAGACTACAAACCTAATCCAAATGAATATTCAATGCCTCTTTATAAAACAAGTAATTTTTCATATTAAACTTTAAGGTCTTCGAGCAGGAGTATTATCAACAACAGGACATTCAACTAATTTCATAAGAGCTATCGAGTGCCCTACCAAGAAGAATCCTGATTATTGGATTCTAAATGGAGCGGCATTCACAACCCAACTAAATGATTGATAATATAATTTATAATAAAGTTCAAATTTTATCATATTTAATGAGGAATGCATTTAGATATATTTAGTAAGTAATATAAAAATCCAAAACCATCTTATATATTTGCTTATTTAGTGATTGTTGTTTAGGTAATTCTTATATTCTCATGAAACTTAGTTTAATTAGGGTGGTAGATTTCTATTCAACTATTTAATAATTTTAAATTCTATATTAGTACTATAATATAAAATAATTTAGAGTGAAATTTGTCAAAATTTGACAACATTTTAGCAATTCAAAGGTCTCAATTTGGCTTTCATATTTATTTTAACAAATGAATAAAATATTAGCTTTAAGTTTATGGTTGTCAATTGCTTTCTCGTAAATGACCTTCCAATTAAGAAGCTTAGGAAATGATTTGGAGCAATACTATATTTTAATTGAAAACATGCCCATTACAGGGTTCTGTTTCATGAGCATAAATTTACTTGAGCAAGATGAGGATTTTCCTATTGAATAAGGGGATGGATTTTTATTAAACTTCATATAGGGCTACTAGGGACTTTAAACAAATGTTATTTTTCCTGGAATGTATTCATATTAATATAACTCTTGCCCAAACAAAATGGAGGTTGAAATCGGACCTATAAAGACTCTTCATTTGAAAGCTAATATTCTTGTAAAGGCATTCTTTGAGAGCACTACCAAATAGCAGGCTTATACATAATTAGTTCCTTATAATTAATATTCAAATACAAGTAGTATCTCATACATAAATTAGATTTAAATTTGATTACTGATTCTTAAATTACAAGTAGATTATGCAATTTAAAAATCACTTACTAACCAATATTCTAATTAGATTTAGAAGATTAAATTATTTTTACTTTTCCTTTCCGAGATGAATATGCAACTGTTCCAAACCAAGGCTACTTTTCCTATTAAACACCTGATTGTAGAGTTGAGTATGATGGAATTGTTGATGATTCGATTATGTGCTATTTCCTTTAGAATTAACTTAAAATAACCAAAATCAGTTCTTAATCCCTATTAACCATAATAGTTCAAGGCTTTATAAACTCATAAAATGTAAAAGAGATTACAAATATTTAATTTGAGTTACAAAGATTTATAACATCGAAATATTACCTACTTGAGAGTTCTATATTAAACTATCAAATTAATGCAATTAATTAGGATATCTTTGTAATTCAAATGTAAAGTGATAATCACATTAATTCTTAAAACTAACTCTAGCTCTAAGTAAAATATTAAGATTTTTTATATTTTGATTCAATCATGATTATTACTTTTCCAGTTGATTTCTTAATTGATTAGCCAATTGTTACATTAAGTGATAATATGAATTCCAATTTTATCTCAAATTTCATAGATTAAACTATAACATTATCCAATTTCGTTAAGACTGAAGGAAAGTAATCAATAATAAGTTTGTCTGTGCAAATTCAGAATCCTCTTATTTAAAAATTATATAGTGGCTTAAAAGTTAAGTTGATATGGTAAAATTATGGAATTGCTTAATCAATACCCTAAAATATTTTATTAAGACCATTATCCTTCAAATCCTTTAAAATGGAAAATTATAATAAAAACCTAATAGAATAAACACAATATTGTTACACAATAGAATTTCAAAAGAATTTTTATGCAAATTCATATGTAGAGATTTAGTTCTTTTCTAAAATATCCTTTGATTCTGTATTGAGTATTAAAGATTCGCAAAATATTAATTCTATTGCACAATTAGAAAGAGATGGTTAAAAAGTTAGAATAAAAAATATTTTCACAAATACTTAATTTGATAAAGAAGTCTACTTCTGTCTTAATGGAATTTACAATCCATCTTATATAGATATGGAAAATGAAAGTTATACCTTTACTATAATGTTTGATAATTTCCCATAGGTCTTGAATGATGAAAAATTGTATATAAATCTATAGCATGGTTATTTGGAATTATAATCTATGGCATAATCTGAAGAATTAACAAATCAAAAATAAAACTCTATAAATATAAGTTTTAAAACTTAAACTGGATTATTGGAAAATGATTTAATTTACTTTTATTTTGATTTTAATAATTACTTTTTTGATAACCTTTTAAGTGACAATAATGAAATAAAATGTGAAATTAATCAATAATAAGCTTTCTGCTCGCTTTAAGAAAATTCAATTAAAATATAGACTTCTACCATGCTGATACCAAAATCTTCAATCAATATTAAAATCAACAATTTCATCTCTAATCGATCTCTTAACCCAATCAATAACATAAGCATCAAAACCTTTCACCAAATATTTATAATTGATGTTCTACCTTATGCTCCAAACCTAAGTATATCAAAGCCTAATCAACTATCTTACTATTTTGTCGAAGTAATTAAACATACAAAATAAAATTCATTCAAAATATATATGCAATTCAAAATCCCTCTCAAAGATACAGACTCAATTATAATTTCCCTTCCTTCAAATTTCAATTGTGAAAATTGCATCTGTTAGTATCACGATTGCTAAATCAGTAAATCAAAAATTACTCTAACAAACTTGTACGACATTAATTAAATTGATTCAATTGAAATTCTGTAGGATTAAAATTCAGTTTAATAAACATAATTAACTGAAACAATAATTTAAGTTAAGGATTAGCTGGGATATTTAATCTTTGAAGATTCGTCTTCATTAAATACTTAGATTAATTAGTTTAAAGATTTTAGAATAAGTCCTTTAAATGATTCTATTGGAATTCATTCTGCTTACACCTTGCAATTTATATCGAACATTAATTTTAATAAAAACGATACAATTATTTTAGATTTTGATCCAGATTTTAATATAAATTCAATGCAGTGTGTTGAAAATGTTTAATGCCTTTAAAATTAAAACTAAATAAAAATGAATTTCTAATTCTAAATTTAGAAAAACTAAAATATAAGTTTAATGATACAATCTATCGTTAACCCTAATACAATAAGTTCCATATATTATTACACTCTATCTCAATACAATGAAAACAATCAATTGGTTTAACAAAGTTTTATTAAATCAAATTATTTTAAATGTTAATTTGAAAACTGCATAGTTTGTTATTCTGAGTATTGTTAATAGTGTTAATAAGGGTATTTAAGAATATCTGGGAAGTGCTTATATGATTGTCCAGAAGGATACATAATTATTAATGAAAGCTGTAAGAAATGTGAGACAACAAACTATTGTTAAACATGCTCATCAAATAACCTTTCATAATGTTTGTAATGCTAAGATGGCTATTTTTTATAGAGCAATTTGTGTATTAAAAAAGACATAATAATAACAAATAATACAAATACAACATCTCCTAATTAAAATAATAATAGTTCATAAAACTCTACCTCTTAGAATGATTCAGTTAATGATTCTAAGAATAAACTAGTAAATAAAAATATCAGAAATAAATATTATTTGGGCATACTTAATTACTTAGAGGCAGGATGTTTTTGCACACTAATACTTTATAAATTAGCAAATAAAAATTTTTAGATGTTTTTGACCTCATCTATCATCTTGGGGTTTTCGATTCCGATATTTAGAATATTCTCATTAGTATTTTTTACAATTGAAGAATAATATGTATTTTTATCATTTACCCTAATTTTGCTTTTGTTTAGCTAGCTTTAAAGTTTTCATTTTCAAGCGTAGATTGAAGTTCCCCTATTAACAGATGTCCAATATAAACTCAATGTTTAAAAGTAAAATTACTTTTATCTCAATGATTTATTGTTTAAATTCTTAGATTTCAGAATAATATGTATTCTGAAAAGCAAATTAGCAAAATCAAATTTATTTAACTTTTCATTTAAATATAACGAAGAAATTAATGCTGCTCTACTTTTGAATTACAAACGGCTGATAACACTATAAAACCCTTTACAAATTACTTTGCTCTTAACTGCAATTATTATAAACAATACAAACAAGTATGATTTATATTAATTATTTAGCTATTAATTTGAATTTTTGATATATTCTTCTGTTGAATGGGTCGCCAACGCTATTATTTTTTATTAATTAAGGAAAAATAAATTCTGAGTTTAAAATGATTAAAACAGAGTACTTATTTATTATTATATTGAATTAATGAATATTTTTATGGATTAAAAATATTTAGTTTTATAATTTTGTACATTTGAGTTAATATAACCATGTATTCTGAAATAGAATTGATTGGAGTTCAAAAGTCTGAGATAATGGATCTTTTTTCTATTATAAAAAGCACATAGAAATGTTTAAAATTTTAGAATAATTATGTATTGATATAAATATAGAAAGATTTTAATTATTATATTATTATGATTTACGATCAACCAGAACATTTTGGTCTGTTCGAGAAAACATTTACAGCAAAAGAGAAGGAGGAAGTCAAACAGTTCTTGAAATATGACAGACATGTTCCTTTGAAATTGACTGAGTAAGTGTTTCATGCAGAGGCGTATTAATTATATTGCATGCATTAGAGATGCATCGAGATTTGAGAGATTAGGATAAGTTGGAGGTGCAGTTTATTCATTCTCATTCTTCTTCTTTCCAATAATAAAAGGTTTACCAATTAAATAGAGACTGTTTTGGGCTGCTGTTCCTGGAGGTATAGTTGCATGGTTAGGATGGAGAATCAAAGAGGAATTGGAATGGAATAGAGTGTATAATTGCTATTAGAAATACCAAGTAGCTCATTCGATGCACAAGAAGGTGTTCATCTGAAAATATGGCCGACACAAAATATAAATATATATAACATATCCAATTCAATAATTAATTTATCATGTTTTTTGAGTTGGACGACATCAGAAGAAGACATTCCTTGTATTTTGATTGTTATAATGCTGGTGTATGGACAGCTGCTCCCGAAAAGTAAAGGATAGTTGATATAAATTAGTTCATGGAGATGGAATTACACTAGAGGAAGCAATATCAGGATTACTAGGTAGTGTTGTAGGTGAGGCATGGCATAATTTTTACGAGAATTGGAAATTATTGTATTCAATCTATTTAAGCTTAAGGTTACGATAGTACGAATAACCAAATACTGTGAAAAGAATTGGTATAATTTCAGCAAAGCAACAATCAATCTTGAGAATTTCAAAAGATCAATGGGCACTAGAATGTAATTTGCCTTTGCTTCAGGTGGCATTGATTGGGCATTGAGATTAGCAGCATTTAGAGCAGTCAATCATGGATGGCAAAGTACTAAATTAATAAATTAAATACAGGAACTTGGGGTACATTCGAGTATGGGTTCTTGAGAAAGGTGCCAGGCACAATGTTCATTTCTCTTCTTACTGCTCCAATCGGAATTCCTTTTGAAGTTGCTAGAATGGCTTATTATGCTGATAAGACCTTCCCTAAGGAATTGTAAAAAGGATATACCTCATTTTTCAATGCTTTATGGAGAATTCCATTTGAAGAGGGACCATACTATTTCTTTAAAAATTCTTTCCCTCTATTTGCTAGAAACTTCTTCTAAACATTAACTCTTTTTTACTCTTTCGATTGGATGAAGGATAAGGTAAAGCTCATTAGATTTAGAATAATAGTTATCCGTCCTTACAAGAGTAGCTGAAATACCATATTTCCCAGTTAAGGTTTTGAATTGTTTCTTGGTCTACATACTTGGCAATCTTGACAAGTTACTCCCCTATCTTAAGTGACAAGAGAAATGGTAGATTTGTGGCCAAAACAAAATGGCGTATGTCCTTATGATGGCAATTACAGAAAGGCAGCTACTCATATTTGGTAATTAGATTTTATATTGCAAATTCAGGTATGCCAGAAATCTCAATAATTACTTCCCAGGAATGTTGAGAAATTATGCCAGCAGACAATTCTTGCCAATGTATGTGACTCTTTGGTGGGCTGACTCTTTCGGATTGTTTACATATTGGAAAATAGATATGTTTAGTGGGGCAGGATCAAATACATGGGAAGATTCATTTTGTTGAAGTCTATTAATCGATATTAAATTCAAAATGCAACAATATAATTTATTAATATATACCGTTTTTAAATTGCATTTCTTCATAAATTAAATTAATGAAAACCACATTGCTTCTGGTATTAGTTGCTTGTGCTTTTGCCACAAATACAGCCATGTTTGACAGAATCGAAAGTAGCGATTTAGGTAGAACCCTTTTGAACACAATTGCTATTTAAATGACAACAGGTGAGCCATTGGAGAGAATTTTCCAAACCCTTTATGATTTGGAAGATAGATACATTGCTGACTAAAAGGAGGATGATGCCAATAACCAAGCCTTCTAATAAGTATGTGATGCAGATTTGTCTGGCTTGAACCAAGAACTTGCCAATCTTGAATAAAGAAATACAGAATTACAAGCTGTTCTTGATGACCTCGTACCAATCAGAGACTAAAAGATCGGATAAAAGAAGGCTAAGGAACTCTAAAAGGCTGAATTATAAAAGGTCATTGATGAGACTACAGCCAAAAGATAAGAATAAGCTGATGACTTTGAAGCTTAAAGATAAGAATACACTTTTGTTTCATCAGTATTAGCTGAAGCAAGAAGACTCTTTACAGACAACCTCCAAGCTCCATCATTCTTATAAAAGGGTGAAGAAAAGGTTCACGTTACTCCATAAATCATGGCCTAAGTTGCTAGTCACATGAGTCAAGGTGCTCACAAAGCCAGCACAATGAAACACGTCAGAACCTTTGGAAAAGCCATCAAATTGTTAGCCAATCTTGCCAACAGAACTTAACAATTCGCCAACTAAGATTTAACAGGAAGAGTCATCAAATTGATCGATGATCTCTAAAACTAATTGAGTTAAGCATTCGATTTAGCCAGAAAAGCTGAAGATGACAGAACCAGAGCATTCTAAGCATATATCAGTTTACTCAATAAAGACATGAACAAATACAATTCATCAATTGCTAATTTGACTGCTGAAATCTAATCACTCTAAGACAGAATCGATGCTACCACCGCCAGTTAAAACGATGTTCTTTAAAGAATCTAAGCCAAGACCTAATAAAGAGATGACAGAAGAGGTGAATGCTAAGAGGCTGCTTATGATTATTAATAAAGAAGAGCTGCAAGAGACAAAGATAGATAGACTGTCAGTGACTTGATTGGTATCTTGAACACTAACATGAGAGATCTTAAAGAATACATCGCCTTAAGAATTGCTGCTGGTGATAAGGACCTTGAATGAAATTGAGATATAAATATCATAAAAGAAACTTATTAAAGTCTTCAAATATATACTATTTATAAAGGTTAAATGAGTTCTAAATTTCGTGCTAAAACTCCCTATAAATTATATAAAACAAAAATGTAGTAATCAATCAGTTTTATTAAAATTAAAAAATTAAACATTGATAATTTGTTAAGTAATTAAACATCTTTCTTTCTTACTTCTTGTAAAATACAAATATCACTTCTTTATGATGAATGATTTGTATTTTTAATGAGAATTACATACTTTAAGTAAATTTTAGTATTTCATTTTAATAGTAAAATTTATTGAATAATAACAATAATAAAAGAAATAAAATTATCAACAGCATGAATTTACAATATCATTCTTATTTTCAGAACCTCCAATTTTGATATTGGATTTCTCCTCTCTTTTATTTAATTATTATAATTTTTCTTTTTCATTAACTATATCGGCTATGTGATTGAATAATTCCTAAATTAATAGAAATAATACGAAAACACCAATATTCTGCTTGCAACTAGTTTCAAATACCTCAATTTTCGGATCAAGCGAATTAGCATATTGTCTAACTTCCTCCATTGGTACCTATGATTCTAAATCAATTTTGTTTGCTATAATGAATTTGGCTAAAAATCAATATCTAATCAAGAATACTAATGTCTGCCAATCCTTCCTCAATTAACTTTTCCATCCAAAATTTAAGCACTTCAAAAGATTTAGGTTTTGTTACATCATATACAATAATAGCAATATGTGCATCTATTTTATAGCAATTATGGAATACCCTTATAATAAAGGTTAGCTATGCTCCTATAAACTTCTTAACCTGCAGTATCCCAAATCTATAATTCTATTAATCTACCATCTCTTAAAAGTTATTTAGGAGAAAACTCAGCACCCACAGTCTAAGTTCTTGTATCAGTAAAGTCATTTTTAGTAAATCTTTGAATCAAACTACTTTTGCCCACAGCATAATCACCTAAAGTGACTATCTTAGTTTAAATGGGTTTTTGCATAATATTATATATTGTTATTTTTATTTTATGTAATATTATGATATTCAAAACTTGTCTAATGTTGATAAATCTTAGGGTAACTATTGTAATTTGTCTGGATATTATTTAAGAATCTATTATAAAACCTAATCAAATAGTAATAAGACAAATTACTTCGTCATCTGTATGCTTTTTAACGTCTGAAGCTTCTTCTTCAAATTTAACAAAAGAGATTGCAACTCCATTAGTCTCTTATCTGCCAGCTCTTCCAACCTAAAAATTTAAATAATATGAGTACTCTATGTAAATAAGTTTCCAAAGAATCAGGCATATCAAAATTGATAACATAATTGACCTTATCAATATCAATACCCCTTCCCATTAGGTTGGTAGCAACCAGTAATCTGAAATGTCCATTTCTGAATTATTCATAGGTCTTTTGTCTCAATTTTTAATGGTCTGGTCCCAATCTGTTGCCACCATAGAGTTATCTGACTGAATCCTCTCCCTTCTTTTTGAGTTCAGCAACTAATGCATCGGCCTTTTCTGAGCTCTTAACAAAAATGATGCATTGATTTAATTTGCATGTATTTAAGATTTATCTCAAATAATGGAATTTAAGAGTTTCAGGTACTTTCATATAGTATTACTTCAATTTATCTAAAAAGAGTTGTTCTGGTTTGATTGTAATTTCATAAATCTTGGAATACCAGAATAATGTACGTGTTTGTTATCAGCAATGAACTTTTTGAGTGATGTTCTGCTTGATTCTGTAAAGGTTGCACTAAATGCCATAAATTATTTCTCTTGTGGTGAACGTAAGAAGATGTCCTAGATGTCCTTTCTAAAAATAATTTTTTTAAAAATCAGCACCTCATGTTTAAATCTTCTATCATAGTATCGGCTTCATCCAATATGAAGTACTTCAATCTGTCTACTTTCAAAGCCTTTCTCTCGCAAATCAAATCCTTAAGACGTCCTGGAGTACTAGAAATTAGATTCAATGTTTACCCAACTATAATTTAAGGCTTGACTGTTTCAATTGTTGAGATATTTACAGTGACTGGTTCTCCTCCTCCATAAAAGCACTCAACTTTGATATTTTTCATAAACTTTCCCAATCTTAAAAATTCATCACGAGCCTATTATATTTACACATCTCTTACTTATTGGGCCAACTCTCTTGTGTGAGTGATTACAAGACATTCCACTTTGTTGCTTTCAGTGTTGATCGTATTCAATACAGTCAGAACAAACACAGCTGTCTTTCCTGTTCCTGCTTTTGCTTGGCAAATCAATTGTTCTCCTTATAGTGCATTTGTCAACGATTCGGCTTGGACTATGGAAATATAGAACAATACTAATTACCTCTTGTAGGATGCTCAAACCCGGCTTCTTTTACGGCTCGTAAGAGCTCCTCTTTCAGCCCAAAGTTTTTGAATTATGAGACATTGTAATTGTCATATTTTCTACGATTCTCAATATTTGCTCTTACTATATTTCCTATTTTGTAGGTTGTTATGGATCATCATAAAATTCAGGAATATCCTCTAATCCGCTCATTTATTAAATAAAAGATTTATTATTTTAATATCCTTATTTAAATCAAATCACTATAATATTCTGCTCTTCAAATCCCTTCTAAAAGTTGTCTCTCTTCCCAAGAACCTCTCATTTCAATTGTATACTCTAATGTAAATTACGTATTTGCTTTATTAAATCCTCCTTCACTCTCTAATAAATATAGAAAATTTCAGTATTTTCAGTAATTTATATTATTACTGTGAAGAAAGATAGAATTATAATAAGAGTAAAAAAATGAAATTTCTATTTGGATACAACATGAAATT
Organism: Paramecium tetraurelia; assembly: GCF_000165425.1. Taxonomy (NCBI): domain Eukaryota; phylum Ciliophora; class Oligohymenophorea; order Peniculida; family Parameciidae; genus Paramecium; species Paramecium tetraurelia. The sequence goes on along the minus strand of NW_001799638.1, from coordinate 57,064 downwards.
TATTGATGTGATATAATAAACTCAAATGATGAGCATAAGCAATGCTAATCCCAAGGTAATTAATTAAGCATAACTTGATGAGCCTTAGCAAACTTCACATGCACTTGAATCAGTGTTCCAATAATATGATCCTCTTGTAAGAACTGCGCAATTTGATTAAGTTAATCCTGTAGCATCAGCACATGTACTTGTTCCAGCTGTCCATGAACATATTTACCATGTAGTAACAACATCAGATCTAATGGCGGTACAATCAAGGGCTGTAGTCTATTAGGCACATGTTGGTGCTACACAAGCAGCTTAACTATTCCAAAAGCATTAGTGGGTTGTGCACTCAGTTTCTGTAGTGTGTTCTGAACACTTCTTAAGTGAAGTGATGGCTTTGCATGGATATAATCCATCAGATCCTTTTGTATCTGCTAAGCATCCTATGGTCAAACAAGTGGCTTCATCTGAATATTTATAGTCAGAACAAGATGTAAATGTTGCACATTGACTAGATGGAGTAAATGCACAAACTGAATTGGCTACATTGCATTAAACTATAGTAGTTTTAGTAGAGCAATCAACATCAACACATTCTGAGTTGGTCCATTCACAAGCAGAAGCAGCATTACAATCCAATTGGGTGGTGAAAGTATCACAAGAACAATCGCTTCCTGAGATATCTACACTGAATCCATTCAAAGTGACTAAAATCATTCCTAGAATAAGTAGTGTTGAGTGAGCCATTTTATTATTATAATTTTTGAATTTATTTAAATCAGGATTTGAATGGCTACAGGTAAATCACAATATATTATATTTATCAAATATTTAAAAATTAAAATTAGACGTATTTTTGACTATTTAACTTTTATAGAATACTAAAAAATTGATTTTTTTTATTTCTAAATCTCTTTTAATGCACTCCTTATGTATTAAGGGTACAATATGAAAAGTCAACTCCTCGTTTAAGAATTATATCTTCTATAATTATATATCTATATCTATCAAATGCTGAAAATAACTTTTTACTAGAAAATTTGATCACAAACAACCACCTTTCTTCAAACATATATTGTATTAGAACAGCTTAAAAATTAGAAGAAGAATTTTTGCTGGAAGTTATCTATTCTAAGACCAATTAGAGAACCTTTTTGATTTGCTAAACTCAAAGACAATTAATTGTTATAAATGATATAAGTTTAAATATATAAAGTGGTTTCTAGTAACTTAAGCATCAAAATTAGATGTGAGTGAAAATCAGGTAATTCAAATGAATTATCAACAATACTTATAAGTGATAGTTTAGATCATTACTATCATGCTTAATAACACTATTGAAACTGTTTAACATCACATTGATGAATTTAACAGGTCGAATTGTAGGAAACAATGAATTTTGGGAAAATTCTGTTGTTCTAATTATAATTAATAATACGTATAATTATAATAAATATAATTTAATTGAGTGATAAATAATATTATATCATGATATTTGGTTAAAATTATATCTGAGACAAATATCTGTGGCTCATGTTAAATTAATCTGCTATTTTTATCTAATTAAGATAATTAGATCATACCATTGTTATGATAGACAATCAAATTGGGTTCATATTATTATTTATAACTGTGGTTGATAGGATTCTTGGGTAATGAAGAGATAATCAATTTGATTAACATAGTAGCGCTAGTAAATAAATATATTAATAAATCTAAATATAAAAATTTAAATACATCTTTTAGAAAAAATAAATATAAATAATGAATAATAAGGCAGCTAGCTCGAAATAAACTCCAGCTGTGCGTTAACAACCTTAAGCGACAACAACTACTTCCTAAAATAGGGTATTAATTTTTTTAAATGATAGACTCCTCAACCTATGATTCAAAATATGGCTAGGGTTACCGATCCTAAGCATGTGCCTAAAGAAATTAGGGATCAGTTTTTAAAGAAAATCCATTTTTGCTCTTAACCATACGATTTTAATGATGATACTAAAAATGTAAAGGAAAAATAAGAACGATCTTAATATTTACAAGAATTATTTGATTTATTAAAAGAGCCTAACTTTGTAGTGAATTTGGTTGTTCCTCATTTAGATCTAATTATAGAGATGATTGAGAAGAATATATTCAGACCATTACCAATTTTAAAAAAGACAGCAACAAATGGTGAAATCGGAATGGAAGATGATGATGTAAGAACAATAATTAAATAAATTAGTAATTAATTGATCCAGCCTGGACTCATTTACAACCAGTTTATGAATATTTCTTATAATTAATAGTTAACGAATAACCAGATGTCAAATCACTCAAGGTATTTCTTTTATAAATATTTCAAGATTTTTATCACTCATTCATTTATATAAGAATTCTTGGAGTTATTTGATTCTGAGGAGCCTCGGGAAAGGGAATATCTGAAGAACATCCTACATAGATTATATGCTAAGTTGGTTCCAAGAAGAAAGATGATAAGAAAGGCAATAAACGATTGTTTTTACACTCTCATCCACGAAACCTACAAATTCAATGGAGCAGCTGAGTTATTGGATATATTGGCAAGCATCATTAGTGGATTTGCAGTTCCTTTGAGAGAAGAACATGTAATATTTTTCAAAACTGTTATCATCCCCTTACATAAAGTTTAAACCTGTTAATTTTATCATGAATAATTGTTAAGATGCTCAATGCTCTTCTTATCTAAAGATCCCACCTTAGCAACATTTTTAGTTGAAGGATTATTGAGATATTGGCCATTTGCCAATTCAGCCAAAGAAGTGATGTTCCTGAATGAACTATTGGAAGTCTTGGAAGTTTGTGAAATCTCTAAGTTAGAGCCCTTGATTCCAAAATTATTCAAAAGATTAATCAAGTGCATAGCAGGACCTCATTTACAAGTGGCTGATAGAGCAATGTGTTTCTTTGAGAATGATTACTTCTTAACCATTCTCAAGAGCTATAAACCTTTCACCTTCCCTTTATTGGTCCCAGTAATCGCATAGATAGCAGATACACATTGGCATAAGGTATTGTAAGAGTCTTTGAATGCACTCAAGACTATTCTCAAAGAGATTGATTATTAGGCATTCGACAAAGCCTTGAATAACAAGGATCCCAAGTATCTATACATCATTTAGGATGCCAAGAACCAAAAAAAAGACAGATAAAAGATTGAAGAGAAGGTATTTATTCAAATGATCAATTCTATTAGTGGAAGAATCTAACCAAATAGGCTATTCAAAAGAACCCAAATTTCAAGGAACCGATTGTTCCTTACTCAGACACTCACATTGTCGGAGAACACAATGGTCTTAACAATGGAAATATTACCATTCTATGATCGGAATTATATATTAGCATATAAAATAAATTCATATATACATTTAAGTAGTTTAGTTTAGGAATTGTTCTCGCTTGTTTAAACTGCACAGAAGAACCATTTATGATTAGATTATTATTCAGTATCAAAACAACCAATGGTTCTTCGATGTATTCTATTAGATAAAGTGAAGAATAATAAATATAGGCTTTCGAAATGTAGCATAATAATTTTATTTAATTTGTTAATTTAAATATCTCAATGGAAAAAAATAAATTTCAGGAGCTCTGGCAAACCTATATTTGCCCTGAACGAAAACTCAAAAGATTTAAATAAGCAAAGGACAAGAAAAGATACATTAAAAAGGCTTATCCTCTTGAATTCGGACCTGATGGCAAGACCTTACTGTAAAGAGGACCATGGACATAGTAGGAAAAAGAAATTTATTTATAAATTTGCTAAAATCATTAGAAAGAATGTCTATCAAACCAAACCAAAGAACTATTTTAGGAAATACTCCAATTAATACCAACTAGAAACCTTACCCAACTCAAAGGTTATCATAATAATCACAATCCTTTCCAAACCATTATAATTAAAGAGAGCAAAAGAATCAGAAGAACTAAATTTCAAATGAGTCAAGAAAAACTGAAAGAGTTTGCCTTAAAAAACAAAAAGAAAAGGCAAATTAAATAATTAGAGAAACTTTCCAACCTTAATAATCAAATCATCACCCAAGAAACATAAATTATTCAATTTAAATTGGATGATGACAAACAAATCGAAATAAAGGTCTTTATAAATACCGATCTATTATTGAATCTCAACTATACAGAAGATGTAAAATTAGAGAAAGATGAAATTAAAACTGAGAATTTAGAAAGTGGAATCTAAGAAGGAAAAGAATAACTTTGTTAATAGAAGACCTAAAAAGATAAAATTGTAGTTAAACTACGTAACCAACAAGAAATAAAAGTTGAGAACGTAGAAGACGAACCTTCATTGATTAATAAGGCCAAATAAATTGTTTTTAAGGAATTAATTTGTTTTATAGAATTAGAAAACAAATAAAATAAACGATTGTTTAGAGAACTAAAGTAATTTCAACCAAGAGAGAAACACTATAGATAATTAGTTAATTTCAAACAACCACACAAAGATGATGTGCCTCAGATTGAATAAAAATAAAACAATTAGAAAGATGAATAATAAAAAAAAGATAAAAAAGTTTAATAATAGATCACCTAACCAATCAATACTTAAAATTTATAGGAAGTTAGATTATCTCCAGAAAAATAACAGAAAGCATAGATCCAAACTAATAGAATTAAAAATAGTGTTGACTAAAAATTAATTATTGTGGAAAATTAAGAATAGACAAATTAAAATCCGAATTACATTCAAATTATTGATAATAATCATAATCAATTTGATTAATAGCAGATTAAACAATCAAATAGTTTGATTAAGTCAAAAAAGAGATCTTTGAGTTGGTAAGAAATTCAAGTAATTGAAATACCTTAAGATGTTTAAAATGGATAAGAGAAACCTAATAAAGATGAAATAAATTAATAGTTTTAAGAAAATTAAGAAGTTGATGATTAATCAGAAAATGATAATAAAAAATCTAGATAAAAATTATAATAGTTAAAACAAATACAAAAATAGATTAAAAGAGAAAAGAAGGTTGAATTAGAAAAATAAAAATCATAAGAATTGGAAAGATAAAGAGAAATAGTATTAGAAAAAGAAATTTAAATAGAGCTAGAAAAGGAGAGACTAAGATAGATAGAGAGAGATAAATAACAAGAAATTTAGAGATATAAAAAATTGGAATAATAAAAAGAAAAAGAAAAGTCAAGAGAGAAGAAGAAAGAGAAGCGATTATAGTTTTGTAATGAACATGATAGAAAAGAAAGAAACAGAACTAAAAATAGAGAGCTTAAATCACTTTAGTAATTAAGTTAATAATAAAATAAAACCAATAACAAAGAACCAAAGAAAGCAAAGCCCTAAAATAATTAAAGCCAAAAATCCTAAGGATAAATTCATCATATTAAAAAGTAATCGGGTGAACAAATGGCAGAAAATCAAAATTAATAATAATAAGAATTAAATCTTCCTTCTTATATCCCTCATCCATATTAAATACCAATGCTTGATCCAATCTAGTAATAATAATAATACTATATGAAATAACTTTAAGGGAGTTAATTCTTTGCCGTTAAGGATTGCTATTAGTAACTACAATTCACTGAAGGATAATATTAAAATTAATAAGAGTTAAAAAATTAAAACAAAGATTTAAGTAAACCAGATAATAATCCTTAATTTTCTTAAATGATTCCAATTCAAATTTAAAATTACCCTTAATAAGACTAAGCTATTTAATAATCCTAAGCGCAAGTACCATTTTAGCCACATTCTCCCTACATTGGTAATCCATACTTTTATCCGTAATTTATGCCTGTTAGACAAGTTCAATAGTAACTATAAGATGGATAATAGAATTCGAATAAAGAACAATATCAAGTGGAAATGATGTATGTTTTTCAAGAAGTCCCATAAAATTTTGATCCAAATTGCTTTTTTTAATTTTCCCCATAGAGTTTTGTGTCTATCCCTGGAGGCTCCAAGTTAGGGGATGCTCTTAAATGAGAATATTATTAATTAAATATTATTCATACAATTGTATTTTTTCACTCTTAGATTATATTAATAAATTCCATTTAGAATGAAATAATGAGATTAAAAAAAAAAAAGAAGTTTAAAAAATTAATAATTAATTGCTATTCCTTCATTCTTCTTATTTAAACGGTGATATAATTAAAATACATACATTCTTGGTTATTTATAATTTGTAAATAAATATAACATATTATAACTTGTGTAAATAACTGGAAATAATTTAATTAAGTTAGACAATAGTATATTTAATAAGCCTTAATAAAATTTATACTTATAATGCTAGATAATAAATAATAAGAAAAAATCATAATATAATCATTTTTTTATCAAATCATCTCTTAAGATGAAGAGCTAAATTTTGGATTGATCGAAAAATTATAGAATTCGAAGTCATTAAACGATACTTTTTTTTTACTTTTTAAATTTGATTTCAAATCTTTATTATTACTCTTAATACATGACTTGCTATTTTCAGGAATTTGATATCGATACTCTTTTTTTTCATTTAATTTAACTTATTCTTCTATTCGAAATTATTAATTCTCTTGATCAATAGTAAAATCACTTATGTTACCATTGATTAGAGGATCAATGGTAGAATTAGAATTCCTATGTCTTTGTTCTAAGAATTTATTAAATTTATGGAGATTATCGGGCTTGCAAAAATCACCCTCATCATTTGGCACAGAACATTGAATTGTTTCGATTTAACTTAGCTACTAATCTAATTTAACAGATTTGCAAATTTAACCCATTTATAAATATTATTTAATTAACTCAAATCATGCATTGACTTCTTTCGAAGATATGTTGTTCTAAAGTTTGCTATTTTTCGTAATATAAACATTGTGATTATAATTCGATAAAAAAAACACTGGAATTAATCATAAAGATTTATTGTTGTTATTAATTGAAATAAATTATCTTCTATGCGGAAAGAATTAATTTTTAAGTGTTTCTTATTGTTACATTTGTATCGATAAATTATAATGGAAACTCAATAAATTTATAATAAATTATCAGTTTTAATAATTGCAAGAATGAGCTAAACATGGATCAAAATATTAGAGTAATAACTTAATTAAGGTTAAGTGTTGCGAATGGAGACAATTTGAAGTTATTTTTCAAGAATTTTCTTTTTTTGGAAATCTTAAAATTTAATAAAGTATTAAAAGTCATTCTAGAAGTTTAAATTGTCTTTATCTTAACGTAAAGAGAAGGGCTGTCCAATTTGTTTTATTCAATATATTCTTTTACGGTTTTCGATAAACGTCAATAAACAATATATGTATATAATTTGGAAGTGATCTAAAAGTAAAAATTAAGTAAGAATGCAATGAATTTTAATTTATATATATTCAATAATATATATTTTAAATATGTCGATTAATATTTTAATAAATAAATAGATAGCATGTTAATCTTTAAATAATAAAACTAATGTGAATACAAATAGTGAATGAAGATAGGTGGAATTGTATAGGAAATATAGAGCCAAAATAAGAATATGTAATATAATGATGTAAAATTGATATTATTCATCCAGATTATGATTGTTATTCTATTTTTTGAGATTCCTATTATTTTTCAAGGATTTCTTGATCTTGAGTCTAAACCTAATTATTTGTTTCCTCATTTTTAGTTTCATCATTTTTGGTTTCATCCTTTAATTAGTTGGTATCTTCGTTTGAATTTTCATTATTGGGTTGATTTTGGTCTTATTTTCCATCATTTAAATCTTCTAATATAGTTGAAAATTTTTTTTGATTTTTTTATTCACAGTCTGTTTCCTGATTAAGTTAAACTGAATTATCAATTTATTAAGGACTAGTGAAACTTTTAGATAATATTTATAAATTATGTTCTGATTAATCATCTTCCTGACCTTAATATGATTGTTGATTTAAATATTATGATTTTTTAATTCTTTGGCGAATTTATGAGGATCTTTTCATTTAGAATTCTTTAAATCTTTGGCATTGTTCATTAATTTATATTATTTCCAAATGGATTTTACTAATACAATTTTCAAGTTCCACCAATTATTTTGATTTATGATTGATATCCTATTTGAATAGTTTAAGATCAGCCTAATATTTCTCATCAATTATTTTCTTATGCCTTTCCTGATTTTATATTTGAAGTTAGATTTTTAAATATTGTTATTCTATTTATGGGTCTTACTCTAAAATGGCAGCACTTTATTATTCTTTAAAAATGACCTTGTCTCTTACTTTGGACTGGTATTCTGAAAACTATTGAAATTTTTTCTGTTCATTATCAATCAATTCATATAATTAATAGTTTTTTAATTGATATTCTTATATGGATTTTTCGATTTATCGGCTTTATTGCTAAATAATTTAATTATAATTACATTTCATTTTGGAGTGCAGAAACTCCTTGTTGTTCTTCAATTTGAGTGATTTCCTTTCCTTATCGTTGAGTGATTTTCTTTTAGGTTTCTATTTATTAGGCAAGTGTTTTTATATTATCTTCACATTATGAAATTTTATTTTCTAAATCTATTTTCATGGTTTTTTATTCTAAAATGGTTAATCTTTTCTATTGTTAATGAATCTAAAATTTTAATCTTTTCAAAATTTCAACATTATTCATTTATTCTTTTTATAAGACATCCTTATTAGGGAACTGAATTTGTTCTAAATGAATTTAAAAAGTACTTTTGACTGGTTTCTTTTTTGATAAGTAAATCCCAACTTCATCATTCAATTATTTTAAAAGAGCTCTCAATTTTTCTGGTTTGTTATTGCATTCTTCAGACAATTAAGAGTACTTCGTATCTAAAATAATGTAAATAGATTACAATAGTTTTCTTGGATCACTTTAGGTGTGAGAGCCTTCATAAAATATTAAAAATATATAAATTTAATTGAAACAACTGATTGTTACATCGAATTAATTTGAATATACAAAAGTGAGTAAGATGAAACTTAGAAACCTACAATTAGATAGGGTGCTTAAACAAAATGAGAATTAAAATATTAATCAATTTTTGATAATACTTAGACTTGATAATTAAAACAAGTGCAGTTTCTATTAAATTATATTTACGTATTATTATGAAATTTTATCAATTAAATGCGTAATGATAAAGACAAATATCTTCTATTTTATTTAATGAAAAATATCCAATTGGTATTATTAATTGCCCTATTTGGGTTTGCTGCTGCAGATATAACTATCTATAAATCAAAGAGATGCGAATGTTCCTCATTTATCAAGTCAGAGTGTGATAAGTGGTACGATTGCAAATGGAATGAATCATCTTGTTTAGAAAAGGAATGCAGCGATTACACAACAGAAGACAAATGCACTGGAGAATGTCAATGGAAAGGTGGAAAATGTATTGATGAGAAGAAAGAATGTGAAGATATGCCAAATGAAGAAAGTTGTTCAAATATGGCTGAATGTGGTTGGAAAGATAACAAATGCATTGAATTTACTCAATGTTCAGATTTCACTGTGACTAAGGCAGAAAGATGCTCTGTCTTGAAGGGTGAAAATGGAGAGAGATGCTAAGCTAAGGGAGTTAGTGTGACTACATTATTCTACAAACATTTAGCTGTAGCTGCTGGATTTTAATGTGAAAATAAGGTGTATGTTGATTGTTCCAAATTTGTGACTGAAGCAACATGCAAAGGAGATGCAACTGCAACTGCCAAATGTTAATGGAAAAGTGATGGCAAGTGTTATGCCTTTGAATTGAAAACATGCAGAGATGCTGACGGATTCAATCAAATGTGTGATCCAAAATATTGCAAGAAGGATGGATAATTATGTGTGAATAGATCATGTTCAGACATTACCACCTAGGCCTAATGTACCTCTTTACCAAAGATTGACAGCAATAAGTCCATCTTATGCAAATGGGGCACTGATAATAAATGTGCAACTGCAACTGACGCTACTCATTTGAATGAACAAACTTGTAATGATGTTACTTTTGGTTCCTATCATTGGGTGACAAATACTTGCCAATAATGCTCTTCCAATTGGATTCTATCAATCATGTCATTGATTGTCTTGGTTGCCCTTATTTGAATGAATTATACATTATTCAATATTGAACACAAAAAAAACATATAAATTTAATAAAACTATCTATTTATATTATAAATTTTAATATATTATTTGTGGTTTATATAATTATTCATTTTTATTAAAATTGGTGTAACATATTTAGCATATTTTTATCAAATTATTCATTATTATAATATAAAAACAATTAATTTTATGAGAATTGCATCATTAAATGCTAATTACATCGTTTATAATACGAATTAAATTAAAATTCTTAACTAAAAGCTTTTCTTAAACCTGAATTAAAAATTAAATGAATAGACACTTAAGTAAGCTACTTAAAAAATCATTCTCTTTGTCAACTAAACCAAACCAAAACTATACTATGCCACATCCCATATGGAATAAACCAGAATTGGAGAAAGTTAGCTTGGAACATAAAACTGCAATTACCTTTGGAGACCATTTTGCCTACTACTTCATTCAATCAATGAGACTTGGATTTGATGTCATGAGTGGATATAAAAAGACTCTACCATTCTAATCAGAATTGGTGTCAGAAAAGAAGTGGATCAATAGAGTTCTATTTTTGGAGACTGTCGCTGGAGTCCCAGGATTTGTTGCTGGTATGCATAGACATTTGAGATCATTGAGAGGAATGAAAAGAGATTAAGGATGGATTCACACCTTGCTAGAAGAGGCAGAAAATGAGAGAATTCATTTGTTGACTTTTTTAAACATCAAAAAACCCTCCTTAATATTCAGAACTGGAGTGGTTTTAGCTTAAGCTTGGTATGTTGCACTATTTGGAGTGGCATACATTTTCTGGCCTAGAGTCTGTCATAGGATTGTGGGATACTTAGAAGAAGAAGCAGTTAAAACTTATACTCATATGATTCATGAAATAGAAAGAGAAGGCAGTCCAATTCATTCTTGGACCACTCGCAAAGCCAATCAAAATTCAATTGAATATTGGGGATTAGATGAAAATGCCACTCTACTGGATGTCGTTAAAGCGATAAGAAAAGATGAAGAACATCACAAAGATGTAAATCATTACTTTGCAGATGACTACACTTAATCAAAACCTAATCCTTTTCCTCCAGGCAAATGAAAAAATATTTTTATAAATTTCTATTTATCACAATAATAAAATAAATAATAAACTTTTTCACTTACTACTTTTAATATTTTTTAATTATTGAATGAATTGATCAATTAGATTATTAGAGGACGAAATTGTTTGCCGATTAATAAATTCTTTTAACAATTTTATGACATCGTTCCCAATTTTAATTTATTTCTTTAATTTATTTTGATTTTTAGTGGAGCAAGAAAATTTTAAAAATATTCCAAAATTTTTGTTGTTTATTCTTTCCCCTAGCTCCTCGCTTAATTTTGTACTATAACTTTGATTTACGATGCAATTTGATTCAATTGGTAGTCTAGAATTATATTCGAATAATGTGAAGTCAGTTAATTCAATAACTAAATTTCCTAACACTGCTACAATATCCTTCTCTAAATAATTCTTATCAATGATTATTGGTTCTAATAAAATCACATTGGCCTAATATAAGGAGATATTCTCTGAAGCATAATCTATTTCCCTTTCTCTTTCTATGTCTGAGTCTGAGTCTTTGCTTGACCTTTCATTCTTCCTTTTTTCATTTTTAAACATAACTCTATCTACTTTTTATTTATATTCATTATTTTTCCAATTTTCTATTAGCTTTTTTATTATATTAATTGTCATTTACTATAAAAATTATAATATTCTGTTTGCCTACATTTATCATTTTAGTCCAAGTGCCAATGCTTTCTTAAATAATTTGATTTTCCTACGCATGCATCTGTATTACTATAAGCATTAACATCATTTTCACATTATTTAGAACAGTTAATTTGAAATATATTAATAATCAGACCAATTCAAATTTATTGGGTTACTTTAAGCAAAGAATTTTATACCTAGCCTATTAATAGCTTTAAAATTAATTTAAATTAACTACTTTTGTGCAATCATAGTTAGGAATTAATGATCACTAGGTAGAAACAATACAATCCATGATTAATAAATACATAGGATTATACTACGATAATTTAAAAAAGGAAGGGATTTGTAAATTATATATAATTCTTGATTGTTATTATTTATAATAATATATAAAATATTGAGGTTTACTTAATGGGAGGCTGCGAGTTTAAATTTAGGGGTTCGAATGATGATTCATGTAAGAAAAGAATATATGTAGAAATGACATTACAGAATTTTGAATTAATATCAGTTGTTGGATAAGGAGGATTTGGAAAAGTATACAAAGCAAGACTTAACAAAACTCGCAATATAGTTGTAGCACTTAAAGTCATGTCCAAAGTTAAGTACATAACTAAATTATATTACAAGAGTGATACAGAAAAAAAGCGTGAGTTCAGTGATGAATGAATTACAGATTTTATCAACCCTAAGACATGAGTAATTATACCTGGATAATACTAGATTTATAATCAATATTATCAGTGCCTTTTAAGATCGTTGTTCCTTGTATTTAGCTATGGATTTCTTGGCTGGAGGAGATTTAAGATTTCATTTATGCAAATATCGAAAATTCTCTGAAGCAATTACACAGCATATAGTGATTTGCATAATTATAGGACTCGATTATATACATTCAAATGGCATAATACATAGAGATATCAAGCCTGAAAACCTAGTATTTGATAGCCAAGGCTATTTAAGAATTACTGATTTTGGAATCGCTAGAATATGGAAACCATAAAACAGTCATGAAACGAGTGGCACTCCTGGTTACATGGCTCCTGAAGTGATGTGCAGACAAAATCATGGAGTTGCTGTAGACTACTTTGCTTTGGGCATTATTATGCATGAGTGTATTGTACACTATTGTTTCTATTTTAGCTTGGCAAACGCCCATATAATGGAAAGAGTAGACAAGAAATTCGAGATTAAATTATTGCTAAATAGGCTGCTATTGCTGAAGTTCCTTAAGGGTGGAGTACTGCAGCCATTGCTTTTGCTAATGCTTTGATGTAAAGGAAGCCTTAATTGAGATTGGGGTGTAATGGGCCAGAGGAAGTTAAAAGCCATCCTTGGTTCAAAGATATCAAATGGGCGAATTATGAAAAGAAACTGATTACTTCTCCTTTCATCCCTGATGGAAAATTGGAAAATTATCTAAAGTCTAATCAACTTGACTCCCTTGAAGATTAATCTATTCTCCATTCTGAATAAGTTTAATGTAAAGATGACTTAAAATCTTAGAATAATTCTTAGGGTATGAACATTTGCCTCAACTCAATGGATAGCCTGCTTGCATATCATCTATCGTTTCCCCCAGAACTCCGAACTTAAGGATTCAGCTTAAAAAAGAGTAATGATTTTTATTTAATTTTACACTATCTATTAAGTTACACAAATTTTGAATAATGTTTTTATTTCATAAATGCAATATATTATTTTTAATAATTTAAATATTAATATTTAATATTAATGTTATTTGTATATTAATACAGTTTCATTATCTTGGATTAAATTTAGTATGACTTACATAAAACAACAAGATCAATGAAATTCTTCATTCAAATAAATATATTATTTTTACATATTATTAAACTATATTATGAGAGCTTTATTGTAAGATCAGATGTGCTAAATTCAAAAAACAAAAATTTTGAAATTGTTCATACCACTTCTATTTTGAAGAAGAAATGTTTCCATATCAATAATTCGAAATTTTATAATATATAACGATACTGCAAATTATTCTGAATGCGTTTCTTTACTTTTGATTTTTATATTGAATAAATTTCAGTCCTAAAAAATTGATTCAACACGTGAAAAATACATATATATCAACTCATATTTCATCAGGAAGGATAGTCAACTGAAGTAAGGCGGTTAAACACAATTGTTGTTAAATTCGGATTAAAATTCATGTTATCAAAAAAATTTGTTAGCAATTCTTATTATGCTCCTTCCTCTTCAAATTAATTAATAGAATGCTGTTATTGACTAGACATTAATAAGAATGCTTACTCTCCAAAGATTAAGTTCCAATTATAGCGTAAAAACTTATAATACCGATTTTTTACGGCATTTTAACTTCTATCTAAAAAATACTTAGAAATGATTTAAAATCTTGGACCATGCTCTTTTACAAGATTGAGGATTTTTTCATCTTCTTAAAAAGTGAATGGAGTATGTTTTTCGAAACCTAGATTTTTTTTTTTGTTCACCCTTTTCCTTTTCTTTGTTTGAAAATCGCATTTTTTTTTTCTAGCGACTTTTTTTTATTTTTTTGGAACACTCTATAAAACCAATTCCAAACTATCTGTTTAAGATGGCAATGGATCATCTAAATGTACCAGAATTGGTTGATTTTCATAAGAAGTTTCCCCAAATTCTTCTTAAAATTGAGAAAAAGAAATTTCATCATAAGATTTAATTTTTTTCATCTCAAATAATAATAAAATTAAGTATTATTTACTAAAGTATTTATGCTCAAAACTATGATTATTTTAAATTACATTTATCGTGTATTTATTGTAGAGTACTATAACTATTGTTTATTGTATATTTTCTTATTTATCTGAATCGATTAGTAGAATCATTAGGATTAAGTTATTCATAATATAGTATGTAGAGTGCAAATGAATCGATATTATGAAAATAACAATTTTGGCCTTAAAGTAATTCATAATAAAGACAACTAAAAACAATATATAATATGGTTAAAATCACTTTTATGCCATCTAAGGAATATAGCATATATCCAATAGGATAATTGATTTGATACATTTTATACATTTTTTATGGATGGATGATAGATGTAGATATAATTGATTAATGTATATCAAAAAAAAGGCAAAATCTAACCAAATTCAGGATAATAAGCAAGAGCTATGAAAATATCATATTTTTTTTGAAGTTACTCAATAATTTTGGAATCTTCTTCACTTTGTTCTAATATTGTTATCAAATTTAAGATATATTCAAATACTTATACTTAGCATTTAATTCTATAAGAGATAAATTTAGGTTGTCGTTATGTATATTGAAGACTGCTCTAGTTTGTCCTTCAGAATAAAGGTAATTGATACTTATTTTAGCATTATACAACATAGATATTTATCTCAAGAATACAGAATTTACTTCACCTTATATATCACTCTCATCTATTCATATTATACTTAAAGACTTGTAAAACATGACTGCAATCATCTTAATCAATCATTCCCAGATATCTAACTTTAATTTTCATAAGCTAGATTCTTTATTCAAGAATTTATAAAAAGAGAAATGAAATCGAAATAATGGACACGGTAATTTAATGTGAATTTTAAGTATGCGAGTTAAATTATTAAATATATCCAAAAGATTTATTAAAAATATTGTTTTAATGAAAAATGATATTTTGTCATTAATCCAATGCAGATTTAGAACCATAAGCAATAATTTATTTGCTTTCATCATACAGAACTAAAGCGAATGATTAAAATCCTCTCGAGTAATTTTTTCCCTAAAAAAATGCTTATGTTCCTTCTTTTTTAGCAATCTTGACTGCACAATCCAGGGTATTTTTATAGAGAGTATCAGCTCTCTCTAATTAAAGAATATTTACTAAAAATTACTAAATTACATCATCATTCTTTATCTAATTGTATCAAGTGGCCTTAAGATGAAATCAGATATTTGATGGATGTAAAAAGCAACAAAGCATTTTACAAAAATGTTACCCATCAACCACTGTTAGAATATAGTTTCTTTTGCTGTATCATAAGCACCAAAATAGAGACCTCTATATAAACTCACTTGCATAACTGAGACTCCAAAATATCTGTATAATCCGATGAAACCTTCAGACTTATAAACTTTGCTCAAACAATCTGTTAAATCAATGAATTGCCTGGCATTATTCTTTTCAATATCTGCAGACAATCTTGTTCTTCCAAGATCGAGTGGATGAAATATGATCAATGATGTAGCACCAGCTGCACTCCCTGAAGCAATATTTCCTAAGAAGAAGAGGAATTTCTCTTTCTTTGGGTCTGGTTAATGAACACTCTATACCAAAATGGCAGAACAACTTCCTATATTCATCTTTGAAAGCAAAGTTCAGACCTTGGGCAGGGAAAATTCTGATGATATTACCTCTCCACATAGCAAAGCCCTTTAACTATACAAAATATATATTGTACCTAATTTCTATGAAATGAGATGATGTGATCAAAAATACCTTTGTATTTCTAATCATTTGAGGTATACAATTTGATCATATAAAATGGACTAAAAACAGTCTATAAAACAGCAGCTGAAAAACCACCTATTAAGAAATCTCTTAAAAAATCAGCCATTTTAAAATTTGTGCTTCACAAAATGAATAAATAAATATTTCTTGCTTTTATTTTTCACATTTGATCACTCTTAATATTTTTCAATAAAATCTGTCTTGAATGTTATTTCTTAATCTTCTCTTATATTTTCGATAATCCTCATCTTTAAATACCTGAACAGAAATTATATAGATTAGCAAGCATGCTATTATTTCTTTCAATATAATAATTTCATTAGGGATTAAATTTATAATTTATAAATCTGTTGGAATTTAATCTTTATCTCTAAATAAAGTAGTGTCCGTATTAATTGAGGGTTTATAATTATTTTTGTTTAAAGAATAATAATATTCTGTGAATTTTAAATAGATAGAAACTTTTAGTATAATTATTTTCTTCTACTAGGAAGAAATTTGAATTATTTGTTACAAAATAGTATTACTAAATCAATAATCCTCCAAATATTTAAAATGTAAGTACATGATATTTTTGTTTAAGAGTAAGATTCAGCATAATATCAAATTTTCCAATTTATTGATGAACAAATCAAATTAAAGAGAAACAATTCAAAATTTATTCACTTAGATTTTAAATCAACTTTTAATTTTTAAAGGGAGCATTCGTAAATTCCAACAAATTTTGCTGAATTTATTTTTTATTTTAGGTTCAAAATTACAAACCTTATTAGTGATCTTGAATATTATATTACTATTAATAAATTTATGTTCCATTTCTTAAACTTAATTTTATTGATCAATTGATACTTGTAGAACAATTGATTCATATAAATAATTTATTTTTTTATATAGTATTAATTAATGTACTTATAAAAAATATATTTAATTAACTATGAGTAGATTAATAAGCAATATAGGATTTATTTTCTTGAATATAAGTGATGAATGGCTTTGTTACTCTACATTTTTGAGTGGAACTAGAGTTGATAGGGGATTTGCTTTGAAATCAGAGTGTTAACAAAATTATATAAAAAATTTAATATAATTGTAAAATATATGGATTTATAGAATTTTTCTAAAGGATCATAGGATAAAAATGTTACCTATTATTTTTAGTAATAATAGATAAATCATTTTAAGTGTATTCTTAAGTTAGTAGTAGTATCAACTTCATTACAAAATTAATAGAGGGTTTTTCTATATATTAAAAGTGTCTAAAAATTTTAATATAGAATGACATCATTTCTTTGTCTGTTATGATATTTTGATGGAGTTTATATAAAAACATACATAACATAGAATAGTCTTGATTTAAATTATTATACAAATGATACAATTGTGTTTTGCAATTCAAAAAGGGGAATGAAATGATTTGCAGATTAATATTAAATAAATCAAAAATCTAGATGAAGATCTCAATTATGCTTTTGTTAGTAGCAATCTGCACAGTTGGAAATGCGTACTTCGTTCCAAATGTTTAGTGCGCATGCTAATAGATAATTACGGAATAAGAGTGCAATAATTGGAATTGCTAATGGGCGGTTGTAAGTCCTGCAACAGCAACGACCAAAGCAACAGGCTATTGTTAATAAGTGCCTTGTGGAGATTTAAATTAAACTTAATGTCTAAAAGAAAGCTATAGATGCTATTATTAAGAATCAACTTAGTAAGCAGCTATTGTTTGTTTCACACTAGCTAAATGTGAGGACATATAATTAGCAGCTGGTGCAACATGCTAATCAAGCAATCCTTCCTGTGTGCCTTCAAATTTACAAAAACCTTAATGTATAGCAGCAGGATTATCATGCAAGAATTTAACAACAATAGAATAGTGTTAACCAGCCAAAGGTTAGACTTTGGCAGATGAAGGTCTATGCTATTGGAATGGCAGTTGCAAGGTAGTAAGTTAATGTGGAGATATTGCCACTTAAAATTAATGTTAATTGAGATAATTTTAATTTGCTTGTTATTGGACAGGCACAAAATGCAGTCCTACAACATGCTAATAATTAAGTCAAGAGAATTGCAAATATGTTCTTCAATCACCATTGACTGGTGCTGGTGTATAACCATGCAATTATATCGGTACCACCTGTGTAGATGCACCAGTTGGATCCTTAACATAGAGCACTTGTTCTGCTAATACTAATAGTCATTACAGATGGGTTCCTATAGAATCCGGTGGAATTTGTGCATAATGCAATCCATTCAAATATGTGTATCGTAATTAGTGTGAATGCTAACAATTGTTATAATAAAATGAATGCTAAAGTTCTGGAAATTGCAAATGGGCAGTTACTACCGGAACAACATACGCATGTTAATCCTTGGCATGTGCTGATTATCTTGTCTAATAATAATGTGCTTAAGTAAAAGGATGTTACTGGAATGCTGCTGGAACTCCTCAATGTACAGCTTACTCAAGTTGTTCTGAAATAGCAGGAAAGAATGGATAGGCTTGTGTAACATTATCAATCTTTTGTCCAGGATCCAATGGAACTACTTGTTTATCATAAGTGTCATTGAATTCATGTTCATCAATTACCACACCAAATATCTGCTATAATTCCATCGGCAAAGACGGATATTGTACTTATGAACCTGGAAGCAAAGCTTGTGTTAATATTACTAGTTGCTCTAATTTAATGACTAGATAATTGTGTGATTAATTTAGTAATTCTTGCATTTGGAAAACTGGCACATCTGCTTCATGTTAAGTTAAAACTTGTTCAGAATACTTGACTGAATCAAGTTGTACTTACATTCAAAACAATATCAATAATAATGTCTTAAATATTTGTACTTGGAATCCTGACACCAAAAAGTGCAATTCCTTTGATAATTCTTTCAGTTATGACGTCAATTCATGTTTTAGTTCAACAGGAAGAACTCATCATTGGAGTGAACCATCCAATGCCCAAAAGGGATTGTGTTTACCTTGCCATTATTCTAGTGTCTTAAATGTCAAGAGCAATTGTTCTTGCAAGGAATTGACAAATTATACTGATTGTGCATTGTCTTCTCCTAAATGTTATTGGAATGCTGGTAATTCTTAATGCGAGAATTAAAAATGCTCCCAATTAACTAGTTAAACCTAATGTATTCTGAGCAAATATTGTTATTGGAGCAATTCCCTCGGTTGTCAAGCAACAGGTTCCTCAACTGTCACATGTTCTTAATTGAGTGCAAACACATAACAAGAATGTTTAAGCCAATCTATCATTTGCGCAGGTATCAGCGGTGGCAAATGCTCATCTTCCCTCAATAATTGCAGTGATTTCAGTACATTCTATTAATGCTTTGGTTCAGTCGGTACTGATGGTATCTGCTAATGGAATCAAGCCTCATCCAAATGTTAAGGTATCAGCAATTGCAATATGATTAACACCTAAGCCTAATGCGAATTAGTACTTAATACTTGTTATTGGGATGCTTCTGCTAATGGAACTTGTTCTTCATACAATTGCACAAGTCTGTACACTTAGACTAAAAGTTGCAATTTCTATTTAAGCACTCCAAACTAAAATTACAAAGTAAACTCTTGTTACTTAACCAATGGAACATGCACCTCAGCCCCTAATCTAGAAAGTTTAACTTCATCAACTTGCTACGCTTCAACTGGAGGAACCGCCAGATGGGATTCAGGAGAAAAGAATGGAACCTGTGTAATGTGCTATAGCTAAATAATCAGTGTTCTTTTCATCATCTTAAGTTACATGTTTTGAGATATTCAATTTATAAAGTCCATCATATTAAAACGTATAATTTAATCATGTTCTCTCTATTTCAATCTCAGTTTTTAGTTGCTTATTTTTACATTATTTCAACTCATTAACATAAAATTATAGATATAAATAACTATCATCAAAATTCACACATTCAAAATGACATTCACCCTTGTGATCAAACATTCTAACATATCTCTTATTTTTGGACAACTGTATGACTCAGGTAACATCTTAATCAAACTACTATGATCAATTTAATCAATAGATTAATTTACTGAGCCATTTTCTATAAAATGTTCCTCATTCTCTTCATAATAGACACTAATCTCAAAATAGAAAAATTACATTCCTAATAATTCTTCCCATCTATATCGAAGATTCTTATAATATCGATTCTTTAACATACTGACAGTCCTTTTTGGAAATAATTTAACCAACCTTGAAAATTATCTTCCATATTTTAATACTGATTCTAATAGTCTTATGTCTTCATCTATTTGAAATCCTTTTATCTTCTTTGTCTTTCTCTTATTGCTGATCTTGTATCTCATCTTCTTTTTCTTTCTGTTTTTAGGCTCCTGTCTTTTTTTTTGTTTTAGATCTATCTTATCATTTTGCTAAATCTCAACCTCATTCAAATAACTAAAGCCACTTAACTATTCACTTTATGCACTTAAGTTGTAAAAAGCTAAGTATATTAATACTTATACCACCAAAGGATTATTCATTATCAATTTAATTTTAGTATAAATTTGAATTTACTCTTCTTTCTAACTCCCCAACATCAAATTACTATTTAATATTTTGCATAATAAGTATTTTTCTAGGATATTTTAAATATTAAATTGATCAAATTCGATACTGCTATTAAATAAATATTATCACAAACTAATAAAATGGCAATGGTCGGTTTTTTTTTAAATTTTTTTATAAACTTATTATTTGCCTAATGGCATAAAAATTTTAAAATAGATGTTTGTCAGACTCATCCACTTTTGTAATTATAAAAAATATTTTTTTCTTTTATTAACTGAATGAACTCTTTTTATTTAAATAACGCATCAAATTTACTCAGTATTATATTCTCTCAAAATTTCTCAACCTCCCTCTCTCTTACAGACAAACAATCAGGATTCTTGATTAAAATAATAATAATCCAAATTGAAAACTATATTAGAAAGCTAGAAATTAAGAAATACTTATTCTTAATGCTTACGTTTAGAAATTAGTAAATTATTATCTATTAGAAAACTATTAACAAAAATGAACAAAAGTTTTCTTTAACATATTGACAATTATCATTTTATGAAATTTCATAGCAATAACATGTATGAAAAACAAAACTAATCTCTTTTAAAAATATTAAATTTGAGAAGGAAACTATACTTAGATGATAGCCTTATAGAAAAGGATATTTATACTGTTCGAATAGAAAGATATTTTTATATCAAAGTATGTTTTTTCATTAAAGATATCATTGAGTCAATTCAATAAATTATTGATTTTCATCTTTTTCAAACTTATCAACCAATTTGAGAAATAATCTTAATTTCTCAAAAATAAATCTTCAACATCTTAATTTAGTTTGGATGAAATCTAAAAAGTTATTTTTATAATGAAATAAATAATTTTCATCGAATCATATTTTTTATTGAATAATTAGACAAATATATTGATTTTGTAAATATTCAACGTCTACTTATAATTAATTTGTCTAATAAAATATTAATACATAATTATAATCAATACATTTGAAATCCACTTATCTATTATTAACTAAAATTTTTATTGCAATAAAATTCCAAGATACTATTATTTAATAATATTCATTTCTACCTTAGATATAGCTATTATACATAATGATCATTTAAGAATTTTGGAATAATAATTATTTATAAACGTAATTATTAAAGTTTTATATGCTTATAATTTCAATACATATAAATAAAGCTATGTCAATTATAAAGTAAAATAAGTATTATTAAAATTTTTAGTAAGATCTGATTCTACTAAATTTCATTCCCATAAAAATCTATCTGTTTTGAATCATTGTTAATATGTTTAAATACTTCTTTTAATAAAACCATCCTATTTATTTTAATGATGGAATTAAATATTAAATAATATAATTAAATAACTGTCAATGTAGATATCATTATTCTTCCAACCTTATCTAAAATTGATATGGTGTTAATAAGAAAAATTAATATTTTAATACAACTATTTTATTATAATGTCATCTCTTGATACTAACCAAAGGAGAGACAAGCTAGTCAAAAAACCTTCGAATACTATACCTAAGAAATCAAGATTTGAAAAAAAAAGCGAAGTTTTGTAGAAACCTTTAGGAATATATTAGGCCTATATAAAAACATTATTAGGATTTGAGTTGGAATAGGAGGAAGACTTCAATTATAATTGCATTCTGAAGAATTTCAAGAAAGATCTGAGTGAAGATATTGAAATATTTCCTGACTGCGTATTTAGGTTCAATACGATTGATTATTTTAATTAGTTTAATAAACCCAGACTATAAATACAAGAACGAGAATCATGACTAATGCATGGTTAATTCAAGCATCGAGCTGTTTGAATTACTACAATCAGGATTGAGGATCAATTAGAAATCTCTAGACGATCTTTTATTATTGAAAGCTATTGAGTCGATATATTTTAATTTGCCTTATTATGATGCGTGCTATCACCAAAAAAAGGATCCAACCATTCTATTAACCGAAGAAAACCAAGAATAAAAACACATAAGGGAAAAGGATTTGCAATAACAAAATTTATTATACGAAAAATCAGACATAAGGTATCACATTGATAAAAATGGTACTTAAACATAATTAAATAGAAATAATTAAGAATTATGTATCTTAATTAGAAAAATAGTTTCATAATTTACTATTAAAAGATATACATGCAAATATAATGGACTGTTTAACCTTAAACTATAAAGAATTAAAATAGACCTTGCTTAAAAAATGGAGAGGAGGTCAATATTTGGAGAATTAAGAAGACATGTGGATTAGATCTGGTACTCCTACCCAGGATGTTTCTACATTAATAAGAAATGCTTTAATAATTAAATTAAACAAGGGAGGCTTCAATATTCAATCATTCCTGTCTGGAGAAGGCCACGAGATCTTTGTGATGCTTAATATGCAAGATTCTAATCTGAAGATAGTAGCTGATCAAGGTCATGTATTAAAGTAATTAAATTTTTGGTTTACAGATTTGTTTTCCTTAGAACCTGTAGACAAGTCATTTAGGCCTCTAAGAATTAATAATAGAATTTGGAAATCTTCGGATTTTGAAGTCTCAGACTTGTTCTTATATTTAAAACCACAAATGATCAGATTAATTCAACAGATTAATTTCAAACGCATAGCTCGAGAAACAAATCAAAGTTCGATTAATTCGTAATTATTTGAATATGGTAAATTGGATTTTAGTGAGAAAGACGATGGACCTACAGATGAAGAATGGATAGCATACCATAAATACTTGACTCACTTAGAAAAATGTGTTAGATAATTCAGATAGAGTTAATTGATTGATAATGAATTGGCATGCTTGTTAAATAAATAAATAACCTCTCTTTAAATATATTAAAAAAGAAATTCATCAAATAAAGAAATTCAAAATCTGAATTATTAAAATTTGTAAGATCATAGAAATTATGAGCATTTAGAAATGATAAACCAAATATAGATGTAAGCAGATAGAGTTATGGATGAGTTCTCAAATTTCTAATTTTCATTATAAATTCCTCCAGTAAAGGCATTGAAATTATTAAAAAAAGAATCAGTGTCTTTGAATTATCTCTATTCCTTTTAAGAGGCTTTGAGAGTTGCAAATGGAGAGTAAATAAAATTATATAATTTATGGGAACGATCAGAAATACCTCCTTTTGATATGTATCACCCTTATTAAATGCCAAATAAAGAAAATACAAAAACACAGTAAGCAAAACAAGAATTAAGTTGGAGAAAATATGTCAAAAATGAGAATAATTAGATATCGTTATTCTCATCTTAAGAGAGATTGAAATTAGTCTATCAGAAAGTGTCTCAAGAATTAGATCTCAGTATTATGCATTAATTGGGTATCATTAAATAAATATTCTGTCTTAACGATCATTATGAATTATTTGGACAATGCAGCAATGTTTAGGCTTAGATAACTTTGGACACAAGGTTTTTTAAGAAGAAACCATTTTAATTGATTGATGAATGGAAACTAGATTATTTGAGACCCTGGATTAGTCCTTGCGATTTAATTTGTGGATATTATGGAGAAAAGATTGGTCTCTACTTTTACTTCATGAGTTATTTCACTGAAATGACAACTCCATTAGCCTTTTCAGGTCTTGCTTGCAGTTTGATTTAATGGATAATTTGGGATAATGAAAGTGACTTTTACATCTTGGTTACTATTATATTTGCCTTTGTCCAAATTCATTGGAGCAATGTCTTTACTGATTTATGGAAACAGAAACAAATCTATTTCAATTTGAAGTACGGACAGAATGACTAAGATCAATAATAAGTGTAAAGATCCAAATTTAAAGGCAAACATATAAGATCCTTAGTAAATGACTAACTAAACTCTATTGAAGTGTTGTATCATGAATATTTGAAAAGAACTTTGGTGAGCTCAATGTTGCTATTTTTCTTTATATTATTTTATATTGGTATTATAGTATCCTTATTTGTTTTTACTGTTTAATTGCACAACAAGTATTAGGAGGAACTGAAATAATTTGATATAGCTACAATTGAAGTCACTTCAGCTGCAGCTATGAATTTTATTGCTTAATTAATTGCAGACAATATCTTTGACAAAATTGCCTGTTAATTAACTGAGTATGAGAATTACAAAACTGTTGAATCATATGAAACAAGCTTTGTATTAAAGAAGTTCATTTTTCAATTTTTCTCTTACATTGCTCCTCTTTTATTTTTAGATTATTTGAATCAACCACTAAATTTATATTGTGCACGCACTAACTGTGAAAGACACGTTAAATATTATTTTTCTGCTATTGTTATTTTAATTCTATTTAAGTAAATTGTAAATTTCTGTATATTTTTATTTAAACTAACTAAAATTAAAATAAAAAGTTATGATTACAATGAAATTGATATTATGGAGTTTGTTGAAGACTAATCATCAAGGTAACCTTACTCCTAAGATTTTGAGAGGTATGGCACAATGTAGGATTATATGGAATTATTCGTACTGATTTCCTTTTTAAGTATTTTTGGATATACATTTCCATTTAGTTTTTTCATCCTATGGATTTCTAATATAATGTAAATATAAGTCAAGAAAAACACTTTTTTGTATTGTTTATAAAGACCATGGCCTAAGAATGAAAGTTCTTTAGGAATTTGGAATTTCTTTCTTGAGATTATCAGTTTGATCTGTTTATTAACCAATACTGGAGTAGTAACAATACAATATAATAAATAGTTTGGATATGAACTCATCATGGTATTTTTGGGTGTTTTAATATTTAATTGTTTTGGAAAGTTTTTCATCGGAGCAATATTCGGTCAAATCCCAGATGCTTTGGGTGACTTAATGAAAAGACATAAATACTTAATAAAAGCAACTATTTAAAATAAAATTAAAGAAGGCAAATCTCAGGAAAATAAGGATGCTTTAAAAAGATTTCCCATTTTAAAAGTTTATGGGACTTTAAACTCTGCAGAATCTGGAAAATTTGAAACAGTCAGTTCTGATGATGAATTACATGATCACTACGAAATACCTGAGATCAAATAAAAATTAAACGTCATCAAAGTTGAATAATATACTAAGAATTTAGACAAATAATATTTGGGTGAATTCTAATTTACTAAAATTCTGGAGTATTTTAGTTAAAGAGATTAGAATTGGGCTTTCAAATGTGTATTTAAAAATTAAAAGGAAAAATAAAAGCTTAGACTACTATTAAAAATTTATACTTTATTATATAAATCTTAATTGTTAACAAAATATAGATAACTGTGGACTGATAGGAGAGTATCGCAAAGATTTGTTCACATGAGAAGGAAAATAATTTAATTAAGAAATTTAGATTATAGGAGATATTTGATAATATCCTCAAAACTGAATTAAATGAGAGCTTATTATGATGAAAAAGCTCAATAACGATTTAGAAAAGATTTCCAATTGATTGGATAATAGGAAGATGATAATGGAGAAGAAAATATCGAATATACAAATTTAGTTAAGAAATATCAAAGGTATGTTGAGAAACATGCATGGTTAAATACAAGAAAAGTTATTCTCCTAAAAATAAAGGCATTGACTTTTAAAGGATTTAGAAAATAAGTTGTTAAGAAACCATCACTATAATTAATTTAAGAGTTTTATAAAATTACTCAAATTATAGAAAATCTCGAACCAGAAAATCCTTTATAACCAGAATTAGACTCTTAAATTGATTATTCTGCGTTAGAAAAAATACAATTTTCAGATTTTATGGATATTTTCAATAATATTGATCTAAAGTAATTTTATAAATATTTATTTAAGATAAAAAGTTGAATGGTTTTTACCTCTCAGTTCTCAAAGAAATAATTCGTCAAATTATTTCATAGAAGATATAAAATCAATTGAATTCAAAAATATTGTTGATTAATGCAAGGATTCTTCCATCTTTTAGAAAACCACAACTGTACTTGAAGAAATCATACTTTCATATTTCCAAATCGAATAATTCCCTATTCCTTAAATCAAATTCATAAAACATATGCATGATAACATCTGGATAGTCAAAATGGGATAATCGGAAACGCCTTACTTATTGTAATTCATCTAAATAAAACATGGAGAATAGATATAACTTTAAAAGTATGCAGATAATCATGAAGGAATATTATATGCTGAAAGTAAGAATTACTTTAGAATTGTCAACACTGTTGATCAGATAGATGACTTTTATATCAAGGGTTATTGTATATGCATTTATGAAGCTTTTGAGCCCAAAAGTTTTTTATAAGTGTTAAAATACAGAAAAACTTACGGAATACCTTATACAGAAGCTGAAATCAAATAATTCCTCCATGCTGCCTTGAATCTATTAAAGCTTGCTGATTGTAAAAGTTTAACTAGTAGAAACATTTTCTTAATCAGAGGAGAATATTATATTCTGAATTCTATGACAAAGGTTAATTCTTTTTTTGAATTGGGGAAGATTGTTTTAGAAATGTTGTATTTAGAAGAAATTGAGGATATAAAATAGTATTTTGAAAAATTAACGCATCCTTTAAAATGGTTAATTAATGAATTATTATTTTTAGAAGATAATCTTCAGAAACTATAAGACTTCATTTAAAAATAGTATTGTTTTACTGATATTAAATTTGAAATTGAACATCATTAGAAGCAATAATTTCATCATGCAGTATCTTATTAAGCATTTACTTGGTCAATGCTACATAAAATTAATCTGAATTTCAGAATGAAATAATTTCATGATGCTTTACATTTAACATAAGAATATGAAGATTATATCAAGAAAGAAGTCTATTAAATCAATGAAAGCCCTTTTTCGTATTTTTGCATACAGTTGATAGAAGATTTAAATTCATATTTGCTATCATCGCATTCACTTAAAAAGAACCTTGATATCATTTTAATATACTATTATTAGATTGCAGCGAAATTTCAAATAAAATATGACGTTACACGATAATTGAATTATTTTATTGACATCCTAAAGAAACTGACATTCGAATTAAGACTGATAATAAAGCAATTAATATCAAATATCAATGTCGCTAATTTAAATTAAACTGAACAATGTATTATTCTAAAAACAATTTAAAATGATTCAGAGTAATCTTCCTAATTATTATCTAAGCAAAGATAATTCTTGCTTGCTTAATTAAGAAAAAACCTTAAACTCATAGACAATATATTACTGTTTGAATAATAAGTAAATCGATTCCTCAACTAATTTTACGCTTTATTTGCCTTATAATAATATTTTAGTGGGCATTATGAATTTGCCAAATTAACAATATCTTCAATAATTGAAACCTAATAAAAAATCATGCACAAATAAAAGCTTCCTGAAATTTTGAGTGAGGCCTAAGAATTAAGTCCAAGTTAATTTAACTTCGATTAATTAAGTCCTGGTATGGAGAGGGAAGAATAAGAAATAGTAAAAGAGGAAGTCTGGGTCTTTAATATAAATTCTGAAATAAAAACAAACCCTCTATATGCAATATAGTATATTTATTATCTCTACTTGTAAGTAATAATTCTACATGATTGTAAAAACGAATTGTATCACATGAAGCAAAAAGAATTTCTTAATTACAACTTTAAAGATATTCCAGCATATACTTATTTTCAACAATTAATTTCTTCTCTCTAATTTAATTTTAAAATCACTGAAAAAAATGAACAATTTTTCAAATAGGAATCTTAATGTGAATTAGGAAGATATTCCATTTTATGGTTGAAAACTAACATGGAAAACAAGCAATATATTTAGTCGGAATTGGAAGAATCTACTTAAATGGAGTTTAATTGGAGATAACTATTATCTTATAACAATTTAAAGTGTAGTTTAAAGAACAAAACAGCCTTACTTTATATCCTCAAATAAACTTCAACTAATGAACAAATGAAAATTCTTTTGAACATCAGAATTATTCATTTCTTGTTAAAGTTGTATGATTATTGTCCCATTAACTTTAAGTAAAGAGTCAACATATTAAATAAAGACTTATTAGGGTAAATAGATCTAGAAAGCACTTCAAAAATTCTATAATTACAATAACTACATAAGTTATATACATTTGGAGTAAAGATAGATTATTTTTCTAACATAAATAATGAAACCGCTTCATGGATCTTTCATTAAGGATTAATATAATTAAGAATTTTTATCTATTAGTCTTATTGTTATAGTTTTTCGAAGAGGCATTTTGAAAATATTGCAGCTTATATTAATTATTAAGAGGAAATATATACTTAAATCTCTAAATTAATGATATAAGGTGACTCAACATTTTCAAAAGCTAAAAATTATTAAATCCTTTAGTAACCAGTTGAAAACATGCTAATTAATACTTAATCTGATTATTTTGGATATCATTAGTATTTTTTAACTCAAACCAGAATTATGCTACTATAAAAGAAGAAACTTTCTGATATTTATTAATGCTTTGTGCAATATTTGAATGAATATTTTATCAACTCAATTTTCATTTTGGGTTTAATACAAATATACTATGAATTTGAAGAGATTGATATGGCTAATTTAATAGTTTATTTTACTAAGAAATTATTAGATAATAATGCTGTTATCTTTAATGATTCTCATGAGGGATTTAAAAAAGACATACAAATAATAGAAGCTGTATTAAAATAGAAACGATAACAGCTGATTAAACCTCCCTATAATAGACTCTATCATAGAAATGAACTGATAGAATATTTTGAAGATGAAACATTAAATGCAAGATACTTCCTTTTCAATTTACCCTACTATTTTAATATGCAATTTTCACAATCAATTATGGAAGATTTCATAACTGTTAGTCTTGTTAAGTTGACTTTGCCACTCTAATAAATCTTGAAGACTGCATTTTGTTCAATCAAGGCAGAATGTGGGGATGAAGAAATCTTAACACTATTAAAGATGTAATTATATATATGTATATTGGTAGAGTAAGTGAATATAAATTTTTAGAAGGCAGTTTGACTTGGGCCTTCCATTCTCATTTTTTGTGCAGATACTATATATCCATGGTAGATATGGAAAATGCTTATGAATATTCACTTTTAGTGTTGTCATACCTATATTAACTTGATTTACAACAGGGTTTCTACATTAAGGAGAACAAAAACGGATTCAAAAACCATTTTGTACATTATCAGTATTTACATTTAGATATGCTTTTAATCGGAAAAGAATATTATCAAATAGATCTGTCAGCCTAAAAGCATCCCTATCACAGAGTCAATTGAGGATGCTTTGTTTGATAATGTTAACGATGATTTTTTTGTGATTGAATGTATTTTAAATCATTTAGAGATCCTTTCAAGAAGTCAATTTAAAATGCCCACTCTAACCATTTTACTTCAATTCTAATTGAAATTACAAAATCAACGACATAGAATCTATTTTTGGAAAGTCATCGCTTATGTTTTATATAGAATAGCTACTGAGAATTTAATTCCAGAAGCATTATTACAAATTCAAGATAACAAAAAAGATCGGCTATAAGAATTGAAGGAAATTAGAAGATTAAATAAAAAGAGAAGAAATGCTAAAGTTTTATTACGAGAAATTACTTAATAGGAATTTGAAGAATTTGATTATCAAAATAATCTTATTAATTTTTAGATGAACTGTTATAAATTGGATGAGAATTCTAACCAAAAGATATTTATATTGTACTCTTGTTAAGCGGCTGAAAAAGCAATTTCAGGATACTCAAATTAGTGTAAAGATAAAACAAAAATAAATAAGCACTAGATAAGTGAGTTGAAACTGTTATTGGTGTAAAACTACATCTAGCTTAATTAAAATGGAAATGCTACATAAGCTTTAAGCGATGCCGAGGATGCAATTGTTGAGTGGTTTGGTAAGATCAAACATCCAATAAAGGGTCTCTATTTTTATAATTTAGGGTTAATTAAAATTTCCTTTTATTAACAGATACTGAAGATCTTAAAGGTCTTCATTGAAGAATCGGCATTTAATATTATGGAAATGAAAATAATTATCTAAGGTTTAGCCATGATGAAACCTGAACTATGGAAACAAATGGATTTATTTAATATAGGTTAAATATCAAATTTGATTCCATTTTTTAAATATTATTTAGTAGAGGCGGGAGATAATTCTATTTTTGACTGTCCAAAAAGCTAGTATACAGAAAATGATGCTAAAACAATTTTAGATGAAGTCTTGCAAAATAACATGGCATTTGATTTGTCAGGAATCACTGAATTTATTGATGTAAGTCAGCATTATTAAATGTTAGGCTGAGAATAGTTTTAAGTCGTTTGAGGCTGACAACTTTTTAACAAATGAACTGTCAAGTTTGATATTCAAAATTTAAAATGATAAATTAAAAAATTAAGTTGAGTGAATATGAATTTAGTATTTGGTTCATGTTTTACCTTTCATCATAATTTCAATTGAGAGAAAATAAATCTTTTTATTTAGAATATATAAAATATTTATATAATTAAAATGGCAAAAGCTTCAGAAGAAGGATTGAGTTTGGTAACTTAGACTAAAGAGATAGATCAATATTCAACAGATCCACAAGTTATCCAATAAATTGAAAAGCATTTTCAAGATGTAATAAGGGATTTTAGTTCGGATCCAGACTTAGAATTATTTAAGATAAAATATGAAACTCTCTATAATTCACTCAAGGAAAGTTATGAAAATGAAGTGAGATGGACGAAGAAGTATTTCAATAGAATTATTTTAGATGCAAAGAGCACAATTCTGAAATAATGTAATACTCTAGTCGAGTTCAAACGTAATTGAAATTGATTAATGATGACAATCAATAATCAGAAAGTTTTTAAAAAGAATTAGAAGAGAAATGGAGGAGAATTGAAGATCTAAAAATTAAAGAGAAGGAACTTAAAGAGAGAATAGTTTAAGCAAAAATTGAAGTTGAAAATGTAGATTAATTATATAATTACATAGTTAAAAAAATAATGCGATAGAGTAGTTGAAGATATTGAAGAACAGAGTTAAATACAATTAAATGATAAGAAAAGATTAATTGATGAAATCAAGAAGAGTATGTTTTACATAAAATATTTTAGATTTCTAGAGTGCTAAATCAAAATTTGAATATTTAGAATAACAGAATAAAAATTTAAAACATGATCTAGACAATGAAGAGAAATAATATTCAGATTAAATTTAAAAGATTAGCGATTTGGAGGATAAAATTGCGAAAATTGATGCAGATTCAAAAGAATAAGAAAAGAGAAAGAAGAAAAAAGAAGTTAAAATGGCTGATATCAAATAAAACATTGATTTAGCAAAAAAGGAAATTGAAGAGAAGCAATCCAGGATTCACGATATCAAAAAATAAATAGTTGTTACAAACAATACTATCTTAATTAAAATCAAAGAAAAAGAAAGCTAGCATACAAAATAAAAGGAAGCTGAAGATAATAATGCAGCTGCCTTAAAGGATAGATAAAATCAAGAGGAGCAATTAAAAAGCTATAAAGAATAAATAAAAATATAATTGGAATAATTAGAAAAATTACAAATTGAAATCTAAAAAGAAAAGAAGGAAGTGAAGAAGACCCATAAAGAATAGGAAATCACAGCTAAAGAAAAAAATAGAATTATAAAGGAAAAGGAAGAATAACTAATTGAAAAAGATACTAAAGAAATGTTAATTGAAACTGAAAAGATTGAATTATAGTAGAAGAAGGATGTATTGGATAAAATAAATGAAATGAATAGTCAAAGAATTAAATCAAGAACTTAATAACAAAAGACTTTAAAGAAACAAGAAGATGTTCAACATTAGACTGATGAAGAGATAGTGAATAAAGTTAATAAATTAAAGAAAGTGGAAAATTAAGTCATGGGATATGAAGCTAGTAATGAAAGGATTAATAAAATGATCTTATAGTTATAAAGAGAGTAAGAGAAGTATGGTATTGAGGCTTCATAAGCACATGCTAAGTTTTATTAGACAGTGGAGGAAGTTAAAATAAAAAATAATTAAATAGCTGAGTAATAGAAGTAAATTGCTGAGGCTGAGGCTAGATTGAAGCATTAATAATAGTTGTATGAAACTGTCAGAAGTGATAGAAATCTATATTCCAAAAATTTATTAGAGAGTCATAATGAAATCTAAGAACTAACAAAGAAATATACTAGAATGAAGCATTAGGTTGATTAATTGAAAGAAGAAATTAAAACAAAGGATTAATAGCTTGTAAAGGAGGATCTTGAATTTCATAAAGTAGAAGAAGAAAATGCTAAAATTGAATAAGATAAGGCTAAAGTTGAAAAGAACATTAAAGCTGATGAAGATTTAATTAAAAATTAAGAAAGTCATATTTCAAGATTAAAAAATATTATATAAGGAGCTTAAACTGAAAAATAAAGATAGCAAAAGGATTATGAAATGGTAGTGAATGAAAGAGATATTTTAGGAACCTAATTGATTAAAAGGAATTAAGAATTGTAGGTTCTTTATGAGAAGATCAAATTAAATTAATCAAGCTTAAGTAAGGGGGAAATAAATTTCAGAGAGAGAGAAATTGAATTGAAAAGCTTAAAGGATGAATTAACTAATTTAAGAAATGAATTAAAAGTAAAAGCACTTTATTTAATATAAGTCTACCTAAGATCAAACTGCTTGCATAGATGAGTTGAGAAAGGAGATTAATAATATTGAAAAGGAATTATTAAACGAAAAGAACAAAGTAAAAGCCTTATCAGATGAATTGGAAAATCCAATGAATGTACACAGATGGAGAAAGCTTGAAGCAACCGACTAAGAAAACTTTGAGAGAATTCTAAAGATTTAAACATTGTAAAGAAGATTGATAGCTAAAACTGAAGAAGTAAATGAAAAGGAAAATTTAATCAAAGAAAAGGAAAAATTGTTTATGGAACTGAAAAATATATTGTCAAGATAACCAGGTGTTGAAATTCATCAATAACTTGCTCAATATAAGGAATCTTTGAAAGAAAATGCAGCTAAAATGAAGACAACTCTAAGTTAATTAAAGCAAAGTTAAGATTATGTAATAGTGTAATTTAACAAAGGTTGACATGCTGAAATTCGAAATTGACAGAATGAAGGGAGACTTACAAGAGATGAAAAAAACATACTTTTAAATGAGAAAAGCCAAGGATATCGTATAATATTCATTTAATTTAGGACTTACTTTAAAATGACTAAAACGGAGAGTAAGAAGCACCTCAATATAATGGTGGTGCCAATTAAAATGACTTGCAATAGTATGCATTATTTGGAGTTAATGCCAATAGAATTGGAAATTGAATTTATTTTATATTTTAAATATTTATTAACAACATTCATATGTGCTTACCATTTGACAATAAAAAACCAAATACGTTTTAAGGAAAGAGATCAGTTTTTCAATTATAATTGATTGCTTTTATATAATTGGCTTTATTATTTGCCAGATAAGTGGCCTTATTCTAATTAGGGGAACTGTTTGAAATTTTCTTTATAATCTTACTGTGGTCAGCTTGGTCTTCTTTAGGAAGTTGTTAGTGCCTCATCTACATTGTTATAACCTTATATTACGTATGCATCATAATTACCCAAGATTTTATTAAAAGGGCTATATTTTGCTACTCGTTTTTAGAATGAAATACCCATATTGGGGGAAACTGGAAGAGAAAAGATTTTATCAATTTTGCATTTGACAACGCTGCTTTTCTATATAGTTGCTCAATATATTGTCTTTCTAGCTTATAGAGAATTCATGGCTTTGGAAGTCGAGAAGGACTACACAGTCGAAGATCCCGAAAGTATGGATTAATATACATAAAGGCAGGCCACTACAATAAAATGAAAGAAACCAATAGACCCCTGCCATTAAAAACTCTGCCTTTACAGGAAAAGGAATAACAATTGGTTGAGGAAACGTTATTTGTTTAGATTAATAAATGTTAAAATAAGTTGTATTCAATTTTGTAGTTTATATAAATCAAATCACAATTATTTTAGTGAACCTAAAGTCTTTGGCTCTAATAAAATATCATATGGTAATAACTGTTAAGCTCAATCTCATTAATTAAAGACTTGAAGTTAAGTATCCAAGTTTAGGTTTTATGCTAGATCAGAGACAAACTAATATATTTTAGTTGCAATTATAAAAACTATAAATCCTAATTTTTAATTAGCTCTTATTCAGTTAATCAAATATATATATTCAACCTAAATAACCATGATTGAGCTGTTTTGAATATGCATTTAATGATACTTAAAGATGGTGAATGGAGACCTTCTTTTTAATCTAAGTTTGCCTGTCTAAATTTTAAATCTTTTGAATAACATTTTTATTCTTGCAATGGTATCTATGAATCCTTATAATTTATTGAAATTTAATCTGGCTTTCTTAACTCTAGTTCAAAATTGATAGATATATTTGCCAGAAGAAAGAATAATTATTGTTCTTCAATTTGAGATGTAATCTATAAATTGTCAAGACTGCTAAAATCCAAAATTTTATGAAGGTATTTGTCATTGCTGGTAATCTAATTTGGATCTCTATAAGGATAATTACTGAATATAATCGAGTCAGAAAAATCCAACTAAATTTCTTACAACTTCATAATTATAGTGAAAAAATATAACAGCCATTATTATTGTATTGTTAAAGAGTAACAAACTTGAGATCTTCTTTTTAGAGAATTGATTTCATTAAAACTATGATTCCTCATAGTATATATCTAAATTTATCCATTAAATAATGATATTAAAACTAAAGAGATGGTTTCACTTTCTTTGAATGGAATCAAACTTAATAAATTACATGATAAAGAACTAAATGACAATACAGCAATATATAAGTAAATTACTGGATAAATAACGAGTATCCAATGGAAAAGTTCATTGATTATATCATCCAATTTTAAATATCGCTTTTTAAATTACCTTTTTCGCTACTCTTGATCATATTAGCAGTGTATAATTACAGTAGAAGAGCATAATAATAGAAATAGAATCGTTTGAGATAAAAATGAAATGACTATCATTATATAAGCTAAAGAATAGGATAAGCTCTATTTTAATAGGCTGCCAATTAAAAAAAACTCTAAGAAATTTTAAACAAAGTATGAGTATATTTTATCTTGACTTCTTTGAAATATGATTGCCAGCAATTAAAATTAATTTCTTGTATGCAAAATTATATAAAATGAATGATCCATCCAATCTAATATTACTATTTGTACTTTATATTTTGGTCTTATTTCGATTCCATACAATTTTTTCTTAGAATTAATTTATTTTTATTATATTATTGAAAGACCAATTATTTTGAAATAAGAAGTAAATTAAATAACAAATTTAATAATTACATTTTCAAGAAGACACTCTTTTATTCAAAGAACTGAATTGGTTATTGTTCTTTGTCCAACAAAATCTGATTTCATAGCATAATTCAAAAGTCTGCACCTAGAAGGCAAATGAATAGATATTAACCTTTTTCTTGATATTTAGAAGATATTATAAATAAAGAATAATCTTTTGGCATCTTTTTTAAAAATAATTTTTAAATAATTGCATTAATGAAGTACATTGCTGCTTATGCTTTACTCGTTTTAGGAGGAAACAATGCCCCAAGTATTAAAAATCATAAATATTTAGCTGAGGACGATATTACAAAATTACTTAAAGAAGCTGGAGTTGAATCGGTTGCTGCAGATGTTAAGAATGTGGTTAGTACATTAAAAGGAAAAAATTTGAACGATGTTATTAAAGAAGGGTAAAAGCAATTGACAAGTTTGTCAGTAGGAGGAGGAGCATGTAATTCTAATTTATAAATATTAAGAATAAAGCTCTGCTCCTGCACCATAAGCAACAACTGCTGCTTAAACAGCTCCAGCAGCAAAAGTTGAGCCACCAAAGAAGGCTGAAGAACCAGAAGAAGATGTTGATATGGGAGGACTCTTTGATTGAGTATTCATTAAGTTTCATGTATATTCAATAATTGTATAAATTTCTTATAGCTTTATATCTAATTAATAATTACAATTTGTCTCTTGTTTTAATGATTTCTATAAACAGCTTTAACTCCTTATCATCTGTTTCTTGAATATAAGTATACTCTTCACATTCTGTAATGTTGATGTTAGAAATAATTATATATAAAAAAGATGGAATAATTTTTCCATCTCTTAGACTATTATAAAGCATTATGTCAGCAAAATGAATAATTAACAGATGTCTAATAAGATCATTATGGTCTGTTTTATAACACTACAATAAAGTAATAAATTCTTTTTTATTAAACCTCAATTTTGGTTAATAAGCTAATTAAAATACCAATAATAAACCCTAAAAAATATTTAAAAAATATTGTCGTTTTTACTTTTTTATATGTTATTTCTCTACTCAATTCTGAAAATAGGAGATATTAATTCTTCTTTAGAATAAGTTACAATTTAATCTGATATAATTTATGGTTTTGAAACTAGGTCTACAAGAGGTAGCTTTCATTTTTTAGATGAAGATTTATATTATTAAGGACTGTTAACAAAATATAAGTACTTTTTATTGTACTTTCTGGTTTTCATAAAAAGATATTTTCAATTCATTTCAATTTAATATTATAAAGTATAATAATTGTAATAAACCCTTTAATTAATATTCGCATTGATTTAATGTTTAAAAGTCTCTTCGTTTTTATGATTTCTATTTAGAGAAAAGAGTTCAACTTAATTAGAAATAATCATAGAATAAGCAAATATCAATTGAAAGAAGTAAATTTGAGGAATCTCTATAATCAAAATTTTTATTGTCAGAATCTACAGAGAATAATCTTTAACAAATACTTAACACTTGTGGTGTAGTCATTGAATTTTGACCGATTCTTGGAAGCAACTTCTTTTTAATTAGGAAATGTGGAAACATTAAAAAATTAAGATTTATTACAATTTAAGTTTGAGATGTTTGAGATTAATAATCAGATTTATTTATATCTTAATTAACACCAATGAATATGACAGTTAAGCTCATCAGAAAATCAAAAAGATTCAACATATGCTCTCTAATGGATGAGAGTGAAAGTAATAGAGAATAAGGAAGAATTTAATAGTAGCCCTATTAATCCATTTAACTGAATTCAAATTTTGAAAACCAAGTTTATGATACCTAGTCATCCAGCTTGAGTCGTTTAGACAATAATTGTACTATTTTGTTAGTTATCTAGCGATTGGTGATATAACTGAAAATTTGGACAGCGTTTATTCGCATAAATTGAAGAATAATAATTATAAATCGATAACCAAAGCCTCTGATGATTCAAAAAACAGATTAATACGCTATACTGTGAAGAGAGAGAAGGATATGAGAAGGAAGAAGCAAAAGAATAGAGGAAAGCAATTTACATTAGAAGAAGATTAAAGATTGTTGAACTATATTTTAAGGAAGGGACCTAAGTTCCACAAGTTCGCAAGATACTTCCCAGGGAAATCAACCAACATGCTAAAAAATAGATATTATAAATCATTAAGATTTAGATGGGATCAAGTTCTTGGAATGTATAACAATTAATTTATCATTTCTTAGATAATATTAATACCTGAACCCATCATCCGAAGAATTGATTCCAATCATGACCCAAGAATCCTCTCCCTTCATGTTTGATGAACTAATCCAACTTAAACTTTTTCCAGAAGCAGAAGACTTGTTGTCAAATTTTATTGGCAATCTATCCTAAACATTTAGTGATATTCATGCAAGCTTCCCTTCAGATTATAATTGATCAAAATATATATATATAATACATCGAGTAATACATTTATATACAAATATTTCAAAATAATAGTTGCATAAAAGTGCATTTACATTTCTTTCCCATTCGACTAGTTTGACAATGTATAATCAGCCCTCTCTGACTTTTTTGAATTACGATTGCGAAACATAAACGCAATACAGAGAACTTTTTCTTAAAAATATGTTGAACTAACTTATTATATCTTTCTCTTAAGAAACCTGTTTGAAATAAAATATATAATAAATTATCAACAGTATTAGTACTTACAATAATCATATTAAATGAGGAGCCAATTCCTTCGGGTTACAAATTTGCTTTCAGTTAGTTTAGAAATCAAAAATTTATATTTTTTCATTCTAAGTTTAATATAAATGGGATTGCTAGAATAATCAATTGATTTAATTAAATTTAAATAAGATAAATCAAATTTAAAATTACAAACGAATAATCTATGAATTTTTAAGGAAAAAAAACGAACAAATTCTATAAATTGTATATCAAGTTATTCTTATAATTCAAGTCTATTTAAGAAGTTCAAGGGTATATTTTTGGTTTTTAAAAACTCTCATCATAATTCTTTACACCTTTTTTAAAAACACATGAAGTATTTTTAATTTTTGTACTTATTAAAAAATTAATATCAAATAAGTATTAGATTTATATTATATATTAATTTTTATATTGAGGTTTTTATAATAATGTTTATTATTTTTTATATATTTTTTTTTATATTAAAAATACTAGCTGAAATCAATGATGACTTTGAATAAACTAATTCGCATATGTCATAGAGGCTAACAAAGGGAAATGCAATATTATCAATCTTAGAGTTGATAAATTCTTAAGAAATGCAAATGGTATCGATTATTATCAAAAGTGCCTTGTTATATCAATTTTATGGCTTCTATCAATATCAGAATGTTTAATCTGATTTTTTATTTGATTGTAAACAAATTTTTATTTTTTGTTATTATAAATTATGAAAAACGCATGAAAATTATAATAATTTAATAAACAGAGTTAAGAGAAAACAAAATTAATGAAGTAATCAAAAGCAATTTTAGCTTTTTTGGAAGATTTACGAAACTACAATGATTTTGTTTCCGTTAGGATAGTTAAAGACATCTGTTTTAGTATTTTATTCAGTTTTGACTTTTTTTCTGCTTGCCTAAATTGTATGAAGGCATCTGTGTAATAAGGGTTAAATAAGATATAATACCTTTGAATATTCATTCCACAAAAATAAGGATGCTAAAGAGCATCCTAAGCAGTTATTCTTTAAGAAGGATCAAGAGTAAGCATGGAATCAACAAGATTGATTAGTGATGGAGACATTTTTTTCTCAAGTATGGCTTTAAGTGTTCTTGGTTGTGGATCTTCTTTTATGAAAGTAGAGTAATTTTTGAGCGAAGTCACTCCGTTCCAATTTTCTATATTATCTTTAACAAAGTTACCTTCCTAGGGAGTTCCACAGTATTTAAGGATCTATTGAAAACTTGCGTAATCAGAAGACCCTTCGAAAAGATTGTCTTTGAAGAGCAATTAAATAAATAGCACACCTGCCGACCAAACATCAACCTTAGAGCAATATTTTTAACCTAATATTAGTCATTTAATAAACCAAGGAACACTTCTGGAGCCCTGTAAGAATGATTTTGAATTCGGATTGTTTGTGGCTTAAGTTTTTTTAAATTTTGAGCCATTCCCAAATCACAAATTTTGATTTCCAAATTTCTATTTAAAATATTGTTAGCTAAAAAGGTTGAATAAGATCTTACGTTTGATATCTCTATGGATGATTCCTTTGTTGTGTAGGTAGGCCAAGCCTTAAAGCACTTAAAACATGATCATTTTGGCTTGTTGTTCTGAGAAGGTATTTCTTTTTAAGGCTGTAAGTAAGTCCTCCTCCATATATTCCATAATTATGTAAATTTTGTTCTATCCATGAGCTAAATCTTTAAAGGAGACGATTTGTTGACATTAGATGGATTTAAGTATTTCAATTTCTCTTAAGGCCTGTGCATTAATCTTGAATTAAATAATATAGAAACCCCTTGATCATCAATGCTATGGCGCAATTCTTTGATAGCAACTGTTTCTTGGGTGCGTTAATTTACACCTTTATATAC
This sequence comes from Paramecium tetraurelia, assembly GCF_000165425.1. NCBI lineage: Eukaryota > Ciliophora > Oligohymenophorea > Peniculida > Parameciidae > Paramecium > Paramecium tetraurelia. The sequence continues at coordinate 16,338 of NW_001799638.1, read as the reverse complement.
AGTTCTAAGAATAAGAATAAAAACATACCCATAGCGACCATAGCCTAAAATCTTTTAGAGAATATACTTTTTTTTCAAGTCTTCTGTTTACATTTAAGAAGTAGATATTCTTTGGAAAGTAAATTCTTGAGTCATTATTGCAATAGAGAATTTTTTAATTGTATAAATTAATGAAAGAAAAGTATATTCACAGTAATTATTATCAAATAGAGATAGAAAAAATGTAAATAAATTAATTAATTAACATCCTATCATTCTAATAACAAATATTCATCAGTAACAATTGATTTTGTTGCCTTTACTCCAACGAACCCAAAGATCCACCAATGCATCAATCCGAATATAAAAGATTCTATGATTAGTTGACTCAATCCCATTCTATGCAATACATCAATTTCAGTCACAAAACCTTATAAAAACATTATTAGCCATCCTGGAATGAAGGCCAATTGAATAATAATAAACTATTTCTAAGTAGCTTTGTTTTTTGGCAGAGGAATGAAACCCATGACCACTAAACAAATAAGGATTGTTATCTAACAAAAGGTGGGTTCCAACCCTAAGATGGTGTTAAATCTATAATGTTAATCTAAATATAAATGTAAATTTACAATCTCCGACAGTGAATTGTCTCATATAACAAGTAAAATAATTAGTAATCCATTCAATGCTATCAGTGTAGTCTTTTAATGTATAGTAAATAAGTGCTATGATGAATAGAAAAGACACTGCTCCCAGAACCTTCATTCCAAAGAGCTTATCAGTGTCTTTCGATTTTATGAGGGTTGTAATTTTTTTATCATAATTTAATACAAAAGCATAAAAAAGCATAAAGTAAACAAACCCCAAAACCAAATCCATTAAAAACACCTAGGCTGAAATATAAACAGCAAAGCAATAGAACAATAGAGAAGCTGAAGCAATTATGTAAGCTTTTAGTTAGCATTCATTATAATAGAGTAGTGTAAATATGAAAAGCGCAGGCAAGTAGATTGAATCTCCAGGGCCTCCATATTTTTAATCGCAAAAGTAGGTATCGATGTCAGAATCAACCCAAAAAGGTTATGGCAAATTGTAAATCATTTATAAAAGCATTAAAAAGTACCATCCAAAATATAGGACAAACATGCATTTGATGGCAATAAAGCGATCATGTAAAAAATAGATGGCACTCAACACATGCATTGTTATCAATAAAAATACATATTGTTCTTAGATATTTGCAAGCAAGAAAAATGGTATAGATTCAATGATGTGACCTTTGAGTCCCATTCCATCTTATATTGTTATGAGTGCTGAGACTTCAAAAGCTTATAAGGGTTCTTTGAAAAACATATCCAGAATGAGAATGAAAGTGCAAGTCAAGAATAGAGTTGTGGCTTTGAGTATTCTCTTCTTGTATGGCATCATCATGGATTCCATTTTTGTAAAAAAATAATTTAATTAAAAAAAATACTTAATTTGAATAAATATATATTTATTATATTCCTAATGTTTATCTATATTTCAAATCATAATGATTAAAATGGCCATGATTACCATATAAATTATTTTACCTTCACAAGCCTAGCATGAGTTTGAACTGCTTGACCATCTGTGAGTGTATAGGGTTTGATTGTAACAAGTATTTTCGGTGAGTGCAGATGTGTCATTGGCATCATTGCATTTACTATTGGTAGCATCCCATTCGCACAATTAAAAGACTAATTCATCAAGTTAGGTTTGATAGTATTTGCAAGTAGATTTGCTTTGAAACTAATTACAACTGTCTTCTGTACAAGTATTGGAGGTAATATTCCATATGCATGCATCTCCACCCCTAAAACAGTTTTTTGAATTCAATTGGCCACAACTTGTGATTGATGAACATCCACTATCGCTCCAATCGCAAATTCCACTGGAAGAAATTGTTTTATCACAGGTTTCTTGATCTGAATAGGAGGAACAAGATTTTAAGGCTTGAGAGCCAGCGCAGATCTTACCATCTGATTATGGACAGTTGATTGATTATTTAAAGCAGTCTCTTTAACTGTATCCTTTTAATTAATTGCAAAATGTAAATTCAACACATCCTTTGCCACTCCACATACATTTCTCATTTAAGGCACAATTTGTTTGATCAATAAGGGATGAACAAGTTACAGTTGAACAAGAACTGCCTTATTCGTCCCAAATGCACTATGGATAGGATTTTGAACAATCCTATTATGTTGTTAAATCATCACAAGTGCATCTATTATTAGCATTGAAAGTTAATTCAGCATAAGTGACGGAGATCAATGCAATAGCAGGTATGAATTTTTTCATTTTTAAATAAATATTAATATCTTACTATTTCATATTTTACACTTTAAAATCACTCACATAAGTCTATCACATATTCTTTAAAATGTGATTTCTGCATTTTTACCATTGTTCTAATGAATTAATAAATTGGATGATATGATAGAAACAGACAAAAGAATAAAGCTTGTTGGATATTTACATCTCTAATAAGATTAATTAAAATTACTAAAATAAATATCCAGACATTTGATATTAAAATAATATATAATTCAATTTAAAATCAAACTAAGTATCTATAATCATTAAGTTTAGTAAGGTGACGTCCATTTAATTCTTTTTCCATTTTCCCATTCACCTTCTCTAAATAAACCACTCTTAGAGTAAAATGTCCCTTATCCATGTTCTTTGCCATCCACCCAATTGCCTTTGTACATTGACCCATCTGTATATGTGAAATCACCAAAACCATGCTTTTTATCTTTGACATACTTTGTCATTATTATAATATATATTACATATCCATCGTAAGATCTACCATCAGGCCAAGTGAATGTACCATAGCCATCCATCAAGTTTTCTTTCCATTGTCCATCATACTTACGGCCATCAGAAAAATAAAACGTTCCTTTCCCATTAAATTTATTATTAACAATTGATCCTTTATACCTTGTTTTAGCTGAACTAATACTTGGATCCATCTGAGAAATTGAATTCACCAAATCCTGTCTTCATCCCGTCTATGAATCTTCCCTTAAAGTTTGTGCCATCAGGGAATCTCTCAATGCCCTCCCCCTATTACTTATCATTAATCCAATTGCCCTCATATTAGTATCCTTTGGAAGTAATTTATTTTCCATACCCATTCGCCTTGTTCCCCTTGAATTCTCCCTAATAATAGTCTCCATTTTCAAATATCAGCCTTCCTTAACCATTCATTTGATCATCCTTCCAAAATCCTTCATACACACTTTTATCCTTAAATATCGCCCTCCCTTTACCATGTCTCTTACCTAATTTCCATTACCCTATATAAATGGTCTCATCTGGTAATTGATATGGGTCCAAGAAGGGGACATTTAAATCATCTTCATCATAATACTAACTCTCTTGTTTTAAAAACTCCTTATAATTAAAATTCCCAATCCGAAAAATGATTTAATGTATACTAGCAGGATAGTCACTTTATTTTCTATCTAATTTCTATCCATTCGCAGGAGAATGATCCACTGTGACAGCCACTTCCTCGATTTACTCTATTTTAGCACTTTCCTAAGGAGGTTATGCAGGGATTATTGTATTTTCAACATGTTCTTAATGGCTTCTTTGACTATCGTTCGTCATTGAGATAGGTATTATCGATCTTCGCTTCCTTTTTTAATACTCTATTTTTATAAGAAATTGAATACATCTGTACGCTCTCTAGATTATTACTGCATTTTTTGTATAAACAGACAAGAATGAGAATTCAAAACTAGGCATTAGACTTTGAATTGTTTATTGAGTATTACAACATGCTCCCATTATTAATTAAAATTATGAATTTAATAGGGTAAAAAGTACTATTAGATGGCCAAGTAATTGATACTTTGTCAAATCAAAGGTTTAAATTGCCTGATGCTAAAGTCTATGCTTGGTCATTTCATAAATAAGTTATTGTTGCACTTGGAATTACAAACACTGTTCAATTATGGACTGAAAGAAAACCCAATGATTGGTAATAAGCTATCGCATTTTCATCCCATCAACATCCAATCATCCATATATCATGGGCACCATATGATGTCACTTTTGCATCAGTCGATCAAACTGGATTAGCATTAATTCATACTAAAAAGTAGGATACTTGGGATTAACCAATACCATTAAATTAGGAAAAATATTCAGTAATTGCATTTGCTCAAAACAAATCTACTATCGCTGCAGGAGGAAACTGTTTAGACTGTATTTATTACATCTAATTTTAGTTTATGAAAATTTCAAATTAGTGCACAGAGTTAATTTGCCTGTCTAATAATTAGCTTACAGCTTTACAGATCGATTGTTAGCTGTTAGTGACAATTCTATCAGTATTTTTGAGAGGAATATCTTTAAATAACACATACTTCTTGAATAGATCCCAACATCTGTTTCATGGTCTTTAAGTGGATCCAAAATTTATGTTTAAATTCTTAATGAAACATTCCAGTATGTGGAAAACTTATATAATGAATTTGTATTATAAGATTGAAGAATGTTCAATAGATATATTTATCTAATTATTTATTATATATCGAAAACTTTATATTTAATATATATCAAACATTGAATATGACTGCATCTTGGTATCCATATCTATTATGTAAATTGATATTTGCATTTTGGTTAATGAATTATTATTAAATCTTTAAACTAATATTTAACTTAACATAAATTTATGTATTTTTAATTAAAGTAAAGTTACAGATTATAAGTTTTTAAGTCCGTTCTTCACTCATTCTTTATATTGGCATTCCTAATTAATTCTAATGTTCTTATTATTTATCTATGGATTCTAACATGAATAGAATTGAATTAAAAACTTATTTAAATCCGTCCATCTTATATTTTACTCTTCTATATCATAATCTTCTGATTTTAAGTAATTAGATGTACTATTATGATATATTTAAAAGTAAAACATATAATTACTTAAGAGTTCATAGTATAAACAAAAATTGATGTAGAATGAATTTCTAAAACTCTTAATCTTCAAATTTCTTAAGATAACTTTAATATCACTAGAGGTATTTAAACTATTAATAATTATAGGATAAAAAAATTGTAAAGATTTTTGGATATTTTTTCTAAATCTTGATTGAGATTAAGTAATTTTATTAAAAATAATTTTAGCCTTAAAAATTCTCAATGCTTTAAACCATTATTGAATAAGAATTTTCAATTTATGCATTTAATCTTTTATTAAAGTATTTTTTACATAATTATGTATTTAAATTTATAATGTAAATTCTCATCCACTCATGGTTTCACTTATACTTTGAACATTAAACCATTTCAATTAATTCAGTTTATAATTAAAGTATTTTTAACAATATATTAATAAACAGCTTCATTTTTATAAGAAGCAGCCTAATTATTGATCATACGATAATATTAAGTTTATATCTTGATTACTAAATACTTATTATTTAAATTGTGTAACCCGCTCCTTAATAATAGAATATATAAATTTAAATCCCCGCTTTTACAATCAATACATTATTGAGTTCTAGAATTAAGAACTAAAAATAATCTTCTCTAAGAATTAAAGCCTAGAATCTACTATACAGAAGCATTTATTTTATCTAATAAAATTAAATGTTTTTAGGAAAATTAAGAAGAAAAATTTAGAATTATTTGGTAAATTCTTATTTTCCTAAATATATACACTTTAAGGTGATTTTTTGATAACTAATGGCATTTTTTTAACTTTGAGATATTTATCAATTAAATTTTCTTATTATAAATTCAAATAGATGAGAAATTATTGAGTATTAGGACATAAGGGTATGTTAAATTCTGCAAAATTTAATATTCTAATTATATATGTGGTATATATAAAAATTTTGATGAGGGTTTTATTTTATCATCCATTTAAAAAATAATTATTATTTATAAATAATGATGAAGAGACAAACGAGTTCAATCTAATAGGTTATTAAGACAGGAACTTAGATTGTAGAATATGCTTGGTTTTAATAACATGAAGTTTTCGTTTTGCCCCAGTAGAACACCTGGAAATAAATAATTATGAATAATTTCGAATTATTCGTAATACTAATGGTTCTTGTGTATTGCGTGACATTCTTCTTCATGTACAAGATATTTAGCAAGAAAAATAATAAAATAATTGTACATGTTAGAAAAGAGAGCGTAACTAGTGATGAATTATAAAAGTAATACGTGTATGCTAAACATGTAGTTCGATTCGACTTGGTACTGAGCAAAATGAAAAGCAAAAGAAGGACTAAACATCCAGCACGGATTCCTCACCTAGATACATTTAAAATGAACCTGAGGATAATGTGATTGCTTTGCCTGATAACAATTTCAAACTAGTTGGACTTTAAATATCTGAAACCAAAGAACAAGTGGTTGAGTGGGAAAGAAATTAAGAGGATGTTTTTATAACATAGACAGATACAAAAACTGTGAAAATGAAAGTTAGTGATGAGCATTTATAATTTGTTACTTCTTAGTTTGTAGATTTAAATTAGAAAAATGCTAAAGGAGTGCACATGATAGAGTAGGAAAATGCATTTGGACAATCAGAAAGAATATTAAATCTCCTAACAGATTGGAGTAGATATTGTGAAAATGGAAAGTTCCAGAAATTGTACACTTCCCCCTTTCTTATAGGCAAAGGGACTTTCGGAGAAGTTTACAAATGTCAAAAAATTATAGATCTCAAAGAATATGCAGTTAAAAGAATTTATTTTAAAGTGAAAAATGAAAAAACCTTAAGAGATCATCCAATCTTTAGAGAAGTTGGATCACTTTAAGAAATCAATCACAAAAATATAGTTAGATATTATACTAGTTGGATTTAGGAGTTGACGAATGAAAATATAGCAGATATTGCAAAATTAAATTAAATTGTAGCTGAACAATAATAGGCAAAATAAAATGAGTCATAGAATTCATATTATCCTCAATTGATGGATGATATGTCATCTATGAATGATTATGTTTAATTTGTTGGAGGAAATGATGCAGAAAATGAATAATAAATTTAAACAATTACTAAATAATCCAAAACTGTGCAGAGTTTTCATTTCTCAGATTACAGCAGTTAGATTCAATCTAAAATGAGAAGGTATCACTTTAATCCAAATTTAAAAGATGAATAATTCTAACTGTTCACCTTATACATTGAAGTAATTTTTTATTTTGATAAATTAGATGGAATTATGTGATTATACATTGAAAGATTTCATTGATAAGGTTGATAGAAAAAAAGATTATCTTCTAATTAAATCTATATTTATCTAAATATTGGAAGGAATCATATATATGCATAATAATCAATATATTCATAGAGATTTAAAGTAACTTATTTAATTTAAACTTTAGACCTTAGAATATATTTATTAATTCAAAGAATGAAGTCAAAATTGGAGATCTCGGACTCTGCAATTCTTTAATCATTAAAATAGATGATGAACTCACTTCTAATTCTGGTGAATACACCAATAATGTTGGTACTCCAATGTACATGGCTCCAGAAGTCAAAGATGATCTATATGGTTAGGCAGCAGACATCTACCCTTTAGGAATAATATTATTTGAAATGATGTGGAAGATAAAAACTCATTATGAAAAAACAAGGTAATTAATTAACATTAAATTTAGATTGATAACAGCTCTTACCAAAGATTCTATCTTACCTATTGATTTATTTAAGGATCACCCTATTGAGGCAGAATTAATACTAAAAATGATCAATAAAAATCCATAAAAAAGACCATCTGCTCAATAAGTTTTAGATACTTTAATCAAATAATGAAATTATAACACTATCGCAAAGCTTTCAATATATATTTATAAATCACAGATAATTAAATATAATTGCTTTTTACATATTCTCTAAAATAATAATTGGTTCATCATGAATCCATTTAAAATATTAAGATCTTAAAATTACTTAGTAGTTAAATGTGCTTATGTTTGATAGACTAAACCATGTAGCATTATCTAAAAATGAATAATCAAAATTAGAAAAAAAATTAAAAAAAAGCATTGTTATTCTCATTTAGAGATGGATAATTGGTAAATACTTTTACAAAAATAATAATAATTTTCTAATTAAAAATAGAGATGCTAGCAAATTTCAATCAAATAATTTGGATTATTTATAATATATCTATACCAGTTATAATTATAGTGCTAGTATAATCCTAAGATCTTAACGAAGTTTATTTTTAAATGGAAATGTTGGCTTAAAGTATAGATATATAATTAAGAAGATGAGCAATATTTAATTTGCTCTAACTTTGAAGCAAAAGCTGGTGTAATTTTTTTGTGTATTTATTTATAAAATATATAAATTAATTCGAATGTTACCAAAAATGTTAGGTAATATTTAAATTTGATCATGATTAGATGCTTCCTTCTTGTATGGAGAGAAGAGATTCTTAAAGAAACTGAATAGACAATAAGATGAAAAGTATTATGTTATTGATTAGTAATGAGATTAATTAAAACCAAGAAATGACATTTGAGGAAGTTTTATCTTCAAATATAGATTGCAGAGATAAGATAGAGAAGTTAGTTTCTGATCCCAATTTATAGAATGATTTCCTTATTAAAGCACACAATATAAACAAAGATTTAAAAGAGTTCTATTATTTGCCTTTGGTTGCATTAACTTTAGATCCTCCAAGTTATTATCCAGTGGATACAATTGATATTGAAACAATCTTTTAGCATTTCGGATAAGTAATTAATCATTCAATTATACGAGATACTTAAAGTCATCAATAAGGATAAAATAGCCTATATATTAATGAGGAGTATTGTTGAATGTTGGATTGCAGTCAAACTACTGAATAACACTCCAATTGAATTGCCTGGTAGATTTGGAACCAATCAGATCCATACTCTTAAAGTGCAACTGTGTTTTGAGGATTCCTCAGTTCATCACATCTATTAATTCAATCATAGAAGTCTGACCGAAGAAGGATTGACTATACAGAAGGTAAGATACATAAATTTTTAGGAAGACTCCAGATTTATTCGATAATTTGGAAAAAGACTATAAATATATATCAATCTTTGAAATTGATGTAGATGCGTTTTAGAAAGACTTCAATATCAAGTAAAGAATATTGGGATTGAAGGGTTCGAATATAATCAGAATATTGTATTTAGTGGAGAAAGCATTTGCATTTTAAAGTAAGGAGAATACAAGTTCTAAATAAGAGTTGGATGTAAAACTATTGGTTGATGAATGTAAATTCCTATATTATTTAGAGAATCTGAAAACTAGTTGATTTTGCTTGGCAACTAATGGAATAAATTTGTATTAGCATAAAAGTATGCAAATGAATTGTTTGCTTAAATTAAGGAGGAATTCAAATTTTTCTAAGATTTCCAACTCCAAGGATTAAAAGAGTCCAGAGTTAGAAGAATTGATAAATTTGTTCAACCTGTGGAGGTTTAATATTCATATGATGCAGACTTGTGAATAATTTTGAGTATTCTATATTAATATAGCATTATTATATATTTTTTATAACTAATCTTTTAATAATATTAATAATAATAATAATATAGATATTAATCTCAAAATGCAATTAAATAGATTACCATCGTAATTGTTATTAATAATGAATAACATTCTTAACATCTTGATCCACGTTTCTCGTCTTCAACCCACCTATAGGTGTGTCCCGAATTTTAATAGCATGTTTGCTCATCAAATCTATAGTATTTTTCAGTATACTATTAGCACACCTTATTCTACCATTAGCATAATTCAATATAGGAATCTTTGAAGTTTACAACTACAAATGTGCATTAATCTTAGTTCTTATAATTTTGACATTTGAAGGGAACACATTTATTAAATGCAGCACTCCATGAACATATTCTATAAAGTGCATCGCATTGTGTTATTTAGGATATAGCATCACAATTAATCATCTCTTAACATCCATTATTATTCCAGTAGCAAAATCCATTAGAAGACGGAATGCCCAAAGTACACTCATTTGCTGTTAGATAAGAACTGCAAGAGCCTAAAGATTTTTTATCTTTGCAACTGCCATTTGATATGGCTGGACAATTTGTAGATTAAGCCAGACAATCCAAAGCAGTTGTTCCTGAAAGACTGGAACAGGAAGTAAATTATACGCAAGTCTAGTTATACCACATACAATATGGCAGAGTAGAGCAGTTACCTTAATCAAAGATATCTATGCATTAAGAATTTACACAACTAGTAGAATCAACCAATTTGCATTTGGGTTTTGCAGTTAAGCATTCAATGCTAGTTAATTAATCACATGAACAAGTGTTAGGCAATTTGATAAGATCCAAAGAACATGAGATACAATATCCGTTAGGTTGAGCATTAGACCAATGATAAGTGCCTCCAGTTTCGATATGACAACTCTCTATGTTTTTATTAGACAAAGTGAGTGATGAGGCATTTTGACAAATACTAGTAGCCTAATTCCATTCGCATAATTAGATTGAAGAACTATTCAAACTTTCATAAATGTATGTGCACTCTTATTTTTCAGTTATATTAGAACATGTAGTGGTAAAGCATTAATTGGTTGCTTCATTCCAAACGCAGAATTTTTACATAGCAACACAATAGATATAAGTTTTAATTGCTAGACATGAAGAAATCACGTGACATGCCTAATCATCATATGTACAATAACCCTCTTATCCAATACTGTTGGCACATGCCGCTTGAGTGGTTATACTGCTACAGGTCTATAAACTTGCACTATCTTGGCAAACTCCATACAATGAGCCTGGACAATTAATACTTTAAGCAAAACATTCCAAGGATGAACTTCCTTTTAATGTTGTGCAGAAGTTTACAGATATTGATATGGTATTACATTAATTTTAATTGAGATTCCAATAGCATTATCTTTATTGAGAACACTCAAGTGAATTATAAATTTTTGAACAAGAGTTTTGAGTACATTAATTGTTTGACCACGAACAATAAGGGTACTGACATTCACTTTGATTAAGTATTTATGAACAGGAGCACTTATTTTAATACTGGACAGCATATGATGGCAAATTGCAAGGCACACAAAATCCTGAAATTGGGGAATCTGAGGTCCAGCGACTAGTACCATTAGAATTAACGTAACAAGTGTTAGCATCTTTGGCTTATGCGATAATTAATGGTTGACAATTTCCATTCAGCCATTGACAAGGTTATACTAAATTTGCATCGGTTATGCTCAGAACATATGTGCAAGAATACTTAGTGCTATAATTCAGGCATTTTCTCTCTTCACAATAACCATAGTTAGGAGTGCTTATCCATGCACAATACAATGAATAATATGCACAATCCATTTGAGATAATCCATAGCAACTTTTTAATACTGTGCATTTATCAAATTGTTAGTTCCAGAAGCAGATTTCCTTTCCTTGACGTTTTACTGAATTACAAACACCTTATGTTTTATGTTCTTCGCATTTTGGCATGTTTTTTAAAGTTGAACAACTTTTTAATGCAGGACTATACGGACAGTATAATGAATATGATAGGCATTCATCAATTGTTTCTCCTTTGATTTGACTACATGAAGTGAATGTTATGCAACCCTTGTTAGACCACTAGCATTTCATGCTAGTTATGCATAGGTTTTCGGCCAACACTGAACATTCATATTCTTTACAAGATTTTGAGACTTGATCCCAATAGCATAATTAGTTTTAACCACAATTCAATTATGAAATAAGTTATTGACAATTGCATTATAAAGGATTGGGTAAATATTTGACTCCACAACTGATACAAACACCTTTTTGATTTGATGCTTAACTCCATCTAGCTGTTTTTGCAGTATTTGTATAACAATTAGCACTATTGTAAGATGTCAAAGTCGAACCTACTTATTCACAAGTACTAGTAGTTATATTCCATCTGCATCCTATTGGAGTAAATGAATTCAAAGATTGATAATAATACTTACATTATTCTGGAGTTGTATAAGTGCTACAAGTCGATTAATTGCAGGAATCATTTGACCAATTGCAGACGTATTAATAGATCCCACAATAAGTAGACTTTAAGATTTAGTTGCATTTTGATAAGACTTAACAACTGCCACTTGTGGCATTCCAAATACAAAGACCATCTGTTCCCAATTAATTTGTACAAAATACCGGTTGAGTGTAACTTTGGCATGGAGAATAGTAGAATTTATTTTAGCATTTTGCCCCATCACTATAAGGACAGTTGATTGATTGGGATATACATTCTTTTGGATTCGATCCCACTAATAAAATACATGATTAAAATTCAGAACAACCAAATTCTGTCCATTGGCAATGAGTGCTTTAAACACATACGTCTTGATTAGGTATGGATAAACAATTTGCCAACTAACAAGAACCATTCCAAGTACATAGTGGATTAGCCTAACAATCTTGGGCCAAATACAATTATGAGCAAGTGCATTATTCAGGCAATATGAGAGATCCTTATATACATTTTACACATTTAGATCCTGTATACAAATAAGTATTCTAAGAATTATAACTGCACTGAGCCTCATTAAGAGTTAAAATATTTTTAGCATTCGAACAAGAATTGTTTGTCCATTCACATACCTGTATATCTGTACCATTTAATTAATTGAACACAAAAGTACATTATTTCTAAGACTTAATATTCTAACAAGTTAGTTGTTAACACTTAGCGAGTAATACGGAATATTAGCAGAGTCTTGTCAGTTGATTGCATATCTTCTCATCAACTATATTTGAGCAAGATTGCAAATTTTTGCAAGCCTAAGTAGATTGTTCCCAATAGCAAACTCCCTAATTTGAAACGTATCCATCGCAGGATGATTAAGGAATTTAATTGCATGAGTTAAAAGAGGAATTGCAACTTTATTGCTAATAATTTGGACAATTAATTGATTAAGCCAAACAAGCCAAAGAATTTAATCCTGTTATTTAGTAGCAAGAATAAAAGACCTAGCAATTTTGTTGTTATAAACTCCAAAAACATTTTTTATTGTTACTACATTATAATTAATTTGTAATATTGGAGCATGGAATATCTTAACAACTATTTTAATTCCATTAACAATATTATGATTAATTGCAAGCTGATTGGAGCATAAATTGCTCACAAGCACATTTATTTGCAGGTTCAAATAATTATTGAGCGCAACTCACACAAATACCTTAAGTCTAAGTTCCAACCCATCTGTAATTTAATAGAGTATTAGTTTGGCATTAATCTTAATTCTAGAACAATTCAAACGAAGCATCCAAACATTAATTACCATTGTAAAAACATGGATACACTTGTTACGGATCCAAATTGCCAACAACGAATTTACAACTTTATTGGGTTGGTAACTATGCGCATGTAGCTTAAGTACATACTAAATTCTAATAATCCCAAATACAGGCATTTTAGATATAAGTATTACAAACCTATTGATCTGATAATTAACTGCAACTAGTAGCCACAACACATTATTAAAGAGTATTATTCCAAGCACACAATCCATCATAACCACCATAGCCTCCCTGTTAACCACAAGTTCCTAATTTATAAGTTGAGCATTTTGGTAATTATGAAATACTTTAACATTAATTAATATTTGAGCCATAACATGAGACATTTTGTTATGGGCAAATCAATCCAATCTTAGAAGTTAATTTAGAACAGGATATAAAGTCAACGCAACTTTGACCATTCCAATAACAATTTATTTTAGATATTAAACACTCACTTTATAATTATATATTTCCACAACTTGCTTGTTGGCATACCTAATTCTTTTGATTCCATTAGCATTATCCGAGTGTATTATTGTTACATCCGCTTTAATTCAAAAATTATTGGCATGTGCATGTCGTAGATGGAGACACAACAATTGTTTGACTTAATACTATTGGCAATACGACGATTATTGCCCAAAAGATTTTCATCTAATTATTTTATTTATCTTCCTCAAATTCTTATGAATCCCTTATAAATCATTTAATTTGCTCTTAATGTAGTAGAGTATTGAAGATATGGAATTATGTAGAAAATGCCAACTCAGGCTTTTTTTCTTTATAAATTCACTACTTCTTTTTATTTTGAATATGCCAACCTATTGGTATAAATGAAAGCGTATTTTAATCAAAGAATAGTTTGAATTTGAATCGTCTTTGGAATGAAAAGTAGAGAAAGGTATATAAATTATATAATAATGTGGAATTGTGATTCATTAATGAGATATACTTTAGTTTATTCGCAATAAAAAGGTAGGATGTTTAATGCGGGCCATTCTTCTTTCTAATATTAATAATAATTATAATAATTATGAAAATCTAGATCATTGGCTTGCTGATTATACTTCAGTTGGCAAAATCCTAAGTTGTGCTATCTTTCAAAAATTAGTGTTAATGTTCCTAAATTGCAGTAGATACAGAATGCAATTTGCTTTATCCTTATTGTTATTGGTCAGTGAATTAATAAAATGTTGGATTATGTAAAACTACAAATTGCTATGGCCTTACCTCTGCAGATTGTGTTCTCGTAAAAAATTGTATTTGGAATGGGGATTATTGCCTATCTTCGAAGACAGATGTGAAATGTAATTAATTAGAAGGGCAACCGGGTCTAACTTGTCAATAATAGAATTTATTGTGTTATGGAACAATAGGACTTTGCACTACAATTGATGAGTTACCTAATTGCAATACATACTAAACTTAAGAATAATGTACAATGGGTAAGGAAGGCAAGTGCTAATGGACAACATAAAATGCCTGTAGTTTTTACCAAAATTGTCAATAAATTCCTTTAAATATGTGCAATAACTATAAACCATATGAATCAATATATTCATAAGGACAATATTGCCATATCAATAACAATGGATTATGTGTTCAAATGACTTGTAGTGATATTACAACCGAATCCAATTGTAAATTTGTTTAAACGGTATTTAATCAGGATTAATATTATTTATGTTCATGGAATGCCTTTTCAAAAACTTGTGGAAATGCATCAAATACATCTAATTTGACTGAAGAAACTTGCTTTTCTAATACCATAGGTACATATCATTGGATAGCTGAAAACAAATAATAAGTACAAGGCATCTGTTTCCCATGTACTTTTAGAATTGTTAAAAAGTAAGACCTCTGCTTATGTGAATAATTGGTAGCTTAAATGGATTGTATCTCCGCCAAAATCTGTACATGGCAATCGAATAAGTGTGTAAGCAGCGAATGCAATTTATTTAATGATTAATAGTCATTGTGCGCTTAATCACCTGGTTGTATGTATCTTTTTGGCAAAGGCTGTTTTCCTTTCACCAAATGCTCAGATATTAAAGGCAGCAATCAATTCTAGTGTATTTCATAATCATTTTAATGTCCAAGTAGTAATGGACAATATTGCACTGCACTTCCAATTGATAATTCAATATTCTGTAAATAATAAGGTAATGCATATAATTGTGGTAATGCAATAATTGGTTAAGGGCAGTGTTTATGGAATTACAGTAAAAACCAATGCTAATATTCATCTTCGTGTTATAGTTTTGGCATGTAAGATTGCTTAAGACTAAAGCATTCATGTTATTATTCTGGGTATTATTGTTACCCTATCAATTGTTCATATTTCACATCTGCCTCTGATTGCACCTACTATTTTGATTATTATGATGCATCCTATAAATATTGTTATTGGAACTCTTAGGAGGGCTATTGTGATGATGAAAAACCATATCAATTAGATTTTTCATCTTGTTACACATCTAGTCAAGGACAATATAGATGGAGTAGTCTAGACTAGAAAGTAGGAGTCTGTACCTAATGTGCTGCCGTCATAATTCCTAATAAACGCAAATGGTGTTCATGTGATTAATTGATCTACTAAAAAGATTGTGCCACTGCTTATGATAGTTGTCTATGGAATCCAGAAAAATCGTAGTGTGTAGTGTTAGATTGTTCTATGTTGAAATCTAGAAATCTTTGTGTTCAAAATTATAATTGCCATTGGATCTAATATCAAGATGTTATGCAATGTTTACCTTTTACTTCCTGTGACAAATTACCTGGATCTAATTCCTATACGTGTCTGCTCTATTCACAAAGATGCACTTAAACTGATGGCTAATTTTGTAAAGAACTCTCTTATGCAGACAACAAACAAAAATGCTCATCTATCGCTGATTACACTAATTGCTATTTAACTGTTGCTGCTGATGGTGTTTGTAGATAGAATTCATAAACTTAAAAATGCTATGCGTTATCAGAATGCTATGAAATTAATGAAATGGCTCTTTGTGGTATTAACCAATTATGCTGTACTGA